>OW284511.1:35189070-35525928 GCA_935413205.1 Polydrusus cervinus
TCTGCAAATGTAGTTGTAAAGTTGCAGAATTAAAAAAATTGTCCATGTAAACTTCATGATGATTTCCTACTAGCATTCTTGTCAAATCATTGATCACTCTTTCTCCTAAGTTGTGTTCACTAGCGTTTTCTGCTTTCCCTGATGAAAAAAAAAACAAGATATTAGTTTGATGATGTAGATATGTGGGAAAAATATTTTTATTACCTGTATATATTTGAAACTGGGAAACAAATCCAGTTTCATTGGCGCGAACCCACATTTTGTACCCTCGTTTGATTGGCTTCATCGGCATATATTGCCTAAATGAAATTCTGCCCTTGAATCGAATCATAGACTCATCTATTGCTTGGCATCGTGTTGGCTTATATAACCTCGCGTAGTTTTCTGAAAGCCTTTCTAACATTGGCCGAAGTTTATATAGTTTATCATAGGATGGTTTGCCTTTTTTGGGTTCCACCGATTTATCGTTTAGATGCATGTTACCGAGGAACCAACCAAAGCGGTTTCTTGACATGCAAGAGGCAATATAATGATCTCGAAGTTCTTCTCGAGCGGACCAGTAATCTTTGTAACTTGGTAAATGTTTGATGCCCATAAGAATATTTAATCCTAGAAAACATCTCATTTCATTATATGTTGTGGGCAGGTAAGTATTTCCTGTGTTGTTTTGAAAGGCGTAAAGATTTGTTTCAAAAACTAACTTTTGTAGAAGTTCTTCTGAGAACAGGAGCATAAAAATATCCAAGGGACAATCAACCTCGGCATCGATTGGAACATCGGGTCCAGAATCTGCGCTAAAAGGTACTGGTTGAACAATATTTTGTACAGATTTTGACCATTGAAACGTTGGTACTGTCGTTATCTTAGCACCAGGCACTAACACAGCTAAAGGCAAGTCATCATCTGAATCCCAATCAACCGCAGGAGCCATTACCGGACCATAATCTTCATTGGATAATTGGAAGTCTATATCATTAATTTCTTCATCGCCGCTGCTATACGTCGAATGAACTGATTCGTTGTCCGATGGAATATCATCTAACAAAGTATATAAATCAGCAGGCGGCAACCGCTCTAATTCAGAAATGTTCAAATATTTCCTCCCTAAAACATTTAAAAAAACTTAGATGGTCAAGCGAGCCAGTGGTCCCATATGGAACCACATAGTATAACCTTCAAAATATCAATGAACATTTTTATTTTTTATTAATATTATCTAATATTATGTTCAACTAAACAGTAACAAATATAATTCCGATATACACACCTTTCATATTTTCCTTTTGCATCGTGAAACACTATTAAAATTATAATAACATAGGAACACTATCGACACGCAAAATAAACCGGGTAAATACACCATCTATAATGGCGATTTATCAACTGACCACGCGGCGCCGCCTAAAGATAGCTGCTCCCACCACTACGTGTGGTTCCAGGCAGCGCTTACTGGTCCGCGAAATTTCAACATTTGATATGTGGTTCCAAATAGGAACCACATGCCCGCAAAGGGTTAAGCGAGCGATCATCTACTGTAAAAGTGATGAGTTCCTAAAGATTTTAAAAAGTGATTTTTAGCGTCCTCAACCTCCAAAACCATGGGATGGAATTTGGGATGCTACCAAGGATAGTAAAGTTTGTTTATCCCACGACCATTTATTAAATCCAGATAATGAAAGTGAGGACTGTTTGTATATCAACGTTTATACTCCTTCACTTAAGGTAGGAATAAAAACATTTAACGAAAAAATTTTGAACTGGAACGAGATTTCGGAGGACAACAACGACATGACAGACGATATTGTCGTTAAACTTATATTAGTTTGGGCGACAATATTTAATATATAGTATAATAAACATGTTAACTTAAAGAAATACATGAAGTAGATTGAGAACTTAAATTAAAAAAAATAAGAAACCTTTTATTCTTCGGGTTTGTTATTCGGCAAAAGACCGAATGTGAGAAAAATAGATATATTCAAAGTGATTTTGTGTAAATATAAGAAATAACCCAAATCGATAACTGTGTTACAGTGTAATTTGTTCCATGGATTTGCCAACAAAATATTTCTTCAATTGTATTTTTATTATATTTCTCACAAGTTCAAGTCCAACTAAATAGATAAGTTATGATGCCTAATTTAAATATTTTTTTAAATTTTTTGTATAAAGTTCGATAGTTTAGTCGTGGAAAAAATATACTGTACAACTCGAGTGCCGTCCATATTGCACTATGAAGTTTGAGCATGACGTCGTAGGCGTTACTTCCTTGTGCGATATAGAATCCATCATCATCATATCCACTCTTGTTGTACAAACTACTATTAGCAATTATTAACTATCAAGCAGTTTGATTGTGACACACATGACATTGGCAGAAATAATTTTCTCACAATCATACTGGCCCAGTTACCTTAATTTTTAATTTACTAATCAGGCACCTTTACTTATAAGTCAATAGTGCCTGCCAATGTCATTTATATCACAGTTTACTGTATAGTAAATTGTGGTTTAAAATATTTATGCAACCCAATATAGTGGGTAGTTATTTTGGTAGTATGTTTCTTCATTATTAAATATCCGACCACAATCTAAATTAACCATAAATCTAAAGCTTCGTTTAGACAGACATTCGTCACCTTTTCTATTCTTTATTAAAGTCAGTGTTTGTACAATCAAAACGTGTAGAAATTATAATTTAAAAACAATATTTTTTTCTAAATATATCAGTCGACGAAGACTTAAATTTTTTTATTTCCTACCATTTTAATAAAGATGTGTTTAAAAAGAAAAATTAAAAAATGGTTTGCGTTTCATTATATTATAAGGATATTTAATTCAAAAATTGAAACAAGAGTGATTATATTTTTATATAATAAGTATAATAAATTGAAAGGATCATAAACTTTACGAATGTTACCCTATTTTAGCCGACTTTTAATATGACAGTTTTATTTTGGATTTACGGAGGAGGTTTCACAGCTGGTAGCTCCGTAAAAACATTATATGGTCCAGACTATTTAATTGAGGAAGATGTGATTGTAGTTTCATTTAACTACAGGTTAACATCATTTGGATTTCTGTCTACTGGAGATACGGCAATTCGAGGAAATGCAGGACTTAAAGACCAAAATTTAGCATTAAAGTGGACATATGAAAACGTTGCTTACTTTGGAGGAGATCCAGAAAAAATTACTATTTTTGGTCAAAGTGCAGGTGGAGCATCTACTGGTTTTCATTTAATAAGCAAAAAATCGACAGGTAATTTAAGATTATTGGTGCTGAATGCCCAATAATAATATATTATATCACTTCTTGATCTATTTTATGTTAAAGAACAAACCTCTTTTTCTGTGTGTACCTTATAACTAACACAGTGTTTACTAAAAAATATATTTACTGCCATATCATAGTTATAAAGTTAATTAAAACTTTTCAGTGGAGATCTGTGGGCGTATATAATTTTCAAATTTGTAAAGAACGAAAGCTGTAGTTAGGAAAACTTTTTTATTGTTAAATTTTAAGAAAAACTGTGTTTCTTGTAAAAAGTTTTTCTTGCCTTAAAAATAATATTGCCGTTAAGAAATTTTGGTTATACTATATAGGGTGCGATAAAACTAAATTTTCTTATGGATTCTATTGTTTATAGGTGAAGCAAAACTTTTTATGAAGAATACATTTTTGTATTCAAATTGAAAATAAAAATTTCTCATTATGGTAACTAAATCTGGGTAGACACTGTATAAATAGGCCTTTCTAAGTTGGACAGGTGGTTACATGTTACATGCGTTAGATTAAAGACAAACCCAAGCATCGTTCTCGCAGTCATGATGAAACTGATATTCTATGAAAAGGTTCATGAGGCCTTTCCTGTTTTAGATCTTTGTAGAATGGTTTCCGGGATGGCGGATGGTCACTAGACTAAAGTTCTTAACTACTAAGTGAAGTATTGTTGTGTGTTTATTTTTTACGCTGCATTATCGCACTTAGTTCCGCTGATTTTAGAGTAAAGACAGACCAAAGTAGAGGGAGAAGAGGGTTTCACCATCAATTCCTGCGGTCCCTTCTGCGCATGCCCAGGCAGTGCGCAGGCGCGTGTCATATGTCATACGTCATCTGTCATGTCACACTCTTGGGCGTGAGCTACTTGGGCATTAGCTACTTGGGCGTTAGCTACTTTGGCATTAGCTACTTGGGCGTTAGCTACTTGGGCAATAGTATTCATTATAGGCTCCGTGTTAAGGATGACGTCATATTATGTTTAGGAAAAGATGGCGGCTGTCACCTGTCAAATAAGATATGTCAAGGTCACCTGTGACTTGTCAAATGTCAAAATTAAAATCTAACACGTGGGTCGGGTTCAGGGTGATGTAATAAGTCGTTTAGAGAAAACCCGAACACGATCGGTCAACTGGTTTGAAAGATATAGTATTTTGCGATTAGTGTCCTTATGCCTATCAGTGGAGTGCTGAAATTCTGGTTGCAGGCAGAGGAATATAGAACCAATCTAACAGTGAAGGAATTTTTCAAATATCTCAACTAATAACAGAGCTAGATGTATTAAACCATTAGGGCCTTAACACGATAAAGTCGTGCAAAGCATTGGTAATGTTTATTTCTTAGTAGGAATATACCTCGTATATTAATTATATTTACATATTACTGGATCACCAGTAAAATCACCAAAGTACCAAAACGGCACATTCAAAAATTCTAATTTTTTCAGTATTTGCATTAATAATCTATACCTATACAACCTCATAATCAAAATAGTTCCAAGTATTCAAATTATTAGCAAAACCACTAAAGCTACCAAAACGACACATCCGATTTTTTATAATTTTATTAAATATCTACATTATTAAACCATACCTATAGAACCCCGCAATAAAAAAATAAGGACATTTTGGAAATGCGCAGAAGCCAAAATCGGTGTTTCGGAGTTAAATACGAGGAAATATTATGCGCACATAGCGAAAAAAGTACCTTCGGTACTCCGGATGCCAAAGGGCACCTTTAAATGTATTTTTGAAAAACACCCTATTAAGGTATTTTTAGGTGAAAAACAGAAAATACGATATAGACAGCGTTTATATTCATTAATATTATTAAACCTTTTAGCTATCTCATTCTTAGCCGCAAATATTTCTAAATATATTTAATACATCTAAATTAGATAGCAAGGACAACTTGTTATTGTGTTTACGGATACAGTGACTGGATAATATTAAAGGTTAAGACATGTTTAATGTAATTATTATACAATAGAATGTGGTCAGTGATTAATATTCAATGTCATGTGCTAACACGCTGTTACGATTGCGTCATCTTTATTTCCTAGCAGCATAATATTCGCCTCATACCAGGAATCAATTAACTATTATTTAGCGAAATAAAACACACGAGTAATAAAAAATTATTTATTTAACCATATTACATACAGAGTTTTAGTAATTCTATATAAATTAATTGCTAGCAATAAGAAGCAGGTTACAGCTATAAATACAATTAAACTATAATTGCTGGGTGAGTCATCTAAATCCTCGGTTGATGTAGAGTTGTCACATTGGGGGTAAGCGGTGTTCTTGTATACGCTGATTAAAGTCTTCCAATCTGTCTCGCCAATAGTGTGATCTCGGAACAAGAGCTTAACCTTATAGCGAAGCAGTTCGTTAGCTGCTGATGGGACTGTTATGTAAGAGGCAGGAGTAATTTTCTTATCAATCATCTCAAAAGGCATCTTTAACCATGTATTATTAGATGGAAAGCCATTGGTTTCAATCATTACTGACACGTTCCGAACGTTAAAAGGAGTGTATACGTAAAACACATTTTGCACCAGCGCCACCAGGAGTACATATGATGAACTTAACGCAGTCATGGTTGGAATATAAATGTAGGCAGAGGTATATAGGATCTATCAAACAGTAAAGGAATTTTTCAAATATCTCAACTAATAACAGAGCTAGATGCATTAAACCATTAGGGCCTTAATACGATAAAGTCGTGCAAAGAACTGACACTCTTTATTCCTTAGCGGATCAGCAAAATGAACCGTGGAACCACTAAATGAACCACTAAATGAACCGCGGAACCACCAAATGAACCACTTAATGAACCGTAGAACCACTAAATGAACCACTTAATGAACCGTAGAACCACTAAATGAACCACTTAATGAATCATGGAACCATGGATCCACTTAATGAACCGCGTAACCACTAAATGAACCACTTAATATGCATGCTCTACAAGTGTTCTATGCCTGCTCTATAAACGCTCTATGAACGCTCTATAGCTGTTCTATAAACGCTCTATGAACGCTCTATAGCTGCTCTATAAACGCTCTATAGCTGTTCTATAGCTGCTCTATTGCTGCTCTATAAAAATAATTGCATTTGTTAATAAAGTTAGTTTAGTTTTTAACATCATTGCAATAGGATGTATGCACGCAAGATAAAGTATCTTCTCCTGGAAACGCCCAATGTTAAATATGGTATTCGAAAAGAGGGTTCTAATATGTTCATTGGTAGTAAGTCTGTTAAGGTAAAGGACAATACGCTTAGAATTGATACCAATGAATTTCCATTAACCGATGGCCTAGTTAATTTATTGACTACAAATCATCCTGTCGGGTATACAAATGAAGATCTGAGTAAATACAAAGAAATTCTACTTGAAACGAGTGCACACAAGCAAGGATTCTGTATAGATAAGAACGTTTTGTCATTAAACTGTTGGAAATATAAAAATATACTATCAAAATTATTTCCACCTAAAAGAAGCTATGTACATCAAAAACATGTTAAACAGAATGCACAAAGGCCAAATGCTACTCTGCAAAACATGAGTGATAAGAGTGGTAGCCATAGTTCAGACGAAGAAGATGATGGGTGTAAAAAAGCTGAGTTAGATGGTTCCGCTAAACTAATAATGGAGTATGGAGATGTAAATGAGCTGGTTGACAGGCTTAGATATTTAGAGGAACGTGATATAAATAACTGCTATAGTGGTGAAATAAGGACAATTCTTAGAGAACTTGAAAGAATAGGTGTAATAGAATTTTATAAATAAATATATTATAAAATAACTGTGTTTTATTTGCTACTAAATAAGTATTATCATAATTTATCACATTGCAAACACAGTTTTATATATATAAATAGCATACAAAAGCACCATATTTGTTGTTGATTCCAGTTGCTAATTAAAACACTCGAAGCATCTACTGCATTCTACAAGGGTATAACACAGTATGAACTGATAATTAATGTGTTAATATAGGGAAAACACCCTAGAAATCAGCTATTATAATAAATAGGTCGTCGCATATAGACAGGCAGCAGTAGTGGAAATATAGGTAAAGCAATAAAATAAAAGTACCAGCAGACTTGCTTTAACTCCCTAAAACAGTGTGATCTGGTGTACAACGTAACCAGGATAACCAGTTTTTCTACTACTCGTTATCTTTATCTGATACATGAATTAATTTTTATAAGGATCCCCTCTTTTTAAATAAAAACCAATGTCTATTATTTTAACTAAAAATATTTACTAACACCATGACCCTATTGTGTTTCTATACTTGATTCGACAGTTATTCACAGTAAAAATCAATTCTGCACTTACCCAAATCTTAATTATTGCCCTATAAACACATGTATGCCACCAATGTACTAATAAGAGATTATTTTATCAGAAATTGACTTTCGATTTACCACCATTGGCGACGAGCATTTATGTGTATTACGTATATACAGAGTGAATAGATATTTTATGTAGTATAAATTTAATTTAATTATTTCAATTTTTCCTATTATTGATAATACATATTTATTGAAGAGTAAGCAAATAGCAATAGTGTGGTTCTGTGAATCATTAGAACCTTAATGACACATCTTTAGATGAACTCATAATAGTTGCCCCTGTAGACCTGGTTTATTTTTGGGGTCTAAGCAATTCCCGTTTGCCTGATATAGCGTTTAATGTTTAACGTAATTTGTTTGATTACGTTTATCCCTTCATGAAAATCATTTTTTTTGTATATAGTGTCCCTAGATCTTTAAGTTGCTTTAGTCTTTAAGTATATACATCAAACAGCGCAGACATGCCTAGAGACTGTGATTTGGGATGGGTGATACGGTGCAGAAGCTCTCATATCACGACCCGAATTTAAAAGCAGCACCATAATAAATGAAAACATGGTAATTATTGAATTGGCCAAAACACGGGTATTTTTTAACAAGCCGATATATGCGGGTATGTGTATTTTGGACTTGACAAAAACAACAATTTATGATTTTCACTACAATTACATGTGCAAAACTTTTGGAGATCGCTGTAAAATTTTATACACTGACACGGATTTCCCTGATTTACGGGATTAAACATCACAATATATACGAGATAATAAAAAAAGATTGTCGTGCGTTTTTGATACATCAGACTATCCTGAAAATAATGTTTATGGCATTCCGAGAGTCAACAAAAAGGTTGTAGGAATGATGAAGGATGAGAATAACGACCGCATCATGACACATTTTGTTGGTCTAAGATCTAAAATGTATGCAACCAAACTTCTTTACTCGCCCGAAGAAATCGCAGAGGAGAAATTAAAATTAGAGAACGCTAGTAGGGAGCGTGAAGAAATAGAGCGAGCGTTAGCGAACTTGGGTGTTACTAAAAAAATCAAGGGGGTTAAAAAGTCTGTAATTAAGAATAAAATTACCTTTGAAGACTATGTAGCGTGTCTGGGAACGTTTTCAGAAAAGTCTATATCACAGAAATTAATTAGGTCTAAACATCATGATCTCCACACAATTCGACAGACCAAAATCGGCCTCAGTCCTTATGATGATAAGCGTAAAATATTTAAAACATCCCCCGATACGCTGCCGTGGGGGGCATTATAGTATAATGGAAGAGAATTAGGTAGCCTACATTAGTTATTGGTAGTAGTATTATTGTTGTATTTACGGTATTATTAATATTGCATTATTTCTACATTAAAGACATATATGTATTTATTAATCGACACCACAGATTTGTTTTTAAATAAACATGTGTACTGTTTAATTATTGTCTTATTTCACCCAAAAATAAAACACGATACTTGGTAGCAATAATTTATTGATAGTATTCATTATTAAGGTTGATCAATGTAATAACATGCCTTGAAAAGGAACGTATCAGCTTATCGGTCCATCGCAACAAATATTTGTCGCTCATGGCGTCTTCAAACTTGAGGCTCCGCTTCTCACCATTTCGATGAAACACTAGAGTATATTGCCCAATAATCATAAAAATATCCATCCAATGTGCGTTGAAACAATCCAAAGTACTTAAGAATTCTTCAAATGCACTATTTGAGAAATAAATCTTCCCATATCCAATAGTATCCAAAGTTACTTGTTTACGTTCTTCTTCTGTTGTATTAAATATAACGGTGACGTAATCATCAATCTCAAAGACTTTGCTTGGTTTGATTTTGTGCTGTACTCCATCATCCTGCTGACATCGAGAAGGAGATTTAAACACCTCATCCCAAGCGGATGATGAAGAGGAGGCCGTCATTGATAAGTATTAGAGGTTTAGTTTTAACAATTGTCTAACCAAAAATGTATGATCTTCGTAACACTTGATATCTTTTTTCAGCCTACGTATTTTTCGCAGATGTTCTTGGAGTTTAACTCTAAGATCGACTGCCTTTGCCATAAGCTGAAGACTAAATGACTAAATTCCAACTTTAGCGCTAAATATTTCTTTCGTAAGGTATCACCCGTATGAATAATTCTTTGCTTAACATCCTTACCGAGATTCTTTTAAATAAGAAGCCATAACAGATAAAACAGCTAAAAACAGCTAAAAACCCGCTTAAAAACAGCTAGCGGTTTTTAAAAAACAGCTGAAAACCACTAAAAAAACAGCCCTGTTTAAAAACAGCCCTGTTTAAAAACAGCCCTGTTTAAAAACAACCCTGTTTAAAAACAGCTCTGTTTAAAAACAGCCCTGTTTAAAAACAACCCTGTTTAAAAACAGCCCTGTTTAAAAACAGCTAAAACAGCCCTGTTGTGTTGTTGTTGTTGTTGTTGTTGATTCGATTTGTTAGGATATGTCTATGTTCAATGATGTGCTATGACTTAGGGAATTAAATACCTAATAAACATGCTACGATACCGACTATTATTAATATCATTATCTTTAACAATGACTAAGAATTCAAACATATCTTACCAATATTCCGAACAAACACGTTTAAAAGTACCGAAGGACGTGCATGTATTAACGTGCTCGCCGTAGGTTTATTTCAAGCGAAAATCATTCGGGCTGAATCAAATCAGTACCTTAGCATTATCAAGAACCCGTTTTAAGTATTTTTCGATAAGTTTGTCGCAAATAGAATAAATTAATATCATTGCTATTATAACCATATGGAAGGCATAACAAATTTGATAATTCAGTATAACCATTACACTTCTAACATACGTATTTAACTGGGATTAGCATAACAACTATCGCTGTTTCTCTAAATATAAACTAAGGATAGAAGTATTCAGTTAAAACATGTATATAGAAATATTTAACTGAATTACTAGGATAACAAAATTAATACAAATAATTTTATTTTTATATATTTATTTCAACATCATTCAAATAACAATATCTAAAATTATATAATACCTTTACATTATTCTGTGAACAATGCCACACACTTGAATCAGAATCGTGATTATAACATTCTGTTTTATTCATAAATGTGCTTAATTTAAGAATATCTTTATTAGGAATATTTACTATACAAGAATTAAAAACATCAAACTCTCTTAGAAAATTTGTTTTCATATCACCCTTTACCAAAATTCTTATATTATCAAATATATATGAAGCTATTATAGTGTCCAATATTTTTGGTATATCATTCAAATCAACATAACCAGCTTCCCAAAGTAGGCCATGATATTGGCCTTCTAAATAAACAACAGTTTTCAATTCTTCCGATTTTAAAAATTTCCGAGGGAAAGGAGGTTTAAAGAGATAAGTACTCAATCGTTCGCCATCATAGAATGACATCTCCTTTGGAATGAATACATTTGAAATATTATAACCTTGTATGTCAATACAAAGTACTTTGAGAACCATCTTTTAAAATCTATTATATTTTTAATATAATATTTATGCTTGAACCATCTATTACTTACTAAATGTTTAATAAGAACCCGAATGTCTTAATATATAAGGATTTATATCACGCAATCTTATCTCCCTCCCTCCTCCTCCTTTAATATAAGAATGAAATTTTAATTTACCATTGATCTAGAGAAACCATTAGTATAAACTAATCTTTTAAACCAATAATATCTACAAAATCACATAATATAATAACTTTTTTAAACATCAACCCTCCCTAGGGTTTATTTAAAAATTAAATAAAAATTGTTTCTCTACAAAAGTAATTTGTTTAATAATATAATCTGCTAATTTCGGGTTTATTCGGGTTTTGGACTTGTTTGGACCACTTCGGTTTGCAGGTTTGTTTAAGCCACGTTTGGGGTTTTCGGGGTTGTGGGAAATACTTCTAATCTCGATCGTTTTTTGGGTTTGTTCGGGACGCGCGCCCAACAACCCCGAAAACCCCAAACGTGGCTTAAACAAACCTGCAAACCGAAGTGGTCCAAACAAGTCCAAAACCCGAATAAACCCGAAATTAGCAGATTATATTATTAAACAAATTACTTTTGTAGAGAAACAATTTTTATTTAATTTTTAAATAAACCCTAGGGAGGGTTGATGTTTAAAAAAGTTATTATATTATGTGATTTTGTAGATATTATTGGTTTAAAAGATTAGTTTATACTAATGGTTTCTCTAGATCAATGGTAAATTAAAATTTCATTCTTATATTAAAGGAGGAGGAGGGAGGGAGATAAGATTGCGTGATATAAATCCTTATATATTAAGACATTCGGGTTCTTATTAAACATTTAGTAAGTAATAGATGGTTCAAGCATAAATATTATATTAAAAATATAATAGATTTTAAAAGATGGTTCTCAAAGTACTTTGTATTGACATACAAGGTTATAATATTTCAAATGTATTCATTCCAAAGGAGATGTCATTCTATGATGGCGAACGATTGAGTACTTATCTCTTTAAACCTCCTTTCCCTCGGAAATTTTTAAAATCGGAAGAATTGAAAACTGTTGTTTATTTAGAAGGCCAATATCATGGCCTACTTTGGGAAGCTGGTTATGTTGATTTGAATGATATACCAAAAATATTGGACACTATAATAGCTTCATATATATTTGATAATATAAGAATTTTGGTAAAGGGTGATATGAAAACAAATTTTCTAAGAGAGTTTGATGTTTTTAATTCTTGTATAGTAAATATTCCTAATAAAGATATTCTTAAATTAAGCACATTTATGAATAAAACAGAATGTTATAATCACGATTCTGATTCAAGTGTGTGGCATTGTTCACAGAATAATGTAAAGGTATTATATAATTTTAGATATTGTTATTTGAATGATGTTGAAATAAATATATAAAAATAAAATTATTTGTATTAATTTTGTTATCCTAGTAATTCAGTTAAATATTTCTATATACATGTTTTAACTGAATACTTCTATCCTTAGTTTATATTTAGAGAAACAGCGATAGTTGTTATGCTAATCCCAGTTAAATACGTATGTTAGAAGTGTAATGGTTATACTGAATTATCAAATTTGTTATGCCTTCCATATGGTTATAATAGCAATGATATTAATTTATTCTATTTGCGACAAACTTATCGAAAAATACTTAAAACGGGTTCTTGATAATGCTAAGGTACTGATTTGATTCAGCCCGAATGATTTTCGCTTGAAATAAACCTACGGCGAGCACGTTAATACATGCACGTCCTTCGGTACTTTTAAACGTGTTTGTTCGGAATATTGGTAAGATATGTTTGAATTCTTAGTCATTGTTAAAGATAATGATATTAATAATAGTCGGTATCGTAGCATGTTTATTAGGTATTTAATTCCCTAAGTCATAGCACATCATTGAACATAGACATATCCTAACAAATCGAATCAACAACAACAACAACAACAACACAACAGGGCTGTTTTAGCTGTTTTTAAACAGGGCTGTTTTTAAACAGGGCTGTTTTTAAACAGGGTTGTTTTTAAACAGGGCTGTTTTTAAACAGAGCTGTTTTTAAACAGGGTTGTTTTTAAACAGGGCTGTTTTTAAACAGGGCTGTTTTTAAACAGGGCTGTTTTTTTAGTGGTTTTCAGCTGTTTTTTAAAAACCGCTAGCTGTTTTTAAGCGGGTTTTTAGCTGTTTTTAGCTGTTTTATCTGTTATGGCTTCTTATTTAAAAGAATCTCGGTAAGGATGTTAAGCAAAGAATTATTCATACGGGTGATACCTTACGAAAGAAATATTTAGCGCTAAAGTTGGAATTTAGTCATTTAGTCTTCAGCTTATGGCAAAGGCAGTCGATCTTAGAGTTAAACTCCAAGAACATCTGCGAAAAATACGTAGGCTGAAAAAAGATATCAAGTGTTACGAAGATCATACATTTTTGGTTAGACAATTGTTAAAACTAAACCTCTAATACTTATCAATGACGGCCTCCTCTTCATCATCCGCTTGGGATGAGGTGTTTAAATCTCCTTCTCGATGTCAGCAGGATGATGGAGTACAGCACAAAATCAAACCAAGCAAAGTCTTTGAGATTGATGATTACGTCACCGTTATATTTAATACAACAGAAGAAGAACGTAAACAAGTAACTTTGGATACTATTGGATATGGGAAGATTTATTTCTCAAATAGTGCATTTGAAGAATTCTTAAGTACTTTGGATTGTTTCAACGCACATTGGATGGATATTTTTATGATTATTGGGCAATATACTCTAGTGTTTCATCGAAATGGTGAGAAGCGGAGCCTCAAGTTTGAAGACGCCATGAGCGACAAATATTTGTTGCGATGGACCGATAAGCTGATACGTTCCTTTTCAAGGCATGTTATTACATTGATCAACCTTAATAATGAATACTATCAATAAATTATTGCTACCAAGTATCGTGTTTTATTTTTGGGTGAAATAAGACAATAATTAAACAGTACACATGTTTATTTAAAAACAAATCTGTGGTGTCGATTAATAAATACATATATGTCTTTAATGTAGAAATAATGCAATATTAATAATACCGTAAATACAACAATAATACTACTACCAATAACTAATGTAGGCTACCTAATTCTCTTCCATTATACTATAATGCCCCCCACGGCAGCGTATCGGGGGATGTTTTAAATATTTTACGCTTATCATCATAAGGACTGAGGCCGATTTTGGTCTGTCGAATTGTGTGGAGATCATGATGTTTAGACCTAATTAATTTCTGTGATATAGACTTTTCTGAAAACGTTCCCAGACACGCTACATAGTCTTCAAAGGTAATTTTATTCTTAATTACAGACTTTTTAACCCCCTTGATTTTTTTAGTAACACCCAAGTTCGCTAACGCTCGCTCTATTTCTTCACGCTCCCTACTAGCGTTCTCTAATTTTAATTTCTCCTCTGCGATTTCTTCGGGCGAGTATAGAAACACAATAGGGTCATGGTGTTAGTAAATATTTTTAGTTAAAATAATAGACATTGGTTTTTATTTAAAAAGAGGGGATCCTTATAAAAATTAATTCATGTATCAGATAAAGATAACGAGTAGTAGAAAAACTGCTTATCCTGGTTACGTTGTACACCAGATCACACTGTTTTAGGGAGTTAAAGCAAGTCTGCTGGTACTTTTATTTTATTGCTTTACCTATATTTCCACTACTGCTGCCTGTCTATATGCGACGACCTATTTATTATAATAGCTGATTTCTAGGGTGTTTTCCCTATATTAACACATTAATTATCAGTTCATACTGTGTTATACCCTTGTAGAATGCAGTAGATGCTTCGAGTGTTTTAATTAGCAACTGGAATCAACAACAAATATGGTGCTTTTGTATGCTATTTATATATATAAAACTGTGTTTGCAATGTGATAAATTATGATAATACTTATTTAGTAGCAAATAAAACACAGTTATTTTATAATATATTTATTTATAAAATTCTATTACACCTATTCTTTCAAGTTCTCTAAGAATTGTCCTTATTTCACCACTATAGCAGTTATTTATATCACGTTCCTCTAAATATCTAAGCCTGTCAACCAGCTCATTTACATCTCCATACTCCATTATTAGTTTAGCGGAACCATCTAACTCAGCTTTTTTACACCCATCATCTTCTTCGTCTGAACTATGGCTACCACTCTTATCACTCATGTTTTGCAGAGTAGCATTTGGCCTTTGTGCATTCTGTTTAACATGTTTTTGATGTACATAGCTTCTTTTAGGTGGAAATAATTTTGATAGTATATTTTTATATTTCCAACAGTTTAATGACAAAACGTTCTTATCTATACAGAATCCTTGCTTGTGTGCACTCGTTTCAAGTAGAATTTCTTTGTATTTACTCAGATCTTCATTTGTATACCCGACAGGATGATTTGTAGTCAATAAATTAACTAGGCCATCGGTTAATGGAAATTCATTGGTATCAATTCTAAGCGTATTGTCCTTTACCTTAACAGACTTACTACCAATGAACATATTAGAACCCTCTTTTCGAATACCATATTTAACATTGGGCGTTTCCAGGAGAAGATACTTTATCTTGCGTGCATACATCCTATTGCAATGATGTTAAAAACTAAACTAACTTTATTAACAAATGCAATTATTTTTATAGAGCAGCAATAGAGCAGCTATAGAACAGCTATAGAGCGTTTATAGAGCAGCTATAGAGCGTTCATAGAGCGTTTATAGAACAGCTATAGAGCGTTCATAGAGCGTTTATAGAGCAGGCATAGAACACTTGTAGAGCATGCATATTAAGTGGTTCATTTAGTGGTTACGCGGTTCATTAAGTGGATCCATGGTTCCATGATTCATTAAGTGGTTCATTTAGTGGTTCTACGGTTCATTAAGTGGTTCATTTAGTGGTTCTACGGTTCATTAAGTGGTTCATTTGGTGGTTCCGCGGTTCATTTAGTGGTTCATTTAGTGGTTCCACGGTTCATTTTGCTGATCCGCTAAGGAATAAAGAGTGTCAGTTCTTTGCACGACTTTATCGTATTAAGGCCCTAATGGTTTAATGCATCTAGCTCTGTTATTAGTTGAGATATTTGAAAAATTCCTTTACTGTTTGATAGATCCTATATACCTCTGCCTACATTTATATTCCAACCATGACTGCGTTAAGTTCATCATATGTACTCCTGGTGGCGCTGGTGCAAAATGTGTTTTACGTATACACTCCTTTTAACGTTCGGAACGTGTCAGTAATGATTGAAACCAATGGCTTTCCATCTAATAATACATGGTTAAAGATGCCTTTTGAGATGATTGATAAGAATTGCTCCTGCCTCTTACATAACAGTCCCATCAGCAGCTAACGAACTGCTTCGCTATAAGGTTAAGCTCTTGTTCCGAGATCACACTATTGGCGAGACAGATTGGAAGACTTTAATCAGCGTATACAAGAACACCGCTTACCCCCAATGTGACAACTCTACATCAACCGAGGATTTAGATGACTCACCCAGCAATTATAGTTTAATTGTATTTATAGCTGTAACCTGCTTCTTATTGCTAGCAATTAATTTATATAGAATTACTAAAACTCTGTATGTAATATGGTTAAATAAATAATTTTTTATTACTCGTGTGTTTTATTTCGCTAAATAATAGTTAATTGATTCCTGGTATGAGGCGAATATTATGCTGCTAGGAAATAAAGATGACGCAATCGTAACAGCGTGTTAGCACATGACATTGAATATTAATCACTGACCACATTCTATTGTATAATAATTACATTAAACATGTCTTAACCTTTAATATTATCCAGTCACTGTATCCGTAAACACAATAACAAGTTGTCCTTGCTATCTAATTTAGATGTATTAAATATATTTAGAAATATTTGCGGCTAAGAATGAGATAGCTAAAAGGTTTAATAATATTAATGAATATAAACGCTGTCTATATCGTATTTTCTGTTTTTCACCTAAAAATACCTTAATAGGGTGTTTTTCAAAAATACATTTAAAGGTGCCCTTTGGCATCCGGAGTACCGAAGGTACTTTTTTCGCTATGTGCGCATAATATTTCCTCGTATTTAACTCCGAAACACCGATTTTGGCTTCTGCGCATTTCCAAAATGTCCTTATTTTTTTATTGCGGGGTTCTATAGGTATGGTTTAATAATGTAGATATTTAATAAAATTATAAAAAATCGGATGTGTCGTTTTGGTAGCTTTAGTGGTTTTGCTAATAATTTGAATACTTGGAACTATTTTGATTATGAGGTTGTATAGGTATAGATTATTAATGCAAATACTGAAAAAATTAGAATTTTTGAATGTGCCGTTTTGGTACTTTGGTGATTTTACTGGTGATCCAGTAATATGTAAATATAATTAATATACGAGGTATATTCCTACTAAGAAATAAACATTACCAATGCTTTGCACGACTTTATCGTGTTAAGGCCCTAATGGTTTAATACATCTAGCTCTGTTATTAGTTGAGATATTTGAAAAATTCCTTCACTGTTAGATTGGTTCTATATTCCTCTGCCTGCAACCAGAATTTCAGCACTCCACTGATAGGCATAAGGACACTAATCGCAAAATACTATATCTTTCAAACCAGTTGACCGATCGTGTTCGGGTTTTCTCTAAACGACTTATTACATCACCCTGAACCCGACCCACGTGTTAGATTTTAATTTTGACATTTGACAAGTCACAGGTGACCTTGACATATCTTATTTGACAGGTGACAGCCGCCATCTTTTCCTAAACATAATATGACGTCATCCTTAACACGGAGCCTATAATGAATACTATTGCCCAAGTAGCTAACGCCCAAGTAGCTAATGCCAAAGTAGCTAACGCCCAAGTAGCTAATGCCCAAGTAGCTCACGCCCAAGAGTGTGACATGACAGATGACGTATGACATATGACACGCGCCTGCGCACTGCCTGGGCATGCGCAGAAGGGACCGCAGGAATTGATGGTGAAACCCTCTTCTCCCTCTACTGACCAAATCTATATGCTTTATCTATATTACTACTATCACAGATCGCTACTGGAATTTTTATAGAGTTTTGACAGGAAGTTTGAAGTAACTTTCTTTTATTTGCCTTGGTGTTAAATAACAAACTGAACCTACAAGACGAATGCAAAAATTAAGAGGAAGATCATTGAGTGTTAACATTATAGAAAATTAATCATTCTTTATAATTTCCTTGTCATTACTTATATAAACACGTTAGCATGATAATTAGATAACTCATTTCGTTGCTAATTTTTTTTATATTACCTAGTAAATTAATGTTTGTTAAATATGCATGCAGTAGTAATTTTTAATAATTTAATTAACTTTAAAAAATGTTCACTTGGAAAATACATTTAGTTTTCTATCTAGTATTTTTTTACTTCTAAGATTTTTGTAACCGCATTGCTTTAATATTTAAAAAAGATAATATTTATCCCTAATGTAAGTTACTCTGCAGCAAATACGCATAAAGGTTTTCCAGCGTTGCAAAGTTTTTACTATCGTGTTTATAGTTTATCATCCTTTATTTTCTTTAAAATGGATATATTAACAGTTTATTTTAGGATTATTTCGGGCAGCGATTGTTGAAAGTGGATCTGCTTTAACTAACTGGGCCATTGACCAAGATCCAAAGGCTTATACTTCGGCATTAGCTGAGGCACTCACTGGTGGAAGTTATATAAACGATACTCAAAAACTAAAAGAGTTTCTTCAACAGAAATCAGCCGATGAAATAATTACGGCGTCACTATCGTTAGCTGCAAATGGGGTAAGATTTTAGGAAAGTGTTAAAATATAAACTTAAATGTGTTTACTTGAAGAATGCTTGAACTCATAACAGGAAAAACTGAGTGAGTCAAAAAACTAATTTTGATTAACTAAAAGAAAAATAAGACGTTTTAAGTCTTCCTCTACTGGTATACTTACCAACATTTTTTTATTTAGTATAGGAGAAACAGATTGTGGTTTAAATAAAAGTAAAATAGTAAGAAAGGAAACTGATTATCTTTACAGAGCTTTGACAAAATGGTTCATGTGAGAAGGTATTATAAATGGAAGAGTAATTTAAATTAATAAGATTTTAAGGGTTAGTATTTGAGAAATTTCTCTAGATAAGGCATATTTGTCTACTTGACTTTTAGTCTAGTGATCGTTTGATCTATGTAACTTTTTCAATTTTTCAGGTGTTACATTTTCCTCCCAATTCAAAACCAAAATGGGCTCCCAATAATATAACCACCATTTGTGTCTATCTAAAGAATTTTTCAAATACTAACCCCTTAAATCTTATTATTTCAAATTACTCATAACTTGAGCTGAAAAATAAGCTTTGTCTTTAAATTTTCATTTAGACTTCTTGTAAACTTAAAAGTCAGCTCTGAAATTCTATTTCTTTCGTTTAAGCATAAATTCTACGTCTACCATATACCTAATAAAATCTATGATCAATATTAATAAAAAAAAATATTTAGATGTAAAAAGAGGAACTTATTGCGGAGTTAAGTAACAATAAAAGCTATATGCTTATATAAAACTATATTTACTACTTATTTTTTAGCAACAAGCTAGGCCAGTATTAGAGGTCGAAGGTGAAGATGCATTTATCATTGAGTCACCCTACGAATTGCTGGAGAGCGGAAACTTTAATCAAGTACCAATAATTATTGGCATCTGTTCGGAAGAATCTCTGATGTTTTTACGTAGTATGTATATCTATATTTTACTAAATTTATTGATTATGCTATTGCTACGTGTCTTTGCCATTCACATAAAAAATAAAATAATAGCGTAATTTTTTTTTGTGACGCTGATTGGTACATTACCACAACTGGGCGTTTCTGTATTTACAATGACTAGTTGTTACTAAAAACATAAAGTTATTGTGATAGTTAGTAGGGTTGGAAATCCAATACGAAAACTGATTAGGATCAGAACAACTGATCCACTACAAATCGAAATATAACTAATTATAGAGTAAAGTCCAGATAAAAGTACCAAAACGAGGGTGTTTTGAAATTGAAGCATTTTTATTTATTATATGATTTATATCTGTAAATCCTGATATGACAACATGTGAAAGAAAAATATTTTTAAATGTCTCTTTGCTATAAAGCAATTAATTCATTTGTTTCTTTGACGCCGATACTTGAGGAGTTCGTTGCACACAACATATTATGAACATCAATATTGTTTTCCATCTCTCTCACTCGAGCTAGTGTTTTATCCATGAGCTTGCGGCAAATTCGATCTCCATTACCCACCTTTTTAGAAGGTCGATTAAAAATAAATACCTACTTAAATATAAGGCATCAATTTCATAACATCCTATACAGGGTTGAATTTTAAACTGGAATAAATTCAGTATTAAAAAGCTTCTTAATTTGCGGAGAAAATACGGAAATATGGGTGCCTTTTGGTACACTTTTTTCATTACGTCATTAAATTTACCCCTCTTCTGGAGGTAGAAACCGTCCCAACTTTTTTTTTCTCAAATGTAAAGGTGTGTATTGCGATAGCTCGTTGGAAAGGGCAAAAAAAGGAATACGACCCACTATTTACTTTTGCATTTCGGTAATCTAGACGCATTTTTTTCTTGACAAAACACTAATTTCTAGTAAAATTCATTCTTGAGATTATGTACCATTTCCGGGGCTATTTGGCTAATTTCGTATATTAGTCGTTGCCTAGTTCCTCTATATTTTCTGGTTTTGTTACGTAAACTTATTTTTTTCTGGCTTTCTACATTACCAAGATGCAACAGTATAAATAGTGGGTCGTAGGTATGCTTTTTTTTATGCCCTTTTCAACAAGCTATCGCAGTACATACCTTCACATTTGAGAAAAAAAAAGTTGGGGGCGGTTTCTACCCCCAAAGAGGGGTAAATTTCATGACGGGACGAAGAAAGTGTACCAAACTAAAAATAAAGGAACTCGTATTTCCGTATTCTCTCCGCAAATAAAGAGGCTTTCTAATACTTATTATTCCAGTTAAAAATCCCACGCTGTATATAACTGTATCACAATTACGATGGAATCGATCTTGACACGATGATGGAACTGATCTATTAAAACTGGCATAGATGTCGATGATCGAATATAATTGGGTAATTATAAACTGATTAGATAGAATACAAGTTTTCTGGCTATTAAAAAAGAATCCGTACAGTGAAAAAAAGGTCCGTTTTTATCAAATTAATGATTTGTTTAGTTTATTTTTATTGGGACCAATAATTTTTATTTGTCTGACACAAATATTGTTTGTATAAATTAAACAGGCTTACTTAAATTTAATTTAATATTTGATTGTTGTTATTTACGTTAAATAAAATGTATTTGCTAGCAAGTCAATTTAAAAACTTAACAGTCGCTTGATATTTCAATTAAATATTTATTTGTGGTAAATAATTATTTATTTTAACATTTTTTACTTAGTTCTATAAGTTTGTTAGAGGTGCTGGTATGCTCAAGAGTGTCTAACAACGACACATATGGCGCTCTGTGCCACATCTTACCGGTGTGTCCCACCAAGTGCTGCATAAGCAGCTATGAGTTCTCCTTTCTTTCGTCGAATCCTAGCTCTACTGATGATCCATGATATGGCAAAACGCGTCTAGGGATGAATCTGACGAAATGAAAGAACATTATTTTTCTGCAACTATTTATTTGTCTACCGGGAAGAATTTGCCAAACGCGCCAATCATCTTAAGAAAGTTTTTAAAATTATTTGCACTCTCGTATAAGCTTTCTTTTTCTCTGCCCGCTGCACACACTCTTCTTATGACATGTTTGAACTGACGATAAAAACTGTGCATGTATAATGAAATGGAGGCCGCAATCGAAACCGGCCGAGAACTGCCGGCGGTTATCGATAAACAAAACTGAAGATATAGCGTGACTATCGATAACGGCAGGCCGGCAGACGAACAGTCCACGGACTAACGTCTGCTTGGACCGGCCGACTAAATGTGAGAAGACTTTTTAAGACAACACAACAACTGGTTAATAGTATTATGAGTATATTTTAACCGAAATATATTTTTTTGACGTATCTTTTATCTTCTTTTTGACGCAGCGTTGGACTATGACACAACGAAACTTATATTTTATTTTTCTACCGGAAAAACTAATTTTATTTATAATTTAGATTTAGAATACGCAAGGAGTCTTGCAGCAGCTACGGATTCTTTTCCCAGCCAGCTTATTCCAGGAGACCTGAAACCAAACTCCAGTGATGAAAATCAAGTTATTAGACAAATACAAAATATATATCTGAAAAATGGAGAGACATTCTCAAGTAATTTGGTAAATCTAGCTAAAGTAAGTTTTGTAGTTCTTCTAGTAAGACATGTATGTGATAATAAACAAACATTTGGAAAGAAAACAAAAAAGGGATTTAATTTTTATATAATTTGACAAGTCATGAAAAGGAAAAATTATAATTTAAACATTTTTCTGGCAAGTAAGGCACAAAAAAATCGCTAATAATAGGCCAAGTTTAATCATGATAAATCTCCAATCTGAAATAAATTCGAAGCAACTCTTGCCTGTTAACTTATTAAGTAAACATTTTACCTGCGAACACCTAGTTTGCCTTAAAGGTTGTGCTTAAGAAAATGAACGATTTTAGTTTGAAGTTTCAGCTTATTCTTTAATATATCTGTAACGAAAGGCTGTCTAATTTATTTCCAATTAACTTCTCCTTTCACTTCAGTGATATATTTTTGGCTTTCTTCATTGAACTATTTCATTAAATTAGGCATAATATTTATTAACCTTATTAAGAATGAAAAATATTCTATGATGAATATCTAGTTTAAAAAAATTGATAGATTCAGCCGATAAACGACCAACAAATGACGATCCAAAGTATTTCTTGCCTACTTCTAGTAAGCACTATGCCCCCCCCCCCACTGTAGACTAGCGCGAGCACTACCTCCTTAGAGGCGGGGAAGGATTATTATTCTTTGGTATTTTAATCATAAGCCTCAAATGGTAGATAAAGATATCATATTACAAAAAATTTAATAATATTTAAAATTTACATTTAAAAATTATTTACTTTTAGCTTTACACTGACAATGATTTTAGTAGAGGAGTTATAAAACATGCTCAACTATCATCACTTTACGTGCCTGTTTATCTTTATCAGTTTGCCTATTATGGAAGACCACTGACTGAAGCATTTATTGATGGTAAGTTAGCAAACATTTTTATTTTTAATGATTCATAGATGATATTTTTATTATTATTTTTCTTAGTTTTTTTTTACTGCAAGGCTATTTAAGTTCTTGTTTTTATATTTATTCTCAGGTGCAGAGAAAGCTGGACATTCAGCCGAACTCCCTTTCATATTTAAATTTGGCCTAACAAATGAAACTACAGATGCAGCTGATATACATACCCAAAATAGAATGACATGGCTTTGGGCTAATTTTGCTAAATATATGTAAGTACAAAATCTTAATATCTACGAAGGGTATTTTTTAAATTCGCGAAATACCAAAGTTGGCCTTGGAAAAGCAAGCATTTCATTTTTAATTTTTTGAGAATAAATCAGAAAATAGTGTAGTGAGTATCTAGGAATAAAAACAATACATTCACAGATGAAAATTTTAACAAGCACTTAAGTCCTGGAATGTGCTTTTATTACAAAATAAGTATATTTGTTCTAGGATTGCATTAATATTGTTATAAATACAATATTTTTTCTATTACATTTTTTTTTCAATACATTGTAATAATTTCTTATATGATTGCGTCCTTGATAATCAAATCTTTTGATATTTGTACTCCCTAAAGTACTAAACGAAGTAAATACTGGAACTGAACATAGATAAATAATATGGGAAATTAAAACTCTTAGTCTTCTCCACATAGTTTAGTCACCCTATTAAGGAGAGGGAAATTTTTTTAAATAGGTGAACAGGTTTCGGGGCTAGTTAGCCTCATGATCAGCACCAATAAGCTCAAGATACACCAGAATGGATCGGTTTAGAGAATTTTTGACAGATTAATTCAAAATTAACATTATGTGAAGATTTTCGATAAGTATAATATGGAGAAATTTATGTTAAATTATAATAAGACGATTTTTGTTAAATAATGAAATTAAAAATTAAAACGGATTTTACTTTCTCCTTCGACGTTTGAAGAGTTTTTTCAAAAGGGAATATTAAAGTTGTTCATTTTAATTCCGGTCGGTCGGTCGACAGGTGAGATCAAAATGGTAACATTTTGTTAATTTTCAGTTAATCTCCCAATTTTTTTTTAATTCGATCCATTCTGGTGTATTTTGAGCTTATTGGTGCTGACCCGAAACATGTTCACCTGGTAAAAATTGTTCCTCCCCTTAGTAGGGCGATTAAATGATGTCGAGAAGACTAAGAGTTTTAATTTCCCGTGTCTTACTAGCTCCACTTTGAGAAAATGGACTACTTCCATAACATATATAAATAAACAGTGGCGGCTCGTCAGGTGAAGTAGGTGAAGGGGCTCTTCACCAAAAAAAAAATAAAACCAGGAGGAGAGTTTTTCGACAATATTAAATAATAATATACCAATACAGTTGCCATTTTAGCCCCTAAAAAAATAATTATGTTCGAATTAATAATATATTGGTTTAATCCGAATGTAGCTATGCATAATAGGGCCACGGTTAACTTCGATGGACAATAACTATAAACACTCGTGCATTTTGGCACGCCCCAGTCGACCGTGTCCGTTAGCTCAAAGCAAGTAAAGACCCAACGCCCAACATGGCTTTGATATTCACAGTTGCTATGGTTACGTGACGTCAATCACGGAAACAGCATGGAACAATTTGCATTATGATGAAGGACAATTTAAAAATAGATCAGTCGTATGCACCATTGTTTTAGCATTGGTTCGCCTAACCTTAAGATATTTATTTTGAGGCTTCATGAAACATACGACTCTAGATATTGTTTTTACGTGATTTACTGTGTGATTAAAAAGTTTTGTTTTTATTTTTGAGTTAATTCAGTAATGTGCCATCGCGTAAAATGAAAACTAGGACATGAAAATTTTAATTTAAGCTCTTGGTCTATAAAAATTTAACTCTATCATCTTGGCAGATTGTCAAAATTGACAATATTTCATGGTTGTCTAACCTTTAAATTTTACACTGTCCTTATAGGCCAGGAGATTTAAGATTATTGGCCTAGTTTTCATTTTACGCGATGGTACGTACCTACTTAGTTGTATGTTTTAAAAATGAACCAAATTAATGATAAAGTTTGTAATTTGTTGGAAGCTTCATTCAGTCGTTGGACAGATGAGGATAAAAGAGACGTTTTTTTAGATCGCAAGCCGCTACTGTAAATAAATTAGCAAAAGAAAGTTACTTCCCGATCTAGACCGAAAACATTACAACAAATCGGTACAGGAAAGTTACTTTCCTGTACCGATTTGTCTAGGATAGAAAAGTACAATAAACGTGACGGTTGCTCTGCAACGGACTAACATATTAGAATGAACTTGAAACCGCGCTAAGACAGTTGATATTCTTGATCGATTTCTGAAATATATATTTTTTTAAGGTTTACAAACTAAATAAATGTATCAAGGAGAGGTAATATTGAAAAATTTTAAAGCTATAATTAAAAAGTATGTCTTTCTTTATTCCCCTCGAATTTAAAACCTGGTATCTCCAAACTCTTATATTAAAATGTTTATAGGATTTAACTTATTTTAAAATCCTTTCAGGAATCCTACACCAGCTATTCCAGAAGGATCTAAATGGGCCGATTTTTTGGAATGGCCCACAATTACTCCAACAAATTTTTCATATTATAATATTAATAGCACATTAGAAGTCAGGTCAAATCTTAAAGAAACATCTTTTCCACTATGGGACAATATCTATCAAATATACGGAAAGAGACCATTTATTACCTATTAGATAAAATTTGATGTTAATTTGTATTAAAATAAAGAAGAATTTGGACAATTTATTTTTTATTTAATCATCTTGCTACATGGTTTTTATAGGTACTACCAACTATTGGCAATTGACTTTTAAATTAAATTCCTACTGCAATTAACCAGCGTTCTAGCAAATCTTTTGTTCACCACAAACCATTAAAGACGTAAATTAATATACATTTTTGAAAAACTGTATAATCCACCAAAGATTTTATTAAGTTCAAAATGATTAATAGTAATTTTCCGTCGACCGTGTATTTACATCCGATATTAACATTCCCAAAATCATTTATTAATGACCCCTATTAATGCATGATTTTCTTTAAATGCACGATTTCCCAAAATCATTCATTAATGACCCCTATTAATGCATGATTTTCTGTAAATGCACGATTTTGGTAATTAAAATTAAAGGCAGCAATGCAAACAAATCAATACCCAAGATTTTAGAGCTAAGAATGCAGTATGACACTGGTTGAATCCCAAATACGACCCATTGAGGGCGGATAGTCCTGCCTTTAGGGGACTGACGGATAAACCAGTGCATATGCGTGGTTCGGATCTCATGTGAAAAACTGTAGGTTCCGTCGGGCTGACATTACTCCGACGTTAAGCAAAAAGGGATACAATAAGTCATTTGGCTGCAGTATACTGACAACAGGTCAACCATCCTTGAACCCACCAACCAAGACATGTGATTCCCAAAAATAAATGATTGAAAATATTGACCATGTATATAAAAAGTCAAACGGGCGCTCTTTTAAACGCCACTGGAAAACAAGGTATAGTCTTCCCTACCATGATGATGTGACAGCAAAGGTGGTTTATTTAATTACGTACAAGTAATTATTATTGGAAATTTTATGGTGTTTTCTTGCTGCTGTTAAGTATCGATATATTTATGAAACAAGCGAACCGATTTAGTTTTAATGCCGATATTTATTACTAATTATACAGGGTGGTCCATTTGTCTGACAAAGTAATATACCGTCTTTACTATTAAAGAAATCAAAAAAAAGTTTTTATAAAAGTTATGAGGTATAAAAAAAAATATGTTCTAAAATTATTTTTAAACATACAGGATGGTCCAAAAAAGTGGGACAATAAAAAGATACATTTTTTCAAATGGAACACCCTATATATTTTAGCATTTTTTGTTTTTTTACAAAATTATCCATATGACGCCATATTTAGTTTTATAACTTTTTGCAACGTTGCCAAACAAAATGCAAAATTCTTAAAATTTTGGAAAAAACATGATAGTAAAAATTACCTGTATTTCTCAATAAAAGTATCGAAAATCGAAAATTTCTTGTAAGCTCTAAAGTTTAGGGATAAAAATACTGTCTTAAATCTTTAGGTACCGAAAAATTTGTACAGGGTGTTTTCTGTTGTCAATTTTGGTGAAAAAAACTATAGTTTTTATTTTTCTAGTAAGCCATTACCAGCAAAGTAAAAACAAATGTAATTAAATATAATGTCATATTAAAATAAATTGATAACCATAGTTAGTTACGTATTTATTTAATTAAATAAAATTTATTTTTTATTACGCAACTTGATATTGAAAATAAGTTCACAAACATTATAAATATAAATATAATAATTATAAATTTTGTTTGGCAACGTTGCAAAAAATTAAAAAACTAAATATGGCGTCATATGTGTAATTTTGTAAGGAAACAAAAAATACTAAAATATAGAGAGTGTTCCATTTAAAAAAATGTATCTTTTTATTGTCCTACTTTTCTGGACCTGTATGTTTAAAAATAATTCTAGAACATATAGTTTTTTATACCTTACAACTTTTATGGAAACTTTTTTTTGATATCTTTAATAGTATAGACGGTATATTACTTTGTCAGACAAATGGGCCATCCTGTATAAATACTTCGGTGAATCTACTTTTTGCAATAGGAAACTTAATAGTTAAATATTCAAAAAATATAAGTAGCCCTCTCGAGATACTACTACGATTTAAAAATGGAGAGAATATTATCATAATTTCCAGAATCTACATTTTTTTAGACTACAACAGAAAATTCGCTATTGACATAATAGGTTAGAGGAAACGTGCACCTACAATTGATTGATGAAACAAATATTTGATAATGTTTAACAATTGGTCTCTTTTTTTATTAAACCAATTATATAGATTACTGCGCACTTAAGATACTAAATCTATATTTAAGAAAATATCATTTTTGAGTTATTTAAAATATTAGAATGTTGAAACCGAGCTTACTTTTGTATATTACAATTCAATCAGTGGTAAGTTGTTTAGAGTATTATTTGTACTATTATCATTTTCACCTAAAAATATTGGTAGCAGCTGGTGCTTCAAACACAACGACAAGTCTGTTCCCGATTTCTTATGCCCGTATTCTCCATTTTCTCATAAAGCGGACTTAATTTAAGCCCTGTTAAACTTTAAAGCTGGCTTAAATTAAATTTGATAAGCACCGTAGAAAATTTTTGGTTACTTAACTAAGCCTTATTTTGAGCTGGCAACGATGCGGTTATTCTATTATTTTTTAAGGAATTAATGGCTGCAGCAATGAACGACAATCTACGCCTACTTTGTGTTATCGTTACTAACTTTGTGTTGTGTGTTTTAATTTTAGCTTTCAATTGGCTTTCAAAACATTTTCAAATTTCAACTGACATAGAATTTTCTTTCTTTCATAATTTTCCTTTTCCTAATAAGAACAAAGAGCTACGTAAAAAAGTGGCAGAGGAGAAAAAGGACATTTTTTTGACTGGCGGTGGACCGCCCCAAAAGAACTTTTACAAGATGATGTTGATAATATAGATACTTCTCCTTAGTAGATTCTTCTGGGAAATCCAAGATTTATAACATCCAAAATATCTCCATCGTTCTCAATAAATATTTCATCTTCTACTTTCATATTTAACTTCGAGAAATACGAATATATTACACGACAGGAGCAAAGATAAGTCAAATACCGCGTAGGCGCGTGGTTAAGCCTACAATATTTACGGCTTAAAGTTAATTGAGCTTAAGTCTCTAAATAGCGACCGCGAATACGAAATCAGCCATTTAACTGTATTAAATTTTAAGCCGGCTTGAAGCGTTACGGAGAATACGGGCATTAAAGACCCAAAAATGATTGACCAAGTGGGAGTAGCAATAAGGTTGTAACTATGTTGGGTACCGACGTCAGGTCGCCGGACCAACGTCGGCCGTCTTAATATTGCTACTTGGGCACCTATATCTTACAGTAATTTTCACTTCAGTTACGAAAATAAACATATATATTATATCTTCTATAACTTTAATTTAATCAGTAAGTTTCTAGTATGAGTTGATAAGAAAACGAATCAACCTTTTATATATAATCCATAATCGTTCGGACTTGTTTTAGAAAAGATATTATTCACTGGACCATATTAAATACTTGTATTCAGTGGCGTAGCCACAAAATATGCTCGGTGGGGGGCTCAATGGGCGTTAGTAGGACATTTTTTTCTGGAGAAACGGAAAGTCAGGTATTTTATGACATTGTATTCAGTGAAGAAGGTGGAAATGAGCCGCAGGCGAAACATTTTCGGGGCCACGCCCAAATTTCATTTAAAATTCACCAAACTACATATTATCAAATTTCGAAATGTTAATTATTAAAATTTGTTTTTGTACATTTTTTTTTACTTTTTCTTTTAATATTCCTTGCTGGCTCTTCATTAAAAAAAAACATTTTTTATATTTGTGAAAAATATGAATATTGGTGTCAATCCTAAATTTTAACATAAGACGTATGTATCACTCTAACCTGCGGCTCGATTTTTCATAACTAAAAATAATTAAATATTGCTCACCACGCCAAAATTGATGATTTTTTCAGAAATCATGTATTTTAGGAGCGTAGATCTAAGAGCAGTTTTTGGTAAAAATGCTTAGGTTTTGAAATACTCCTTCTTAACAGGACTTTTAGAAGGAAAAGTTTTAAAACTAAACGTTTCCTACAAGACTTTTGGAATCTAAGCCTAGAATACATTATTTAAAAATTTAAATCAAGCGTGAGACGAAAAATTAGGTGCAATTAGACTTTAAGACCCCGAATTTCTAGGCTTAATACGCCACAGCTTGTATCAACTATAATTTTTTACTGACGCATATTATATATCTTAGGCGCAAAAATACCGCACAACGAAAATTTCAAATTCATCATTTTCTCGCGAACCGATAAATCGATTTCGATCATTTTTTTTGTGCTGTAACTTTTTTCTTTGGTTATTGCACTGTGATAGAATTTTTTATTCGCATTTTAGTTTTAGACTTATACAGGGTGCACAAATGAGAATAGTTTTTTCTCTGATATCTGTAATATCAAAGAAAATATACAGTAATTTTACCCCGAAATATTATCTTTCTAGCTATCAGCACCGTTTTTAGATAATCTTGTAATCGAATTACCTAATGGACAAGTTCAAGGAACAACGTATACAACACAAAATAATAAAAATTATTTTGGATTTCAAGGAATACCATATGCCACTCCGCCAACAGGAAATTTAAGATTTGAGGTAAGCTTTATTTTTATAAGAAACAACTATTTTAATATCATTGTTGTTCAAAAATACGTTGTTTCTTCAAGCTTCTACAGTTCCTAGTTGATAGTTATATAACTATTATGTTGGATAGGACAGACATAATAATCAAGAATTATCTAACCAAGTAACTTTAACTGTGACATTTTACATTAGCATAAATGATTTAATTACAGTCAACAGGGCTCGGTTAGCTAAATTCTTGATTTATTAACCAGACATTTTTGAAAGAAAATCATTTTTGCCAATATCCCTTATTGAAATCGAAGTCAACCTAGAGAGTTAGTTAATTATTGTTTAAAATCTTTTTACAACCCGACATTAAAATAATATGAGAATCACAACATTGTTGTGTTTAAAATACATACGAAGATTAAAATTTTTATTCTGATAACATCGCACCAATTAGTATACATGATTTTGCCCTCAATGTCTATTACTAATATACTATAGTAGGAAACATATACCATTTTGGGATCATCCCCCCCCCCCTCCTTCTATTGACCTTGACCGTGAAGGTCGACAGGTGTTTATTTGACCTTCACCTTGAATGAGGGTAAGAATATGTTCTTTTTTGTGACGTCATATGACCTTGACCATGTACGTGTACATGTGTTAATTTATTACCTTGCCTTTGGGTGCACCTGCACCCATTCAAGGTGACGGTCAAGGGGGGGATCCCGAATCGGCATATGTTCCCTACTTACGAGCTATGGCCAAAAAAAAACTATAAGTATTATGTGATGGCTAATGAAGGAAGAATATATTTTGTACAATGTATATTTTATATCTATAAATAATATTTTTGTTAATGCTGAACACCTTTTTTAGGCTCCTCAACCTCCAAAATCTTGGGATGGAATTTTGGATGCAACTAAGGATAGCAAAGCATGCATATCTAACAACCATTTTATTCAGCCAGATAATGAAAGTGAGGACTGTCTATATATAAATGTATATACTCCATCACTAAAGGTATCGTTAACATATTCTAATAAACTTTAAAAAGATAATTTTTTATGTTGTTCAGTTTTTCAGTTTAGTAGAAGTGGTTTAAACCAACTGACGATATATTGCTAAAAAAAATGTTGACTTATAGATATACAGGGTGTCCGGTAACTTATGGGCCGTAAAGTAACTGGAGATACTAGATATCAAACTAAGCCGATTAAGTCATATAAGTTTTTTCGGATTGTTACTCGTTCTAGAGATACAGGGTGTTGAAAGTAAAAGTTTATTCTCTCTAAGCCATAATTTTTAAACGGTTTAATGAATCGAATTGAAAGTTGGCAATGTTATGTTTTTGTGAGCAAGAAATAAGAATTTGTAGAAATTTTTAAATTTGAAACTAGAGGGCGCTAGTTGCATACACTGGGCTTCATAAATCTATGATTTTATTTCTTACCTGTGATATTAGGTGTTTTTTAATTATAGTTTTTTAAAGAGGGGCATTTTCTGAGTCAAAAAGGTGTACTTGATTGATCTTAATATCTTTAACGGGTTTCGAGATATTTCCCTTTAAACATCCCAACGCACAAAAAAACATAGTACATAATTAAATTATTATTTTAATTATCAAAAAAAACAACTTATACTAGATACTAGACATCAAACTAAGCCGATTAAGTAATATAAATTTTTTCCGATTGTTACTTATTCTAGAGATACAGGGTGTATATAATTTATGTATTATTAATTTAATTATGTTTTTTTATGCTTTGAGATGTTTAAAGGGAAATATCTCGAAAACCGTTAAAGATATTAAGATCAATCAAGTACACCTTTTTGACTCAGAAAATGCCCTTCTTTAAGAAACTATAATTGAAAAACACCTAATATCACAGGTAAGAAAAAAAATCATAGATTAATGAAGCCCAGTGTATGCAACTAGCGCCCTCTAGTTTCAAAATTAAAAATTTCTACAAAATCTTATTTCTTGCTCATAAAAACATAATTTTGCCAACTTTCAATTCGATTCATTAAACCGTTTTAAAATTATGGCTTATTTTCGAGAATAAACTTTTACTTTCAACACCCTGTATCTCTAGAACGAGTAACAATCCGAAAAAACTTATATGACATAATCGGCTTAGTTTGATGTCTAGTATGTTTAGTTACTCTACGGCCCATAAGTTACCGGACACCCTGTAGAATGTAGAATGCTGCAACTTTTTAGCGTTTTTTTGTTAGGCAATTTAGACCTTTGGTCTTGGATTCAACACTATTGGAATGATATTATACACTGTAATATTAAAATATGTAAAATTACAATAAATATGTTTGGTTATTTTTGGCCACCAATTATCATAGCAAATTTACATTCTAATTATAGTTTTACTCTTGTAAATTTTAATCTACCATTTATAAATTCCTCATCAATTGATATTGTGAAATTAAAAACTTGTCTATTCCCGCCTTGATTTTAGAAATTAGGTGTATTTTTTGTGTAATTTTAATTAATAATTTTACCACTTGCTAAGTATTTTCAGACCTATAATATTACAGACACTTTAATGTAATATAATTAAGGAATTTTAAAAGGGCCAATGTAGTAGATTTCTTACAGAATTTTGTGACGAGATTGATCTAGATTATGGCACTGTCTAATAATATTAAGTTACGAATCTAACTGGTAGCGTTTTAGAAACAATGGTAGCGTTTCTTGGCCGACGATCTAGATCCTTCCTTTCACAATGAGTTTAGAATTTATCCCGGAAATAACTAGCTAATTACACCTTCATAGCAAGAGCACTCCAGTCGTGACGTTTCTCCTTGGATGTTAATCAAGGTGTTAATTGATATTATAACAACTTACCAATCGGGCCTTCACCAGATATTTCAGCTCTGCCTCGATAGACCTTGGAAACGGCGCTGTCTAAGCGCGAACGCGAATCGTACACTCTTGTTAGCGTGAATCCCCTATCCCCTTGTTTATAGTGAGCAATAAAACACTAGATTTTCAAAACACTTAAATCTATTAACAATAAGAGATAAAAGAAAAAGACACTTTACAATATTAAACTTAAGATATTTACAAAATAGGTGTAAGAGAATAAAGAGAGGTGTTTTACTAAAATGATATCCCATATGCAATTAAAACCCGGACGTGCGTTGACTGTGAAGGAGAACAATCTTTAAAGTTAACCCTTAATATGAGAAAACACTCAATCTGATTTAGTTAAATAAAGAACGGTTTGAGAAATAAAATACTAACCCTCTCTTTAGATGCAAAATTAACTATACTCCATATCTTATACAAATGTACAAGAGGTTTTATACCTAATTAACCTAAAGTACTAAGTCAAATGTGCTTAAAAAACCCATTTGGACGTTATGGGAAAAAGCAACACAAATGCGCTTAACCTTTTCCATCCTTAATCGGATCGGCCAAGATACAGATCCAACAACCAACTTCCTCATATATTTTCCATTTTTCAGTTTTCTCAACATATGATTCATATAGTATAATATACGCGAAACAATCATAAAAGAGCCCTCCGGCGAAGGGTTTGCTGAACACATGCTGACCATCTCTCGGATCGACAGGCAGTTAGAAATATACTTTAAAGAGAAAGTACCGTATAACTTTCTACGAATTACTTCGGTACCAATAAGGATTTCGAAAGTGTTTTATTGCTTTATTTACCGAAAACATCCGTTTAGTTTCCCCGTTGGGATAATGCGAAACACATTTTATATAATATTCTGTAAAACGCGATTTTAACGAAAAACCGAAATAAGAACAAGAATAGAAATCCCGTTCTATTACAATTTTAGTCGAATTATTACAAAATTGTTCTACCTTTAAGTTGATAATATTTTAAAGAAATTAAATAAGAAAATTAAATGCAGTTCAGTACATCAAAATATTCACAATAAATCGAGTTTATAGATTTTTATATATTTCAGCCAACCTCCAAATTGCCCGTTATGTTTTGGATTTACGGAGGAAGTTTTTTAAACGGAAATTCCACGAAATGGTTATATGGTCCAGACTTTCTGATTGAAAAAGATGTGATTATTGTTTCGTTTAACTACAGACTAGCGCCATTTGGATTTCTTTCTACAGGAGACACAGCAATTCGGGGAAATGCTGGGCTCAAAGATCAAAATTTGGCATTGAAGTGGACGTATGATAACATTGCGTACTTTGGAGGAGATGCAGAAAAAATTACGATTTTTGGTCAAAGTGCGGGTGGAGCTTCTATTGGTCTTCATTTGATCAGCAAGAAATCGGCAGGTAATTTCTGATTTGTCCCTACCATAGGTATAAAACAACAGGTAGCTGAAAAGTTTAGAAAAATGGCGCAACTGTGAATGAACGAATACGGTTAAGGGTAATTTATTTTTACATAGCATTTTTATTAACTTTTGGTTGATAACCATCCTTTCCTGCAGCTTACTTCACCCACTACAATCCTCGATTAAATTCGTTAATGATCGGAACTGACATCTTTTAAATTTTGTGTTAAAAACTTAAACCCGACGCCCGCGGGTAATAGTGGTAGCTGTCTAAACCTTGGTTAGTAATATACTATTATTTAAAATAATTAGGGAATCCAAACCACGTGATTCAATATGGCGGTTGGATGGCAAAAGCATTGAGTCACCCGTTAAATGCCACTAGTAATATTATTTTAATGATCACGTGTACCAATTATAAAGCACTATTTTCCAGCCAGCCGCCATTTTCACACATCGTTGGATTGCCTAATAAAATACTGTAAATAATGCCTGCTAATGTCATTTATATCACAGTCAAAGTTGTCACCTAGTAAATTATTGATAAAAATCTTTGTGCAACCCAAGTTATATATGTAACAACGACATAGATGTCGCTCCGTGCAACATCTTACGGCGTATTTCACCAAATACTGCTTAAGCAGGTTTGAGTTATTCCTTTCTTTCATAAGATTCTATTAATGTGTCAGGATATGGCAAAACGCGTCTAGGAATGAATGTGACGAAATTAAAAGGAAATCTTTATTTGAAATTAACTATGCCTTTACTTAATACTTATTTTAGGTTTATTTAGAGCAGCAATTGTTGAAAGTGGCTCTGCTTTACCTTACTGGGCGATTGATCAAGATCCAAAAGTGTACGCCTCTGCATTAGCTGAGGCCCTCTCTGGTGGAAGTTATGTAAACGATACTCAGAAACTTAAACAGTTTCTTCAAGAAAAAACGGCTGAAGAAATAATAACTGCATCAATTTCATTATCTGCTAGTAGGGTTAGTTTTCAAAAGTATATTTATATTATATGTTTTTCGAATCAGGAGTTTGTATTTTGAAATTATTTTGAGAGCACTCGAGCTACAACTTTTAGATTTTTTAAGTGCTGTCGTTTATCTCTATCTCTAGGGTAGAGTAAGTACATGACAATGGACGTTTCACTAAATTTTAAAATTGAACCTACAACATAATGAGTGAAAAAAAATGTATACTGTTTTCGTTTTTAAATTCTTGAATCATTGACTGAAAGAAATAAGCATTAGCTGCCGACATCCGATGCACTCCTATCTCACTGATGTCCCGAGTCTGGTAGTCTGTTTCTTATCTGTTCTTTTTTTATTTGAGTTATCGAAACGAAGATACCCTTATAATCGATAGCACGACCCCCCAATAAAATAACTGCGCGGTTAGTACAATGACGTATATCTCTTTCTACTTTTTTAAAATTGTCCCTAGAAATATTTTATTACGCTCTAGAAATATTTTTATTTTATAATATACAAAATTCGTAAAGTTTTGGACTTGCATTGTTGTTTTTTTTTACAACATTTCAACTGGTAAGTATCTCTCTATACAGGGTATCCCATAACTTATGGGCCATAGAGTAACTGGAGATACTAGACATCAAACTAAGCTGATTATGTCATATAAAAAGAAAGCAAACCAACAAAAACAAAACGTACCCGCTATGGGTTAGAAAACACATAAATAAATGTCAGGGATTTTTATATTTAGTTTTGTGTCTCATAAATCACCAGAAAATCCTCAGAATTGCTCTTGCAATGGCAATAAAAATACGGTCCGAGTTATATTTCTTGCAAGCAATACAAATAGCGCCAGCTGATCATTAGCCTCGTTCTGCGCATACTCCCAGGCAATCTTTTCTTGCGTGAAAGAAAAATTGCAAACTGTAAAGCGGCCTTAACAAGTCTTAAATTAAAATTCTAACCACTATAAACAGTAAACAACAAAATGTCAGTTATGACGTTAATCCCTAACCTTACTTTTTCAACTTATCAAAAATGAAAATTCTTGCATTTTTTTATTGTAAAACGGGTTTCTGCCATCGTTCGCAATCGAAAAGAAATAGACCATAGACTGGAGGAAGTTCAAGGAAGCTGCTTACATACACCAGAACCCAGATTGATTTAGTAAGCCCTCATAAGATATAAGAAATATCTGGACACCTTTGTTAAGTAGATGTAAACTTAAGATACCTGCCACGAACTGAACGCATGACTGCACCTATAACAGTTATGCTGCAGTGCATCTAGCTAGAATAAATAAAGCTGTAGTTACTGTACTTATTTAGTACTAACTCGAAGTCGACTATACTTACCAGTTAAAACGTTGTGAAGTAAAACAAATAAAGACAACGCTCTAATATAGTATAGAAGGCATTAAAATAGGCAATATTTTCAAATACCTTTTTTCAAAAAACTTAAAAATAGGCGAGATAAAGAAGTAAAAAATCTAATTGCGGGACTGGTCATCAAACCAACTGATATACTTTATGCTGTTTTTGTCTTATTAGTAGTTATTAGTCATGCAGTTTACGGGTTGGTGGTCAGTAATTTATTTGGCGTCATGCTGCGGTGGGTTTTTCTGAAGCAAGTTCATTTTAAATTGGTGAAGCATGAAAATGGTAAAATTTGAAAACAATAAACTAGTAGATATGGTGCTAATTTACTATGAGTGTGGCAAAGTGCTTCGAGATTATACGCATAACGCTTTCGCGCAGCTCATCCTACACCCAAAAGTTTTCTTAACGTTATTCAATGCGCAAGTTAGGCAGGACCGTATTTCATTCGTAGTGTAATAAATGAATGTAAGTAAATTATTTTTGCGTTTTTTGAAAAAGGCATTTGAAAAAGTTGTTTATTTTAATGCCTTCTAAACGCAGCTAAAAAAGAAGTATCAACTTAGGAATCACCCTGTATAAATGGTTTATTTTTAGCAACAAGCTTGGCCAGTATTGGAACCTGAAGATGAAGAAGCATTTATAACTGAATCACCGTACGAGTTACTGGAGAGCGGAAACTTCAATCAAGTTCCAATAATAATTGGCATATGTGCAGAAGAATCTCTTATGATGCTTGAAAGTATGTGTATTGAAAGCTATATCATATATTGTTTATAATCTAAATGATTACGCCAAAAAAATTAATTAAAACTTATTTTACAGCTTAATAAGGTCAACATTTTTATTTTCTACCAATATTTATTTTGCTACAGTTTGCCATTAAAATAAATAATGCCTCAGGCATCAAGTTTCTTATTATTAAATGTTAAACGCTATATATCTTAACTTTCTAGATTTAGATTATACCAAAATAGTAGCGCAAACTCTTGATTCTCTTCCAACGATGGTAATTCCGACGGACCTCAAACCCAACTCCAGTGACGAAAACGAGGTTATTAAAGAAATAAATAGTATTTACCTAAAAGAAGGGGAGACTTATTCAAGTAATTTGGTTGCTGTCGCTAATGTAAGTATTATCTTGTCTATATCATTGTGGCGGATTCCTATTAGACAATTATTTTTTGGTGTTTTGTCATAGATAAAGACATTTTTTTGACTAGACTAATAAAAGCCATGGCATTTAAATATACAAAATGGAAAAAAAATTATATGTATAAGTTAGTGCCAGTGACTTTTATTTCTAATACATTTTGCCTCAAATCTTAATTTTCAGATATTTCGTTTTCTTCCATTTGGATTCTATATTTATTTTTAGATTTTTTTGTTTTGACTTTGATATTGGGAGCAGAATTGGTCTTAAAACGTTAGCGATACTTATATTTTTAGATAGATTATATTTTTGCAGAACCAAATAATACAATGCGAAGAGATTGGATTTCAGGCAAAATTTAATATACCGGGTTGGTAAAAGTCACAGGAATGCTTAAATATCTTCAAAATCGTCAAAGCTACGTTTACAAAATCAAGAATTTGGGGGTTTCTGGGCATGCGTAATTGAACAGTGATATCAGCACTGTTGCCAGATTTTGCGCTACAGGTAGTTGTTTTGTTATTTTAAACGGGCGTCTCAAATTTTTTTCCAAATTTTTTAAATTTTATCTCTACTAGTTGCTGAGATATGACAGCACAGCATTTTCAAAAAAATTAAGTTAAATTATTTTATAATGAGAACTAAACTTGTCGGAAACGCCCGAAAATATGAATATTTTATGAACAATAGGTGTTGCTTCATATTTTCGGGGTTTTCCCATAAGTTTATTACCCATTTTATTAAATTTAATTGAAGTTCCAAATTAGCAGTTCTTCTTTTCCTGAATAATAAGGCATATTTTCAGAATATATTATTATGTTCCAATCGCTTTCAAATTACTTTTAACACATAAAATTTAAGTTCTTCGAAATGACAAAGGTTGTCAAAACGAATTTTACGTTAATTGACAGGACCCTTTAATTAATAAAACAGACCTACCTTATTTTTTGTTTCTATTATGATTATGTATTTGCGAGTTGCGATGTGCATCCAGCTAGTTATTGGATGAACTATAAATCCTTTAAAAAAAATTAATCAGCAAAAATCCGCTCACAAGTAAGTTGTAGAGAGTTGTTCGTAAGAAAATAAGATATAATTTTTATTAATATTATATTATTTAATATTAGATATCAATAGCCGTATTCACTAAGGCTCAACTTATAAAGTCGATTTAAACCAAGGTCCAATTTAAATCGAAGACATATCAAAAATGGTCATTTTGTAATATGGGATTTAAAGCAAAGTTCGGGTTAAAAGGAGTGTGAGTCAAAAAAACAACTTTATTTAAGAAAAAAACTAAGAATGATAGTCCAAACCTCACCCTTCTATGGCAAATAATAACGGATATATGCCTCATCAATGATGTCATATTTCAGCGCGAGACGTCACAAAAGCTTGGCCGCTGCATAAATCAGTATAGTGCATGGAATTTACGTAAGTTTTAGCGCTTCGTATTCGTCGGGTTGTTAACCTCCATGTTGTTCACTGTCAAAAATCTCTTTCATTGGCATATTTAAGGGAGGGCTGCCGGGCTGCAGCCCTCGAGCCTAGGAGCTAGGGTCTAAAAGTCCAATTGCAACCTAATTCTTCGTGTTACGTATGGACTCTTAATTTAAATTTTCTTGTGACATTAGTAACAGTGAATCTGAAGTGCTGGAAAATATTGAGAAACAGGGCAATTCTGAAAATGATCAAATTAAGAAAAAATTTCAGCTACTACTAGGAAATGTTCAGTTTATACTAGCGCAGGTTACCGCCTTATTAACACTGTGAACTTTTGTGGTGTTTGCAATTTTCCCATTACGCAAATGCACTCTTTTCAGTCGGCATTAATACACAGCCCAAGTATTTACACCAATTTACTTTATTTTTTACTTATTGGTATGTTGACTGTGCGATTTTCTTCTTTCATTCGTTTAAGCTCATTTTTACTAAACTTCAAAACCAAAAGCCATTACACAAATACTAGCACTCCTTAATAATAAATACAACTTTAAACAATAAATTGGGCATAGACTGGAACAAATCGGTACAAAATAAAGAACGTATCTATTGCCACGTGCGAGGAAATAATGTACAGTGCGCCGCTAGCCGAAGCTTTCGTGACGTCACGCAATCGACGCGTAAAACTTTAACTCGCTATTTCTCACCAATGGTTAGTCGTAGAATGACGAGGTTTAAACCGTTATTCTTAGATTTTTTGTATTAAAACTTTTATTTTTGGCGCACACCCCCTTTAAGAGTAATTTACCTGGTCATAACTTAATATAATGTAACATACCATAACAAGTTATGAGCAGGTTGATTACTCTTAACTGCAATACATAATGTGTTCTTTAGTAGAACTAAAATTGTATTTGCTATAGCATCCCGGTAAGAAAATGTCGTCAAAACGATTTACATAGAAAATAAATCAAATTGACATAATGCTACGTAAACACTCAACTGGGAGGCTATAAGATCTAAATGGCGGATGGCCTAAATTCAAAACCGTTTAATGAATACGAGTGAAAATATTTAAAACCAACAAGAAAACTACATATTTCATATGATCACCACTTGTCTTTTTATTGAACTCGCCACTTCGGCGTTTCCTAAATACCCGCTTGCTGTACTACTTCTAAAACTTATTTTATTTTTAGTTCTACAGTGACATGTTGTTCACCACAGGAATTATTAAACACGCTCAACTATCGTCGAAGTATGTTTCTGTTTACCTTTATCAATTTGCCTATTACGGAAGACCCATAACTGAAGCATTTCTTGATGGTAAGATTATTAGACATTATTTCTGTTTTTTTCGAAGGCGTATGAGGGACACATAACAAACAAAATAAATAAATACGAATCTGGAATTTTAAAAACAGATTTAAGAACTTTTAAGTTTCAGAAACTAAAATAATTCAAAGGTTTTTAAATTTTAAGGTTAAATAATTAAATTACACAATTTAAATTATCTTTTTATATCATTATGGTCCTGAAAATTAAGAACCTAACTAAAAAAGAAAGATACATTAATTAACGATGTTTGTGTATTTAATTAACATGTTTTTAGATTCCGTAATTATAGGCTAGGAAAATGTTTTATGTAATGTTATGGTTTTACAATTTATTTTTGGATATGTTTTGTAATAAGAAATATATTATTAGTTGATAGTTAGGCAATCCAACGATGTGTCAAAAATGGCAGCGGATAGCATATACTGCTTTTTAATTGGTACACGTCACCATAAAAATGACATTGCTGGTGGTATTTAACGGGTGACGCAATGCTTTTTGTCACCCACCGCCATATTGAATCACATGGTTTGGATACCCCAGTATTGGGGTATCCAAACCATTTAATTTTACCCATATATCACACTTAATAAGTTTAAGACATTTTAATGTCATCTTTCTATCATCAGGAATTTGATAAATATGGCTCTAACAATTTTTATCAAATACAACATGCAAATAAATGCGAAATGTAACACTTATACAATGATTTAACTATACAGGGTGTCCCACCGGGAAATGAATCGATTTATATATAGTAAACTATACATAGGAAAATTTTGAAAATTTGACAGTATGCTGATGTTGATGAGGGCGACCGGGCTCAAATATTTTTATAATGGTGTCACTTCCGGTTATACCGGAAGTAAGTATCAACTTGCTTATTTTAAATGGGACACCCTATATATTACATTTTTGCATTCTACGCAAGATTCTAGGCAGATTTTGTATACCATGTCCTATACCTATGTCTAAACGTTTGTGACGTATTTGAATTTTTATGTCAAAAATGAGGTTTGCAAGCCTTAGAATAATTATCAATTTTTTCTATAAAGAAGCCTTATTAATTAATTTAAGTGGGATTCCTTGTTACAAAGGACATACTTTAATAGATTTTTTATAATATTTTAATAACTATTAATACAGGGTGTTTAAAAAATAAGATTAAAAATGAAAATGAATAAACTGTCAAAAGTCCAGATTTTCAAATGGAAACACCCAAATTTCATAATTATTTCTTATTAAGCATTAAAAATAAGGGTAAGTTTGTATAGGATTGTATATCCCAAAAATTCTTAGTTTTCGAAGTATTGCCAATTTAATATTTTTATATGGGGATTTTGCTGCAGATTTTAGGTTCAGTTACTTTTAGTTGGCTATGACGGCGTTGAAAAACAATCAAATGCTAAAAAATCTATGGAGGGCCACCATTATAAAAATATTTTAGCCCGGTCGCCCCCATCAGCATCAGCATACTGTCAAATTTTCAAAATTTTCCTATGTATAGTTTTCTATATATAGATCGATTCGGTTCCCGGTGGGACACCCTGTATATTATCTATTTATATCTAGCCAATTTTATTGCTTAGATTACCCATGCGTAAATTAAAGGGCTATCGAGCTATTATCCAAAAATTATATATTTAATAATTATAGTTTTTGATAATAATATATCTAAAGTAGATAATTAGAAAATAATCTAAAATTTTAAATAAAAAAATAATTATTCCAGAAAAACACTGACAAAAAACTCAAATTTAATATAAATTATAACAAAACATGAAATAAAATTATACAAACCAATAATGGCTATCACGGAAACTTTATACTTGATTATTTGGCTTAATTATGTTGAGAGATGTAGTGAATAGTAACCTTTTTATGTTCAACGGCGATATTTAAACTGCGGATACTTACTCAAAAGGGCATTCGAGAGGAAGGACACTTGTTTGAACACCTAATATAGAGAAGTTTTTTTTTATTTTTGTTTTTGTTGTTGGTCTTTTCTCCCTTAATTTGATTCCTACATAATATATTACTCATTTCCTGTTGTATGCAATTATACCTCAAATAAATGCCAGGGCCGTATTTATTTAAAAGTAATTATCAAATTCCTATTGATGTAAAGATTACATCAAAATGGCTAAAATTTATTTAGTATGATACACGGTTTAATTTAGAGCTTAAAGAGATTTCAAAAAATAAAATAAAAAATACAGGTCTGTAAAATTAAAATTGAACGCAAAAAAACATGGTAGTTAAAGCCAAAAAAGTTACTTTCACAATGTTCCATTTATTTTCCAATAGCGGTTAAAATAAATCAGACAAATTAAAAAAACAAAAACTCAAAATTTAAGTTTTTGTCGAAAAGCTCAAATTACACAAGAAATTTTAATGTTACGATATTATTTGGGACACCCTGTACGCACACGAATTCGTAGCACCTCAGCAAATTTCTGTAGGACTACGTCTGATTATTTTTAACAGCTTGAAAAATCACGTCGGGAGACGTCATTATACATTTAGTATTGAGAAATATTTTTTAACGAAAATTATATTTATCTACTTTCATTTAGTAATATGAATTTTACAGTTCTGTAAATCGCATCTATTACAGCACTAGTGCTGTAATAGATGCCTTTACAGCACTAGTGCTGTAATGGAAAAAACGGTTTTATTAAAATTTTGCTGTTAAATAAAACCACACTTTTTAGAAGAATGATTTATTATTAACAATTATAAAATTAATTACCAATTATTAATTGAAATATATCTTGATTTGTCTTGACTGAAATCATAGTTCTCAACATTGAGTACCTAGTGAGTCCATAGTGTAGATGGTTTCTGGGAGCGTTGCTTTACGGAAAAATAACCCAAAAGGATTTTCTTAGACACCTCCTTTATTTTGTTAGCTTTGCACCAATCTTTAAACTTCTGATACTCCAACTCATACCGCGCCTTGGATTTTGTCGGAACTAAACTTGAGATCGCTTCGTTTGCCGCTGCTTCTATATCAGAGGGTAAACTTCCATCAGAATCGCTCATTTTGAAAAAGGCTTTTTATATTTTAGAATTTGTTTGACAAAGTTTCGACAGTAACCATGCGAAACAGTAACTATGCGAAAGGTAACATAAAAAACTTGATTAGTAAACTTAATAGCAGGTAAATTTTTACAGGTGCATTTTTATTTTTAAAAATGTCTTTTGCCAAATATTTTTATTCATAGATGAAAGTAGATAAAATTTTGTACAATATTCTTGTTGTAAATTCATATTACTACACTCGATGTTTTATTAAAAACGCCTCGTTTGACAACTTTAACATATCGTGTTGTAATATGAATCTTTACAACACTTATATCGTAAATAACTATTATGGGAAGACACAGGTTTAGAATTTTAGATAAGATCGGCATAACCCATTTTCTTTTTAGCAAATATAGCGCTATTATGCAAATAAATCATTATTGTTAACATTTTTTTAACATTTTATAGGTGCTGAAAAAGCTGCACATGAGGCCGAAATTCCCTTTATATTTAACTATGGCCCAGTTGGTGATACTACTGATACAGCCGATGTAATCACTCAAAATAGAATGACTTCGTTCTGGACAAATTTTGCCAAATATATGTAAGTATAATCTTTAGCAGGTGTTAAAAATAGGATTTTTGATATTGAATATGATATAAAAACTACCCTCAAGTGTAGCATAAGATTTAAGAAAGCGTAAAACATAAATTTCAAACCACCTGAAAGTACGTTATACTATAAGGTTATAACGTCTAATACTGTTAGATAATAAAATACAAATCAGATTATTTTTTGAAACTACGACAAAATTGGAAGATTGGCACCAATGCATTTTACCAACGCGGGCCGACGGAGGCTCAGCTACAGAGTCACGTGTATTTGTTCTCTTTCTAGTTTACTGCCTACCGGCTCTCGCTCGCTTCCACTCGTATAAAAGCAGTGCTTTTGCTCTCCCATAAAAGGTTATTTTCGAAATTCTTATACGGGTTGCTTATACAGCGATCAAGTTTACGATTAATTGGCAACAAAAGCGTTCATAGAAATGATCTTCAATGTTATACGATTAACTTTTCGGTCCTGGTCCTCTACATACACAGAAATATTGCCGGATATTACACGGATACAAATTTTAATATAAAGAAATGATTTTGATTGGTGTTTGTTTTATTGTTCCCAGGGTAGGCAATGCTTTTTTGCCTATATTGTATGCACGCCACTGACTACTACCTAACATAAGACATTTTTATATTAAAAATATTTTGAAATGTAACATTAATTTGTAGCAATTTTTACAAATTTGGTGTCAAAATGCCATAATATTATATAGTGGTTTCCTTAGATGTAAACATAATTAAATTTAAAATATAGATAAAGTAATCATAAATACAACATTGTACAGGGTGATTCCTAAGTTGATACTTCTCTTTTAGCTGTTAGGCATTAAAATAAACAACATTTTCAAATACCTTTTTTCAAAAAACTTTAAAATAGACGGGAGAGGTAAAAAATCTAAGTGCGGGCCTGGTTATCAAAACTTAAACTGCTATACTTTATGTTATTTTTCTTATCTCTTATTAGTCATGCAATTTACGGGTCGGTGGTTAGTTATTTGGCAATCCGCTGCGGTGTGTTTTTCTAAAGAAAGTTAATTTTAAATTGGTGACACGTGAAAATGGTAAAATTTGAGAACAACTACTAGATATGGTGCTAATTAACGGTGAGTGTCGTTAAAGTGCGGCTGCTGCTTGAATATTATACGCAGAACGCTTTCCCTTGCGAGCTCATCTTACATCCAGAAGTTATCTTAATGTTATTTAACGGGCAAGTTAGGCAGAACCGTATTTGATAAATGAATGTAAGTATCTTACTTTTGAGTGTTTTGAAAAATTTATTTGAAAATGTTTATTTTAATGCCTTCTATACACAGCTAAAAAAAAAGTATCAACTTAGGAATCACCTTGTATAATATTATATTTCCGTCTTCCCTAAAAAAACTTCAGTAACAAATTAAGAGACAATACCACCGGTTGATATTACACAGAGATGTATTCAGTAAATTTAAATAAATTTTCCAAGGTTTCGCGGTGCCTGGTGAGGCATGGCCTTGAGGGGCTCTGTGCCGCATGCCTGGCGGGACTTACGCTGAAGGGCGAACTACACACAATAAAGGACAATGGTATCCAAGGAATCGTTAACTGTCAAAACTCGCTGCTTTTCACTGTGCGGACTCTAGACAATATTTAACTAATGTGAGTGGGAGTTGCCAGTATAAGCAATATATTGCCAATACATGCACTCAACCTTTCGTAAATTCGATCTTCTGTGTAGATCGTTATCGGGAGCGGGGCATGCGCAACATGTAGTATAAACATCAAATTTTTACTATTTTCTTTTTTGTGAATACTATAACGTGCGCAATGTGAGCAGGACCGAGTTCACAAAAGTGCTCCTGGGTATAGCCACAGCGACGACCTAGCATTCCTCTCTGGCCTATGCTTTTTTGTGACCGGGTCGTTTATATTTTGTGATTATTTTTACTATGTGCATGATCTACAAGATGATGTGAAATGTAGCAACTCTGTATTACCTTTTAGTCCTCCATCCAGTGTTGCCAAATTAGCGGTTTTCCAACTAGATTTAGCGTTTTTTAAAAAAATTTATCGGGTAAGAACATTAAAAAACCGCTAAGCGGTTTTTTGAAATTAACTTTTGACCGGAATGAAGATTCGGCAGCGCCGGAGGATCGGATTTTTTTAGAAGAACTTTATATTATATAAATATTTTTCCCTGTTTGAAAGTAAGAATCTTCCAATAGACTAGTTTATTTAGTGTATCGATTACACAGGGTGATTAGCGATAAGTGTTCGTGAAAACTTTTGAGAGAACCACTGAAAATATTTTCTTTAAATTTTGTGAGCTTATATTTTTTGATGTGCCGTATTTGCTTAAAATATTGAATTTTTTGATTATAATTTATACGAAAGTACTTGTTAAATGGGATACGACTATTTTTATTGCGTTTTGGGATTAAATTGAAAATAAATTGCTGGACAATTGCTTTCGAGCAAGAAAAATTTCGCCTAAATTTAACAGTTAATATTTTCTGAACCAGATATGATATCGACCTACAGTTTTGAATGGTTAATAGATTCATCCCTTGGGAAACAATTTTCAATGTTGGATTTTCTGTAACTATCAGAAAATTTTATATACAGGGTGTTAAAGAAGACGATGATTTTTGCTCCAATTTTAATGGCGTGTAACTTTCAGAATAATATTTTTAAATTTTATCACTCTACGTCAATTGAATCACTGGTTCGTAGCAAAGAAAGTAATTTGTCAAATTTTTGACATCTGCTATTTTTTAAGAAATACCGATTTTTTTAGAAAACCTTGCTTTATTTCAACTTATTATTATTACTTAATATTGTTTTTTTTTTGATAATCTCGATTCAAATTAATACACTCGGATGGACGGAGTTTGGTTTGACGGCAGCTAGTGATATTTAATATCAAAGTCTTTTTTAATGTAAGTTTAATTTTAGGAATAGTGTTAGAAAGTTAGAAATTAATAAATACATTTTTTCCAAAAATTAAATTAAAAAAATTATCTTTATTAAATATATGTGTATAATATACCTGTAGTGCGATATAAAAAACTAAAAAATAAGAGAAAATTTACCTAATCTAGAGGCGAGTACTTTCCAATATACAACAATCGTGAAAAATTGTGAGATACTCATAAACCATAGACATATAGGTGTTTATAAGTACGCCACTCTACATTATAACATTTAGGTGCAACTATTGTTACTGAACATAATCAAGCTTTTCATAAGGTATAATAATCACTCGCGAAGTTTGCACGATACAACGCACAGTCAGATCTAGCTATAAATAAGTTAAAATAAAGCAAGGTTTTCCAAAAAAATCGATATTTCTTAAAATATAGCAGATGTAAAAAATTTGACAAATCACTTTCTTTGCTATGAACCAGTGGTTTAATTGACGTAGAGTGATACAATTTAAAAATATTATTCTGAAAGTTACACGCCATTAAAATTGGAGCAAAAATCATCGTCTTCTTTAACACCCTGTATATAAAATTTTTTTACAGTAAAAGAAAATCCAACATTGATAATTGTTTCCCAAGGGATGAATATATCAAGCATTCAAAACCGTAGGTCGATATCTTATCTGGTTCAGAAAATATTAACTGTTAAATTTAGGCGAAATTTTTCTTGCTCGAAAGCAATTTTCCAACAGTTTAGTTTAAAATTTATTTTATTTGCTTTATTTGTTTTAAAAATTTATTGTTGTAAGAAGCTTAATGAATATTTTGATGACAATATTCTGTTATAATTATTTACATTTTTAAATGTAAATAATATTTTTACTTTGACTTTAGCTTTTCGTAACCATCGAGATTTTGCTCATAAGACGACACTAAGTAAATTAAAATTGTTTGAAGATTCAAGAAGTAGTCCATACTCACAGTGGTTAATAATTATATGATAGGAATAAAAGTCGGTCTAAACCACAATATCTTTAATGAGAAAATATGTTTATGGGTAATTTACATGGATAAAAGAAGAGAACATGTTTCGACCTTAGAAAAGGTCATCATCAGCTCTAACTAGAAAAGTTTCGTAGACAAGCTAGTACATTAGTGCAAAAATGGTGGTGTAGGAATTAAAGCAAAAAATTTAAACAGGGGTAGAGGTTTTTATAGCATAATATTATCAGACCTAGTCTGAAAAATATGGGGGTGGATAGAATGAGTGGTAGAAAATATTGGACACCCTTTGTTTACCCTTGGATGGGCAAGAATATACACTCTTCACAAAAATATATTCATTTTTTCCTTTTTTTGGTAAACCACATATCTATGAGTCTTGAATCACGACCTTTAAGGTTTAAGATTTCGACTTTTTACTAAAATTAAAAAAAGGAAAAAATGAATATATTTTTGTGAGAGAGTGTATATGCTTACCCATCCAAGGGTGAACAAAGGGTTTCCAATATTTTCTACCACTCATTCTGTCCACCCCCATATTTTTCAGACTATGTCTGATAATATTATGCTATAAAAACCTCTACCCCTGTTTAAATTTTATGCTTTAATTCCTACACCACCATTTTTGCACTAATGTTCTAGCTTGTCTACGAACCTTTTTTAGTTAGAGCTGATGATGACCTTTTCTAAGGTCGAAACATGTTCTCTTCTTTTATCCATGTAAATTACCCATAAACATATTTTCTCATTAAAGATATTGTGGTTTAGACCGACTTTTATTCCTATCATAAAATTGTTTGCATTTTATTGTCATATTTATAAATATGTTTTAGGACTCCCACACCAATTATTCCAGAAGAATCTGAATTGCCAGATTACTTAGTATGGCCGACAATTAGCCCAACAAATCTGCAGTATTTAAATATAAATGATAGTTTAACAGTTCGATCAAATCTTAAAGGAGAATCGTTTCCAGCATGGACCAAGATTTATGAAACCTATGGAAAAAAACCGTTTATTACTTATTAAGATTAATTATATTTAAAATTAAATATTGTATCAAATTGTAATTAGTATTAAAGAGATTAAATGAAGAAAATGTTTCTAAAAGGCTCTAATGGGTTTTTTAATCGTCGGATTGTGAAGCTATTTTAACTTTTCGAGCTTGAATATGGTATGGAATAGGTAGTATGAAACTTCTACTTTATCTTTTGACCAAATATAAGGCAATAACTATTAAATATTTTACGTAGACCCGATTCTAAAATAGGTCTGCAGCTCGTCTTTTCTATTAATTTAACATGGGAAAAAAACATCTATTTTCTTAGAGCGGTCTGCCTTACATAAAACGGTGATGAACGGTTGGCGATAAAATGTTGTATGCACCACGTCAGTAACGTGTCTTTATCGAACTCGCTTGTTATTCGCTACGCTCGCTCATCTCATAATTTCAGACTCGTCTGATAAAAAATTACTTTACTGCCTTGGTACATAAATAACTATTAATGTGTAGGTCTGCAATCTAAACACCAATACAGCTATATCTTATATACACTCTCGTGCAGAGAAAACGGGCACTCTAAAATTTTGATTAGGTTTAAGGCTTGATAACTTTTTTATTTTTAATCCGATTTTAGTGATTTTTTATAGAATTATAGGTACAATTATCAGCTTTAACGTGCCCTTCACCAATTTTAAATAACGTTGGTTACTTCACATATTATACAAGGATAATCGAAATGTTTTTTTCTCTAATTTTAAAACACCCTGTGGAATAATCAAGTAACAAAATTATTTCAAATTACCAATTTTCATGTAGAGTCATATATTCTTTACATTTTATTTTTTGGTTTATGTCAATACATTCATTCCGTCTCACACAAATTTAAAATGATCTTGGTTATCATAAATAAAAATGTTCCCTTAATTTCATTATTGTTGAAACGAAAATAAAATGTTTAATCTGCCAAGATCAACAAAATATTATCAAGATGCAAAAAAAACTATTGTACTAATCAAGATTTAATTACAAATTAATTAAGAAACAAGCGATATTAATTAAGAAACAAGCTTGTATAAGATTAAAAAAAGATATGATTCTTATTGGAAAACAAACTGAACAACTACAAATTAATTAAGTATGCGTCAATACTTTATATTGCCTCCTCTAGCGCAAATTACTGCCTGTAAATGTCGGTTTATACTATCAATGAGCCCGCGAATATCGTCTTGCGGAATACTCGCCCATTCTTCCTTAAGTGCCGCACAAAGCTCGTTTAATGTCGTTGGTACCACTAATCGACTTCTAACGCGTCTTCCGAGCAAGTCCCATACATGCTCTATAGGGTTTAAATCTGGAGAATATGCTGGCCAGTTCATTTTCTCAATCCCAACTTCTACTAAATATTGAGTGAGGCACATTGCGGAATGTGGTCGGGCATTATCTTGCATCAAGATAAAATCATCGCCGATAAATGGAACAAAAGGAACTACATGATTCTCGATAACCTCCTCAATATACCTATGTGCGGTCAGCGATCCTTTATCAATAAATACTAATTCAGTACAGGCCTCCCGTGATATTCCTGCCCAAACCATCACGGAACCTCCTCTATAACTAAGCCGGGGGCTGAACGTACATTCAACAAATCATTCGTTCATTCGTCTCCACACTCTCTCTCGTCCATCTGGTGAGTTTAGGCAAAATCTAGTCTCATCGGTAAAAAGTACATTGCTCCATTGTGCCAAATTCCAATTTAAATGTTCACGAGCAAATTACAATCTTGTTACTCTATGACGTGGGAGTAATCTAGGGCCTGTTGCTGGTCGGTAAGACTTTAAACCAACATCCTTTAATTTTCGACGAACGATCCAAGAACTGATATTTTTACCTCGAACTTCTCTAAGATGATTTTTCGCCTGTACTGAAGTTAATCTGCGATTTCGAAGGCTTTTAAGAACAAGAAACCTGTCATCAACTGCTGTGGTCTTGCGTTGCGTACCACTACCCGCCCTTCGTGAATTGCTGCCTGTATCCCTAAAGCGTTTAACTACTCTTTCGATGGTAGAGCGGCTGGTATTAAGTACTCTGACCACATACCCATAATTTCGCCCGTCCTCCACTAAAGCTACGGCTTTTGCACAATTTTCAGCACTTAAGACCATTGCCAATACACAAACTTACTGCCAAACTGACAATAAAGTGTCAAACAACAAAGGATACAGCCACCTTGTAAAAAAATTTCTGAATTTATATTGGAATACAAATTATGTAAAAATTTATATTATTGATAACCAAGATCATTTTAAATTTGTGTGAGACGGAATGAATGTATTGACATAAACCAAAAAATAAAATATGAAAAATAGATGACTCTACATGAAATTTGGTAATTTGAAATAATTTTGTTACTTGATTAATCCACAGCGTGTTTTGAAATTAGAGTAAAAAACAACATTTCGATTATCCTTGTATAATATGTAAAGTAGCCAACATTATTTAAGATTGGTAAAGGGCACGTTGAAGCTGATAATTGTATCTACAATTCTATAAAAGAATCACTAAAATCGGATTAAAAACAAAAAAGTTATCAAGCCTTAAACCTAATCAAAATTTTAGAGTGCCCGTTTTCTCTGCACGAATGTGTATATAGATCGGTTTCAAAACGTCTTTCGCCGTTGTCCGATGCCTAACTTCCAAGAGTTTCTGTTATCTCATTGGCCGTCTCTCAGATCTCTTGAGCTCATTGCTCTGGCTACACCTTCTTTCCAGGTCTTTCTAGGTCTTCCTCGTTTTTTCCGATTTGGTGGCATCCAATGCATAACTTTTTTGGGCAGTCTAGATTCATCCATTCGTTGGACGTGACCGTACCATATTAGTTGTCTTCGTTCGATATCGGTTGTCAATGATCCCTCTACTCCCATTCTTCATCGGACCTCCTCTTTTCGACATTATTCTGAGGGCTTTTAATTAAGGTTTCATAAACATTATGTTTTCGCTTTTTCCCTATGTCCCTGCTCCAAAGTATGCCATTTAAGCACCTAATGAGTCTTCTGGCTTGAGTTATTCGTTTCTTAATTTCTCTATTATCTCGTCCGGTGGTGTCAAATTCAACTCCCAGGTATGTGTAGTTATTGCACAATGTGATTTCTTCAGTGTCAAGTTGGATATTTGACATTTCTGCTCCTATTGGAAGGTACTTTTTGTTTTTTGTGTATTCAGTTCTAAGTCCCACTGTTTATACTCTTCTTGTATTTTCCTGACCATATACTCTAAATCATTTTTATCGTTAGCAATAATAACTTGGTCAACAGCAAATTGTAATGTATACAAACAGGTATATAGTACAGCAATATTTTATTTTACTAAATCACCGAATAGGTAATTTGTACGTTAACCATTCATCATAGTAAACTTAATATTACCTACATCAAAAATCTAAATGATTGCTATTATCTTAGAAGGTCAAATCTACGGAGCCGTTGCATATACATTTCTAATTTATTGATAAAATATTTAAAAATTAAATAGAACGAATGTATAGTACTTTCGAGGTATAATACCATTATATTAAATTTGCACTTATAGATTAAAGTGAATAAGAAATAATTTTGATAATAATCTAATGATTATCTTAAATAATTTAGTTAGCTTTCACACATTCTTCCATAACTATTCAATTTGAATGTGGTTTTAAAATGTCGAAATTGGTGTTATTTCAAATTGTTGCATTTAATTTATTGGTAAGTAACTATTAGATTTTTCAATGATTTAGCCGAATGCACTTCGATCAGAGTTGGTTCATTTCGTATACTTAAGTCCTGATTATACTCATTACGCTTTGAAATGCCATGCTCTAATTTGTCCAGATTAGCTAAGGAGCATTAGGTACTTGGAATATCCTCCGATATTAGTTTTACCCAAATATATTGTGTTGATTTTCCATTCTAAAAGCTCTTAGTATTGTACCGTTACTTTTCTCTTTCTAGTCCATACCGAAAAAATGTTGTTCGATGGTATTTTTTGACAGCCATATTATGTTCCAAGTCCCATAAAAATACCTGTGCTAGCTGGTTTCTGTAAGTTTATGAAGTAGCTGTATTGAGTCTTATCCCCTATTAAGATTTTTGTTTTTCTTTGCGGTGCTTTTATTTTTCTTTGACATTTCAATCGTATTAATGTTAAGCTCTTAGAGTTGTTCGGCTCATTACCGAAATATAATTAGACGTGCTTGTTGATGTAAGCCTTCCTATATATTTTAAATTCTTTTCTTACCTCTCCTTAGATCGCCAGGTAAAGTAAAGGTATTCTAGGATGTTCTCCATTGCGACTTGAGGGTTCAATTTTAGGGTCCACGTAATGCTCAAGCAGGCCCTATATAACTTAATTTCTGTGGTTTTTTCTGCACATTGCCCATGAGACCAACATTTGTGGATCTCACCATATACAAGTGTTTATCTAGATTATCTACCACACAGTCTCTGGTGTGGGTTGCAATGTCTTGTGGTACATTTGTCTAGAAATAGTTACTTTCAACTTTTAAATGGTTTTTATGTAGGTCACCTAACTTAAATCCCGATACACGTCAACGATAAAGAAAATTCTTGGTTACAACTCAAATATTATTTGATGATAACCTGAAAATGTGAGATTAGAATTGTCACTCGGTATGCCAATTAGGCAATCCAACGATGTGTCCAGATTGCGGCTGGCTGGCGAATACTGCGTTGTAATTGGTACACGTAACTCTATAAATAATATTGCTGGTGACATTTAACGGGTGGCTCAATTCTTTTTACCAGCCAATCGCCATATTGAATCACGTGGTTTGGATTCCCTAATAAGGAAGTTCAAATTTAAACAACCCTGCGCATGTGGTCACGAGCGAGGATGCGAGCATGTTGCATAACCTTTTGACGCGACTGACGGTCCTAACCTGATATAAAAAGCGGGCAAATTTTAACTATTTTTGTAAATTCTTCTAAAAGAAATAGGTGATATGAATAAAGGCAGTATATGGTTTAAATACATATATAATTAATTTTCTTGTACAAATAAAACGATCATTTTGTTGCACCTACCTTAAGCGTCCTTGCATGTATCGTCACAATATGCGTGCGAGAGAGAGGGAAAGAGAGAGAATTTATGCGCGTTGGCATACCCGTATTAGTTTATCTGGCTTTGAAGGTTACAAAAATTTTCTTTTTTTATGACACAGGAAAGATTTTCCCTGAAAGGAAATAGAGTTATAATCCCTTCTTTTTCTTGCGGATGGTACAGGCAATTAAAATTATATTATATATTTATTATGAGATATTGTAATATAAATAAGTTTGGAAAGAAAGCGATAGGCGGACAAATCTTCTTCTGCAATAAAGTACACAGGGACGCCAAAGGCAATGGGTTCTCTAGGGCACATATAGACAATGACAAGATGTTTCGGCCTTATTGGGACTCATCAGAAAGCCATAACCTGAAAGAAAATTCCAAGTAAAGCGTTGTTTTCAATATATTTTTAAGAATAAAAAAGAAAAACCTAGTATAGCCATTTATAGGAATCAACTCAACACAAAAGATAGTCGTCGACGTGAAAACAACAATAAACCAAGTACGTTAGGCAAACACACCAGTATAAAAAACGTTTTTGCGCATCCCTACACTTTTTCTGCGGGTTTGTTGATTCAAATATAGATCGCGCTGCCCAATCCGTAATACAATGCTGCCTTTAAAAACAATGGCGATACTAGGTTTTCATCACATTTTTATTCTTAAACATATATTGCAAAAATTTTTTCGCTTTACTGGGAATGGCCTTCTGATGAGTCCCAACAAGGACAAAACAGTCCGTTATTGTCTACCTGTGCCCCAGGGAACCCATTACCTTTGGCGTCCCTGTGTGTACTTTAAAGCAAAATATAGATGCACTACTTTGTCCGCCTACCGTTTTCTATTTACTTATACGGACACTAAACTCTACTACTTTATAAATAATTTTGTAAAAATTCTATAATATGCTGCATAACATATCAGTCATTTTATTGGACAATCAATAAAATTCAGTTATTCTCACATCTTTTGGTGACTAATGTATTAATTTTCATGTATATTATTCAATATATTTTATGATATGTATTTAAAAGGATCATCTCATCATTCTGTTAAGTATATTTTAATTTCCTTATTAAACTGCGTGTTTAGGTATAGTTGTTATAGATTTATGTCTTAATTTTAGCTTTCATTATCAGTGTCAATTGCAAATGATCTGGTAATAACTTTACCAGACGGTCAGATTAAAGGAACGACTTATATTACGGAAAACAACAAAACTTATTATGGATTTCAAGGAATACCTTATGCTAGCCCACCCATAGGAACTCTGAGATTTGAGGTAGGTAATGAAAATTACCAATTATGGTATTAAATAAAAAATATAAAAGGCCCCCATACATGAATATGCCTAACTGATTAAACAAAACAGAAACAGTTCCACCATATCGAATGCGTGGTCATACATGATACATGATAACATATTTTAATTATTGCCTTTAGTTTTTATGTCATATTCAAATAAAGAGAGATATGCATACACACGAATGTCGGAATATTCAAATATTTTTTCTGATTTTACCAAAACCCCATTTTGCTTCAATACTATTCATACTGTTAAAAAAAACGTAACTTTAATTATAAGAAACTCAAGCGTCAAGTGACGATTAGCTTGAGATTCCCCAACTATTTACAGATAGGTTGGTTAGTCCATCTGGTCAGGCGCAACAATTTAGTTGCTGCAGCCACTTTGGACGCCGGATTGTTGCTTACCTTGGGGCTTAAATGAATATATACTGTACGGATTTGCAACCGGTAAAGTGGTCTTGAAGGTTAAGCTGACGATGTATGGAGTTCTTGATGTTAATTTTCTGCATACTCCTACTTTTAGGCTCCCCAGAGACCTGCTGCTTGGACAGGTGTGTTGGACGCAACCAAGGATGGAAAAAGTTGCATATCTCATGAACATTGGACAAATTTGAAAGGTGAAAGCGAAGACTGTTTGTCTATTAATGTGTACTCTCCTGCATTATCGGTAAACGATTAAGATTTTTGTATATATCTGACTATTTTAAAAGCTTTGGTACAAATTATTATTCATTTTTATATTTAATTAAATTTATAACAGATAAAAAAAATTCTGGAAGCTATAGGATAAATGGGTTATAAGATTCAGCCGGTTTTCTTGATAATAAAGTTCACATTTAAAAAGTAACGTTAAACAAGGTCTTCAAAGTATGGGGTGGAATCAATCCCGTAGGTCTTAAATTATTACTTCTGAAAGGCAGTGCCCTTCTAGGAGAGGGGTCAAGTTCTGAAGCATTGCCTTTTCAATTTAAAAAAAGTGAGTGAGACAGAATTATTAACTGTTTCATTTCGACATTTTAACGGATACATGCTTGGGAACGTCTTGGGGAGATGCGGAGCCTCGGATAAGTGATTGTCTCTCCCTTGCAGCTATTTGTTTTGTATCTTTACTAGCCGTAGTCGAAAAGAAAAAGACTGTGAGTCAGCCTTGTACCACACATTAAATACTTCCTTGTTTTCTTTTTAACACGCAGTCTCTCACTCCTTTTCAAATCGCAGAAGGCCTTATTCTGACGTAATTTAAGACATGCTGGATCGATATTTATTATATTTTTAGACAACTGAACTACTACCAGTTATGGTTTGGATTTACGGTGGGGGTTTTACAACCGGCAGTAGTTCCAAACTATTTTTCGGTCCAGATTTTCTTATCGAAGAGAACGTCCTTGTGGTAACATTTAATTATAGACTGGGACCTTTTGGATTTTTGTCCACCGGAGATACAGCTATTAGGGGTAATGCTGGCCTTAAAGATCAAAGTTTAGCTTTACAATGGACCCAAGAAAATATTGCCTTTTTTGGTGGAGATCCAGAAAGGGTAACAGTTTTTGGACAAAGTGCAGGCGCTGCATCTGTAGGACTTCATTTATTGAGCCAGAAATCAACAGGTATATTTAAGAAAAGTTTACTAAATTTTAATAAACTAAGAAAACAGACTGAACGCTGTCCGGGCGCTCACGAGGGTGATTATGCTTTAAAAATAAAATACAACACCGATTTATTTTCATATTAACAGATTTATTTACACGAAAAGTTATATATTTACTATAAATTTACATTAAGATACCACGAAGGTAGAGAGTTTATCGGGAACGGTATGTACGGGAACGATTCCTTATTATTCATTATACAATTTTGGATTGGTATGAAGTATAACTTCACCATTCAGCGCTACATTTTGCACTTTGCGTCCTCTGTATCCTCTAAAACACGTTGCCGTCCATTCCTAGACAAGTCCTTACTGTGCCGTGTTCATTAAATTTGTGGAATATTTTACTAAGAGTGTCCTGTGAAATTTGATTATTCAGCATTAAATAAAGTGCATCCTTCACTTTTTCTTCTTTCAAAACTTTTAACGATCGCCATTTTATAATAGCTTAACAAAATCGCGCCAAAATTTATGAGCATACTGCCAGAGCTGTGAAAGTTACTTCAGAAAAGTAACTAGTTACTTTTTCGATATTTTTACACAAATGTATCTAGATACTTATTAGGAATAGTTACTTTTACCTAAAAGTAACTTAGTTCCTAGTTACTTAATTAAAGTAACTAGTTATAGTAACTAAGATACTTTTACAGTAACTAGTTACATTGATTGTTACTACGATAATTTAAAAGTAACTAAGATACTTTTAAAGTAACTGGTTACATTGATGGTAACTACGATAATTTAAAAATAACTAAGATACTTTTAAAGTAACTAGTTACATTGATTGTAACTACGATACTCTAAAAGTAACTTAGATACTTTTGAGTAACTGGTTATTTTAATTGTAATTACGAAACTCTAAAAGAAACTAAGATGCTTTTGAACTAGATACCATAAGTTTACCAGGTAGTGATAACATGTAAATGAAAAGTGTATAACGAATACGAATTTATTATACTTACAAACTTAATAAATTTCTAATAAAAGTAGAAAGAAAAGATAAGTAACAAAAAACCTATTAAATAAATATAAGTAACAAAACTAAAAAAATATAAATGAAGTAACAAATCCAAATAATATAGGAACTTTTATAAAGAACCAAAAAAATTCAGAACGTTTTTAAAATGCCCCGTTGGCTTTTAAAAGTACCAACCTTTCAAAATTCTCATCTAAGAGGGCATGTCGGCGAGGAGCATTAATGAAAGTAGTATATGAAAACAAACGCTTCACGGGAGCTGAAGAAGGCAACGGGTTGTTATATTTGAGAAAAACCTTCTGAATGTCAGGATATTTTTGTCGCGACTTGCCGCTCGTCCCTTCGTGAAATTCTGATTAACGGCAGCCGATCGTCCCTTGGTCATCACTGATGGACGGCACGTGTGCATTATTGGTATCTTAGAGGAACTTTAAAAGTACCTAACTTAGTTACTTTATAAGTAACTTAGTTGCTTTAAAAGTAACTTAGTTACTTTAAAAGGAACTTAGTTACTTTAAAAGCATCTAAGTTACTTTTAAAGTATCTAGTTACTTTTTAAGTGTATATAACTAGATACAAGTTACTTTTCAAAAGTAACGAAGTTACAGTTCCTTTTGGCATGATTAAAAAAAGAACTAAGTTACTAAGTATCTAGTTACTTAAGTTACTCACAGCTCTGCATACTGCACGAGATATTAGTTTTCAAATGATGTACCACAAGCTGCATGTTTTCACTAAAAAAAAATATCGATGTCGTCATATCTTTGACAAAATGTCTATAAAAAAACAAACGAATAACGTCAAAATGTGAGCATATATAATACTAAGTTGGCGTGTCCTAGCATTTTCCCCAAACGTTACAGGTTAAGGCTATACTAATTTTATTCCGGGCGTCTGGGCAACCCTGTATATATTATGTAATTATAAATTATAATTAATAGATTTGAATTGATTTATAAAAAAATAGAAAAGCTCATTATAAGGTTTATTTAAATTCTAACAGAATTGAAAACATATACGATTTAATCAACGACATTGAATCAAAAATTACGTCAGAAGCTGTGACGTGCATCTAGCCAGTAGTTGTACAAACTACTAATATCGAAAATAGGAACCTGAAGAGGGTATTATTTTAAAATAAAGTATAAAAAATATCTAGTAGGTATTTGTGTGAGAAAAGAAAGAGCGATGTATTCTCTAAAATGTTTCATAATATTTAATCTTTAACTGCATCAGTTATAGTGTAATTAAAAATTTCATTTATGAATTTTTCTCGGAAACTCTTAGAGATGGATATAGAATTTAAAATATTGGTAAAAAAATTACTTAGATTTGTACATACATAGAAACGAAAAATAATATCAAGATAAACAGGGTTTTCTATTTTAAAAACATCACCGTTAAGCCTAACTTTTGGTTTAACCAAACGTGTTAGCTCCATCAAAATAACTGCTTCAAAAAATTGGTATCTCTAATATCGAGTGCCAGTATTTTAAAAAAAAGTTTCCCGATTTTTTAAAATAAATTCGTTTTATTTTAGGATTATTTAGAGCAGCTATTCTAGAAAGTGGATCAGCATTAAATTATTGGACAATAGATCGTGATCCGAAATCGTATGCGATTTTACTTGCCGACTCAATAACAGGTGGTAGTTATAATAATACTGATACCCAGCAGCTAAAGGTACTCTTGCAAGAAAAATCAGTTGAGGAAATAATAAATGCAGCTATTTCATTAGCTTCACAGGTAAAAAGTCACCTATATTAAATAGATAAACATTATTTATTAGCTGACGAAGCAAATCTTTTCATTTCGCTAAATATTAGAAATGCTTAAAAAGTAACTACAATACTCGTAAATTTAATCAATTTAATCAATTTAGTCAATTTAATCAATTTAATCATTCTAATCAATTCAATCTATTTAATAAATATAAACAATTTAATCAAAATAATCGTTATACCGAATAATTAAAAAACCTAAAAAAAATTAATTAAATAAATAAAACTTGTTTTAAAAAAGGTGTCGATTTAATCGAAATCATGAATTATTTTTTAAATTCAATTATGAAATTTGATACCTCCCAATCTTAGTTATAATCAGCGTATTTATTGTTAACAAATGCTCTGAAGTAACGAATACTGACAACTGTAACTAACATTTATTCTTAGACGCGGTTCATTAGTAAGATAGGGATTTTTTTTAAGAATGGATAGAATTTGTATCACTGACAAAGAATACATACCTACCTATACTATAAAGTTATTATAAATGTTATCAAATATTAACGAAAATCTTAAATCGCAAGTGCTAATTAGTACACACTGTTATTATTTAAAATAATCTTAATATTATTATTATTATTATTATTATTATTATTATTATTATTATTATTATTATTATTTTTCTCAATGTTAGTTTTCACAGCTTTTTGTTGGTATTGCTGGTATTATTTACAGTACAGAGAAGAAATTCATCTTAACCTGTACTGTTTAGGAACTTCCGTACTATATGGCATGTTTGGAGGATGACGCTTTTCTGGATTAGTTGGTATAAATAACCTGATAGGCCCAGTTTTTCCAAGTTGTTCTTGAAATTTTTCGTCATAGCTCCCTCCACCGATATTATGATCGGAATTGTGTCGATTTTATCTAGCTTCCATATATTTTTAATCTCTATAGCCAAATTCGAGTACTTGGTCTTCTTCTCCGATTCGGTTTTAGAGAGGTTGTGTGTTAGTGGGCAACCTATATCGATTATGAAAGCTTTCTTGGTGGTTTTTTCGATGAGAAGAATATCCGGACGGTTGTGGTCTACTGTTCTATCCGTTATTATTGGCCTGTCCCAGTATAAGAGATATTCAGGGGATTCAAGGACTGGCTCGGGTGAGTATTGGTAGTATGGTGGAAGGTTTTCCCTTAGCCCTAGTTTATGGGCCAGTTCCTTGTGGATGATCTTTGCCACCTGATTATGTCTCCCCAGGTAAGCGTTGGGGGCCATAGCACCACAACCCGCCGTGATATGTTCTATCGTCTCTCCGGGGCAGTTGCATTTTCTGCACACATCTTCCACATTCCTTTTCATGATGACCTTTTCATAGTTTCGAATTCGAATGACACGGTCTTGGATAGAGATAATAAAACCTTCTGTTTCAGCGTGAAGCTGCCTTTTCTCTAACCAATTCAGTGACATTTCTCTATCTATGAGTGGGTTTTGGAGTGCAGTAGGGTATTTGCCGTGTAGAGCTTTCTCTTGCCAAGTTACAAGCTGTTGACTTGGCGGCGCGCGGATGATGTTAGGTAGTCCGTTTCGCTTTAAGTTGAGGGCTGTATATCCAGCGTCTGCTGCAACCACTTTTTTAAGAATTTCCCCATTCGATTCTTGGAAGTATTATTATTATTATTATTATTATTATTATTATTATTATTATTATTATTAATATTATTATTATTATTATTATTATTATTATTATCATTATTATTAGATATTATTATTATTATTATTATTATATAAAAAATTGCATTATTGCAAGTGCCAATCCTCTTTTTTTTCAGAGGCAAGGGTGGCCCGTATTGGAAGTTGAAGCACAGGAAGCATTTATTTCTGAATCTCCTTACGAGTTACTTAGTACTGGGCGATTTAACCAAGTTCCAATATTAACTGGTATATGTTCGGAAGAATCCCTTTTTTTTCTTCAAAGTAAGTAAGCGGGACTAAACTACAAGTAGGTAAACATTATTTCAATTTTGTAAGACTTTAGGAATGCTATAAAAGATATTATATTTGTACTTAAGTTAAGAAGACACCTTTAAAACAAGATTCCTTACCATGGGTGTATTAATATATTAAGAAAAAAATGTATATAAAAGTCTTTAGAAATGAAACAAAGAGTATTGGAAAGTCCTTTTTGTTTGTCATATATATGTATTACATATATTTAAATTATTTATTTAGCAACAATATTCTGTGATTCATTCTAAACAACTTTTGTACAGATCATTTTTCAAAAACAATTACATTTTTTTTAACCGAAAGTACAATTTTTTGTCTGTTTCTAAGCTTAAAAGCAGTAGTCGATGAGTCATCACGAACAAATAGTGTATTTTAACCACATCGTGCATATTATACCTGTGTCTGGCGATAGCAATATAATGTCTTTCTTATAATATATGCAAAATATTATTAAAACGAATTTTACGAAAATTAAGTTAGGTGGAAATTTGCAAGATATTATTGGGGCATCGCTTGTCATTTTATTGGAAAATAAGGAACTGGAAGTTCTTGTGCACCCGTTAGTAAAATTTTCTTATCAATTTTTTAATTAGGCAAGCCAGCAAACGACGCATTGATTCAAGCTGTTATGGAAAACTTAATTATAGTCCATCTCAGTTGCCTACTGATGCCCTCTCTTTTTAACATCAGTAAACACTTCTTTTTAGACACGAGAGCTAACCGATGGCTTCCGTGGACCAAACATTATGAAAACTGTAAATTCGTTTAGCTAAGGCATCCTCTTAAACGTATTTCTTTAATATATTATTAAAGAATTAAAAAACGATAATGTATTAACTCTCATAGTAAGCTACGAAAGTCTTTGAATAGACAATAAGAAAAATTTATTTCACTTTGGTTTTTTGGTCACAATTAAATTAAAAGATAATTACCGAATAACAAAAAAAAAATAATATTAGGAATATTACTATCTTCGTTAGATGTATGTTAAAAAATCAAAATACCGACTTGAATAATTGCGAGGATTAAAATATAAGTTTTATAAAACAGTAAAGGGCAAATAATTCAAAATTTTAAAATAAATATAAAATCCACCAAGAAGTCGAACAGAGTTTAAACTCTCTTAAAAATGACTTGGTATTTGGTACTAATTTTTATTTGTTCTCGTGTTTACGTTACCAAAAATAACTATTTTTAGTTAGGAAAACATAAAAGATTTTTTTCTTGGTTATATTTACCAAAAATTGATGCCATCAGAACAAAGAAAATATCTTGTTTTCATATTAGTTGGCAGAAATAAAATATTTTGTTTAACTGAATTTTACTCTGTATATATCTTATTTAAATGTTACATCAAGGTTCCTACAAACTTGTATTTATCAATTAAGCTTGTTGTAATAACACATTATGAATTTGTAGTCCCTATCATTTTGTTAATTTTGATTAAGATACATTCTTAGTTACCAGAACTAACTTTTCTTTTCAAGTAATATTATTCTTCATATTTATAACTAAGACTTTATAACAGAGACTTGACCCCTTGCCCGGTGGGTGACATGTGACATCATTCTAGCCAGGACTGTCAGGAGGTTATGTTTATATTAGGGTGCTTTTGCGGTTCCGTGTCCATTTTTTCGTATTTTTAAGGCAATAATTGGCCATTTTTATGGCCGTGCCCGTGTGAAAAATGGATGTGACAATATTTGTTGTAATTTATTTGTGTTTATTGTCTTTCTTGTGTACGTTCTTATTGGCAGAAGGAAGTTAAATTATAAGTAAGTAAACATTTTATTTTTTATCATTGCAGTTGTACATTAGAGAGTTTAAATGAGATTTTTATAAAGCATGGCAAGGTGACCCGATGAGAAATAACTTAAAAATATTTGTTTTGTTTTTGTTCTATGTTCCATTTCTATAAAAGAACGTCATATTGATGACTTTTTATTTGACCAAGTATAACAAATTTCATATAGCTGTATATTTTAAATAGAAAGTCCAGGGGATATTTTTTGTTTTTTAATAATCACAGTTGCAGATAAGAAAATTTAAGTGAAAACAATTCAGTTCTATAAGCAATTGAACAACCCAAAAGGTTGAGTAAAATAAGTTAAAAATCTAGTGTTTCTGTTTTGTATAGCATAAGTATGTGTTATAAAGAACATGAGAGAACAAGGAATTGGAAAATTTTTTTTTAAAGAAACCATAATATCCCTGATAATTTATTTCAATTAGTTTACGCATACCTAATAGAGTAGTAATACCAAGGCATTTTTTTATTTAAATGGGGACCTAGGAAGGAATATTTTTCGTTACTAAGTATAAATTACATATGAAATTTTTTTTAGAAATGAAACAGACTTTTTTAAAAGTTAATTCTATCAAATCAACGTGCTAATTTTGCCATGCGTTATAAGCAGTTCATTCAAACTTTCTAATGTGCAACTGCAATGACAAAAATATAAAATTTTTACTTATTTATGTTTCAACTTCTTTCTTACAATTAGAAAGTACAGAAAAAAGATAATAAACACAATGTTGTGACTACATACGTAATTGTTACTCTATGAAAATTTCAAGTTTGGCCCAAATAAATGATTGCTTTGGCAATATTTGTAGATTGCATCATTAACAAAAACAATATTTCGTTGAAAAGAAATTTTCAATTTTCCATATTTACACATTAGTTTTGACAACTAATTTTAAAAGCGGGAGTACCATATAAATTTAGTTATCCGTATATAAAATTCGTTGTGACAACTAAAATTTGTAGGTTGGGTTGGTTAATGTTATTAATTAGTTCAAGAGTTCAATAACGACAATTTTTTTTGGTTGTATAAACTAATTTTTGGGTTGAGTCCGATTTCACGAAAATAAATAGTTGTCAGAACCAAATTTTAGTAATCCATACAATGTTATTTTTAAGAGTGAAGCTAACAATCCTGAAAAGGAAAAATTATTAGCCACGTTGCCGAGGACAAGGTTATGAACAAATGTCATGGTTACCGAAGTTTTTATATTTTTACAAATAACTTTTTTTTTAAATCCAAAAAAAAAGTTTTCAGTTTGATAACCAAATCAAGTCAGACGCTGTATGTACATTACAAATCCCTAATTAAAAAAAAATTGTTTTATTTAAAAAAGGTTCTATAATATTATTTTTCCCAAGAAATATGTAAAAGTTCCTTATTACCAATAATAAATTAATTTTTAAATGTATTTTAGATCTAGATTATGCCTCTCAACTAGCCTTTTTATTTGACTCAGTTTCTACTATGTTAATTCCAACAGATCTACGACCTAACGCTAGTGATGAAGCGTCAGTTATTAAGTCTGTTAAAGAAATGTATCTTAAAGATGGAGAAACCTTCACTAGTAATTTAATTGCTTTTGCAAATGTAAGTAGAAATTTGTTAGATGTAAGCGTAACTGTTCAGCTGTTTTTAAAGTAACGCCTCTACATTATGCAGTCGTTATTTTCTTATTGCCATCGTTTTTTTTATTTCTTCTATACTCATACGAGTGTTAGTGGCCTTCCGAATCACAAACAGTTTTCCAATTGGGTGCAAATCATTCTAAACAGGTATGGCTACATGGTGATTCCTAAGTTGATTACTTCTTTTTTAGCTGTATATAGAAGGCATTAAAATAAACGACATTTTCAAATATCTTTTTTCAAAAAAACTCAAAAATAAGGTATTTACATTCATTTATTACACTTTGGATCAAATACGGTCCTGCCTAACCTGCCCGTTGAATAACATTAAGAAAACTTCTGGGTGTAGGTTGAGCCTGCAAGGGAAAGCATTCTGCGTATGATCTCGAAGCAGCAGCCGCACTTTCACGACACTCACCGTAAATTAGCACCATATCTACTAGTTCATTGTTTTCAAATTACCGTTGTCACGTGTCATCAATTTAAAATTAGCTTGCTTCAGAAAAACACACCGCAGCGGATTGCTGCCAAATAACTCACCACCGACCCGTAAATTTGCATGACTAATGAGAGATAAGACAAACAACATAAAGTAGAGCAGACTACGTTTTGATTACCATGCCCGCACTTAGATTTTTTACTTCTGTATTTCGCCTATTTTTAAGTTTTTTGAAAAAGTTGTATATTTTAAGTCTTCTATACACAGCTAAAGAAGAAGTATCAACTTAGGAATCACCCTATATAAAATAGTTTCCTTTTTAATACATTTTTATCAATTTGTATGTCTGATTAGAGCAGCCCATAGATTTCTTGACGTTTGATAATCCTCCTCCTAACGACAAACAATATGTATAACAGTTATCATTGACCCTTTTTTTCTTAAAACAAATAAAAATTTCATTACATAACCTCGCAATGAACATACACTCTCATTTTTTTCCGTCTATAAGTTATTCAACATTTTATATATATTTTATTTCTATATAGGTAAGCGAAAAAAAAATTAAGGACAAAATTTTCACTAATAAAGAAATATGAAAAAGTTAATAGATTTTAAGAAACAAGTAAGAACTCCAGACAATGCAGAAAAAACTTTAAAAGGTCATGACACAAAACTAGTCATAGGATTGGATTACTTTTAATCAGGACGTTAAGATCTACAAAAAACTAAAATTTCAGAAAAATTAACCAAAAGTCATTATAAACATAAGCTTTGTTAGGATTCCTTTGCTTTAATAAATATTTATACCTTAAAATAATCACAGATTTGACTTTAACGGGTTTTAGGTTATATTGCAATAAATAAGCACACAAATAACCAAAACATAATTCTCAACCCGTTCTGAATTTTACCAGTTTTATATAAAAATACCAAAGCCAGGCTTTTCTTACCAAGAGTTAACACCAACTCCGAAAACTCCGGAAAAAAAGACGGAAACGAAGAAAAAAAATAATAAAAAAAGAATAAGGGAAAAAAGAACGAAAAGAAAAAAAAAATGAAAAAAAAAAATTAATAAAAGATAAAAAAAAAGAAAGTAATAAAATACTAATTAGGTAAGTTATTTCTTGTAAAATGAAATATTTCGAAAAATTGGAAAATAAAGAGAGAAGCTGGCCATTTGGTTTCAACCAGAGCCATAAAACAAGCACACACACACACACCATCACACACAACTACGTACTTACATATCTAGTTTTTGTAAATCAGATCGATTCTTCGGTTGAGGTCTAGCATTTTCTTTTAAAGCATCGGCAATAGTATTTTGATTTTGTTCAAAATTTCTTAACACTAACTGACATTTTAAGTGTTCTCCAGAATCCCCGTGTTTACACAACGATCGAGTAATATGTAAATCCGTCCCTATTCCAAACGCAATGTTTATTCGAAAAGAGTAAACACGACCAACAAAACAATTTTTATAAGGCGGCACTACTACATAGTCAATTATATTCTGAAAACCAGGAATACTTAAAATTAATCTTATAGGATCTGCCACTTGTTTTAAAAATCTATGTTTAAGATTCCAGTAAGTCGCCCGTGTAACAAAACGTCTCTCTTATCCTCATCTGTCCAACGACTGAATGGAGTTTCCAACAAATTACAAACTATGTCAATAATTGGGTTCATTTTTAAAATACACAATAAAAATTAAACTAAGTAGGTACTTACACACTACTGAATTAACTGAAAAATAAAAACAAAACTTTTTAATCCCACAGTAAATCACGTAAAAACGATATCTATAACCGTAAATTATGCTCACCGACATGGTCGACTGGGCGGACTGGGGCGTGACAAAATGCACGAGTGTTTATAATTATTGTCAATCGGAGTTAACCGTGGCCCTATTATACATTCGGATTAAATTAATATTATTAATTCGAACCTAATTACTTTTTAAGGGCTAAAATGATAGCTGTTTTGGTATTTACATTAATATTTAATATTGTCGAAAAATTTCTTCCTGGTTTTATTTATTTATTGGTGAAGAGTCCCTTCACCTACTTCACCTGACGAGCAGCCACTGACATTAATGAACAAAGATATTTTAAAAGTAAAAGTAAGTACCAGTTTTTCATTTTAAATGGAAGAGAAAACTGATAAGTTACTTAGTTATTTTGGTTGAAACGCATTTAAGCTACTGTATAAAATCCTGACTATTTCTTGAAAATAGTCGTTTATAATTTCTCTAAAAAAACTTGAATACAGTGGCGGCTCCTGGTAAAAATTTTAAAGTGTTCTGTAATTTTTGCAAAAAAAAATATTAATTTTTTTATAGAATAAGTCTTTCCTGCGTTCTTCTCGGTTCGAAAATTTTGTAACCACTTTGTCTATTTCGGAGATTAACTTTTATTAATAATTATGAAGATAGCTTTTAGAGCTTACGTATATCGTCAAACTCAAGTGCTCTATTTTGGTCCAAGCTTTACCGCCACCAAAAAGTAAGCATTTGAAAACAGTATAAAGCATTTTTTCATTACATTCACAAATCCATTTATTTTTAAATAAATATCCCCATTAAATTTGCGTGTGTAACTTTTCTACTTACATCAGATTTTTTAATAATAATATCTAGTACATTTTTCTTTTAATTCGATCCCTTCTTCGTATGAATATATAGAAGATCTCTTCACATTAATTAAATTAAAGACCACTGTCATAGTACACACTTAATAAATGTCAGTTATACACAAATACAGAATCATACGCAAGCACTACACTAGAGAGTTGCGTAAACATTCGATACAAACAAACCCAATACCGCGCTAGACCAAATGCAGCGAACTCTTCACTTAAATCACTGCTTTGTTTTTTAGACAGACATGAGGGAAGCGCGGATGTTTCAAGGTGTTCGAAGAGCACGTTCGTGCGACCCAGATAAATAGATAAATAATAACTCGGCGATAGCGGGAGGCTGTAGGTTTTTCCACTGGTCGATTTTACTTGCGTCGCTTAAAGTTCTTTTGTCATTTACAATGCGAATCCGAGTGTCAAGTATTAGAATATTTGCTTTTTGGTAATGGAAAATATTTTAGTTAGATTATTATTTTTTATTTTTTTTGTTCTCTTTTTTGGAAGCTCTACAACACTGCAGCAGCTGCCACTGCCTGAATATCATATATAAAAGACACAAAGTTTCGGTCTAATGGATCTGGTACAATATGTGAGTTGTTACACACTCCTTGGCGGATTCCGGCTTCCATGGTCACCATGGATCGCTACGGACCTCCATCAGGGGTTTCCCTGACTTCGTTCTAACCAGGCATAGTTCACCATCTTTCGGATCCCAGCGTGTACGCTCTTGACTGCCCGTCTCCCCCCGGGCCACACGAGGCAGACTTTTATTTTCATTGCGCCTTTAGTTAGGTGTCTTAAAGAGCATTATCAGACCTTCTAAAATGACGTAAACTGCTAAATAAAACAATGCACATATTACAATATGTTTAGACTAACAAGAAAACAAAGCCGAAGTAACTATTTCTGACGTAGTTGAAACGAACCTATCATTTATAATAAAATATCACAACTATATTGAGTAATTAATTCTCTAAAATATATTTTTCTTAGATATATGGTGACAATGGTTTTACCAGAGCAATAATTAAATCTGCTGATCTTTTATCAAACTTCGTTCCGGTGTATCTTTACCAGTATGCCTATTATGGTAGACCAGTTACTCTCGCCTTTATTGATGGTAAGTTATCTGATACATTATTTGCTAAACTAAAAGAAATATATTTAAATAAAAAATGTATTCGCTGCTTTTATTTAATTTCTTTTAACTTTCAAAGCAGTGGCTGCTCATGGAGTAAAACTTTGGGTCGGCCAGGTCAGCAATTAAAAAACAAATTTATATTTAACTAGAACAATAGTATAAAGGTTTGACCTGTACTTTGAAATTTTCCGCAGTAAAAAGTCTGTTACCGATCATCATAACAAGATAATTTAAATATACGATTTTTTGTTTTCATTCCATTCGGCATACAAATTTTGAGTATAAAAACCTATAATAATATTTTTAATTCTTTTAACTTGGGCTCTCCTGGTTATTAGCGATTCCAATAGAGAAATAAAGTTGTTCAAACTTTCACTATTTATGTTACTAGAACTAATTCAGTATAACCTAAGTAAGTCGTTTCAATCTTTCAAATTTGGGTGCCGACCAACTCGAGGCGACTGGCGTAGAGTAGCGAGTACCAGGTACCGAGTACCGAGTACTGAGTACTTTAGTTTTAAAGGAGCGATTGATGATGTTTGAGTTGTTAGTAGCTTTTGTTTCTGTTACATACAAAATGGGAATATTTTGTGCCAGAATCATTATTGTTTTTTAATAATCTAATTAGATACTCAATATTTAGCGAAGTATTAATTATTATAAAAATCGCCACAGAGAGGGAAAATCAGTTTTTTTTATTAATAAACGGCACTACCCCGAATAGTGACTTCTTTAATTAAAAAACTTAATAATAGAAATATTCTTAACTGGCCATATTACCAGCAGATATAGAAGGGACCATCGAAAAAAAAGGATGCTGACATCAAACAGCTTATATGGCATCTACCTGGCCCAACAAGTTATAAAAGTGGGTTTTTCTACACGACATTCGGTTTTACTGATCAAAAAGTCAGAAAAAATGTTAAAATGTATTTTTTCGGCACTCGTGTAAAACATTCTCTAACCAGAGTCGACCGTAAAAAATTAAGGTGATTCTGTGGATAGAAAAATGTTCATACAAGCGCGAGAAAAAATACATTTTAACATGTTTTCTGCCGTTTCGATCCATAAAACTAAATTTCTGGCTAAGCTGTTTGATGTTTCGCAATAAAGGAATTTTCGATGGTCCCTTCATACCTTAGCATTTATTGTATTAGATTATACCATCGTTTTATTTTTGAAGATTTCCTTTTAACTCTAGAGAATGTGTATTTTTCAGGTGCAGAGAAAGCAGGACATGCAGCAGAACTTCCATTTATATTTAATGTGACAAATGTTAGTAATACAACAAATCCTGCTGACTTACTAACCCAAAATAGAATGATTAAACTTTGGACCAACTTTGCAAAATTTTTGTAAGTATTTCTTAAAATAAATTAAATAAACATGTATATTGACAATTTATTACTCTCCTAACAGTATACCGGGTGTTGCATCGTCGAGCGGGACATAGGAAATCCCATGTAATTTTAAATGGGGTCAATTATTGGCTTCCCTAATTATTTTAAAGAAAAATTCTATTTAGGTTTCTTAAAGAGCACTAAAACCCACATTCAAAAGAATAACTTTAGATATTTTTGATAAGCCCGTTTATGGGTTATCGCCGATTTCTTTTTAACTATTTCTTCTTTTTATGGCCCCGTATTTGCGGGCACCAATCAAAGTAAAAGATGACTGTCAAATAAAGTTGTCATTTTGAAATGCGTGCTTTATTGTTATAAAAACTCGTACATCGAAAATATTAGCCATGAATTACACTTCTGAAAAAAAATATTGATTATCAAGGAAATAGTTATCAAAATGTGTCAGACATGTTTGCTGCTCTGTATCCGAATAGACCGATACCTGCAAAATCTACAGTCGAAAGGACTATCAAGAAATTTGAGACAAAAGGCACTGTAATAAATAACTGCAGATGTGAAGAAAGGCAGGAACAAAAAAGAGATGCAAGAAATGATAATGACTTGCAAAGGCAGAAACAAAGAAGAGATGCAAGAAATGATAGGGACTTGCAAGTTTTATTGTGCGTGGAAAAAAATGATGGGAAGATCAGCACAAGGAAACTACTTGAGGATGACATAGGATTAGATCACACCACAGCGTTACGAGCTTTGAAACGACATAAATATTATTCATACAAATATGAAAAGCACTAAGAGCTAAGAGATAGGGACGAAATACGACGACAGGAGTTTTGTTTTGGTATGATTGAAAGAGCAAACATGGATAGGGAATTTTTTAAAAATATTTGTTTCACTGACGAATGCACATTTACCTTAAACAATGAACCCAATGTTCAAAATTATCGATATTGGAGCAAAGAAAACCAACACAGGTTTGTCGAAACAAGGACGCAATATCCACAAAAAGTTTTCGGAGAAAATATGATCGGGCCATTATTTCTTACACGAAATTTAAATGCAAAATATTTTTTGGAACTACTTGAAGATCATATTTTACCTACTTTACATGATGCCGCCAGGGAAAATTAGGAAGTTTGGTACCAAATGGATGGCTGCCCGGCACATAGTACCCTGGCTGTCCGGGAATATTTAAACCGTGCTTTTAATGAAAATGTTATTGGCTTAAATCATACAGTAAATTGGCCAGCCAGGTCTCCTGATTTATTGCCAAATGATTTCTTTCTCTGGGGCCATTTAAAAAACAGGATATACAAAGATAAAAAATACCCAAATCTAGACGAGTTAAAAAATGCTATTTCTGCCGAATGCAATAGAATTTCAGTTTACCAACTAGCGAATGTAAGAAGAAAATTTTATGATCGCCTCGGTTATTGTCTAGCAGTCAATGGAGGAATATTTAAACATCTTCTTAAATCCTAAAGTTCTAACAGTTTAATAGTACCTACCTATTATTTGTAAAATATTGAAACATGTAAAATGTCATAATTAACCTTGTAATTGGATACTTTATTTTAGTTTTATTCAGATTAATTTGTACTCATAAATACACCTTTAATATTTTCGATGTACGAGTTTTTATAACAATAAAGCACACATTTCAAAATGACAACTTTATTTGACAGTCATCTTTTACCTTGACTGGTGCCCGCAAATACGGGGCCATAAAAAGGAGAAATAGTTAAAAAGAAATCGGCGATAATCCGTAAACGGGCTCATCAAAAATATCTAAAATTATTATTTTGAATGTGGGTTTTAGTGCTCTTTAATAAACCTAAATAGAATTTTTCTCTAAAATAATTAGGGAAGCCAATAATTGACCCTATTTAAAATTACATGGGATTTCCTATGTCCCGTTCGACGATGCAACACCCGGTATAGATAAATAGATAGAAACGTCTTTATTTTTAAGTCGGCGAAAAGCAGCATTGCTGTTTTCTTAACCGAGCATATAAAATATAAAAATATACATTTACAATCAATACTTCTAGGTACTTATTTTAATTAAAAAGGAAAAATTGGTAGCAGTAGGCACTATATCTTGTATTATTATAATAAATTAACCAAAGATTTCTTACTCATGTATTGAACAATAGTTATTGTCGGCATTTTATTTAAAATATAAAACTTTTAATATTGGTGACATTTTGCCAGCCAACAAAATCTCGCTAATTGACTTTTTAGGACGTAAAATCTTCTCGCTGATACCTTGTAACGGTTACAAAATCACCGTAGGACGTCGCCATTAATACTTACTTTACTTTACTTTTCGTGTCCGGTTCAGACACTCATTTTCCAATAATTAGCAGCCGCTATGGCCTTGTCATTTCCAACAACTAAGTCCTCCATCCTGCAGGGCTGTTCAAGCCTTGGGCAGACCAAAAGGTGATTCGGGTCCTGGATTTCATCACAGTCGCATCTTGTGTCTTCGTTGGCCGGAAGTAGTCCCCATCTAGCCATGTTCGTCTTGCATCTCGGAACCCCAGTTCTCATTCGATTTAGGGTCCTCCATACAGGAAAGGGGCACTGGCTACCGGAAGCAAGTTCCTCTTTAACATTCTGTGCATTGTTTTGACCCAACTCCTCCTTCCACCTCTCCACGCGATTTTTCTCCGCCGAACCCTCCAGTGCTTTTGTTCGAAAAAGAAAACTTTTTCTAGACTTGAGACGTTTATTTGGTGGTTGATGGCCATGCAGAGGGTGTCTTGGATCGTTTTGTTGTTTTTTTCTTTCAAAATAGGTAATTAATTAATTAGTACTATTGATATTTTCTTATTTTTCCCACCATTTTGTCAGGAATTTGTCACTATGTTGTTAACGATTTGTTGGTTGCCAGCCGCTTTCAACAGCTCGTTATGATCGGTTTATTTTCTATCAGTGGCACAGGGAGTGGGAAATATTAGAGCTGGGCTATATCGATGCGTTTAGTTGGTTTTCGATTAATTATTTGATCTGATGATGCGTGCTTGGCTAATTCACCGGGTAGTAAAAGTCTTACTGCAGTTTGTATTTCCCTGCTGGTAATCGTAGACCTTTTATTATAGTGTGCAAGACGAGAAGCTTCTGCGGCGATCCGTTCGAATATATCGTTGACGAAAGAATTCATGATCGACATGGCTTTGCTGGAAATTCCTGTATCGGGATGAACTTGTTTTAATACTTTGTAAATGTAAATTGCGTAGCTCTCCTTCCTCCTGCGCTTCTTCTTTTTGTCGGTCTTTGAAATATTCTTCTGGGCTTTTCCGGCCTTTTTGGCAGCTTTGAATGATTGATTTGTGCTGGTATGCTCAAGAGTGTCTAACAACGACACAGATGGCGCTCCGTGTCATATCTTACTGGTGTGGCCCACCAAGTGCTGCCTTAAGTAGCTTCGAGATCCTTTTCTTTTCGTCGGATCCTAGCTCTACTGATGAGTCATGATATGACGAAACGCGTCTAGAGATGGATCTGGCGAAATGAAAAGGAAAATCTTCGTTTTTACTCATTGTTTTCGGTTAATAAACCGATTTGAGTTAGCGCTGCCTAGCGGGACTCCTGTAATTGTGACGAATGTCTTTACAGGCGATTTCCTCTTAACATATACTTATTTCTATAAGTTTGTTAGAGGTGCTGGTATGCTCAAGAGTGTCTAACAACGACACAGATGGCGCTCCGTGTCATATCTTACTGGTGTGGCCCACCAAGTGCTGCCTTAAGTAGCTTCGAGATCCTTTTCTTTTCGTCGGATCCTAGCTCTACTGATGAGTCATGATATGACGAAACGCGTCTAGAGATGGATCTGGCGAAATGAAAAGGAAAATCTTCGTTTTTACTCATTGTTTTCGGTTAATAAACCGATTTGAGTTAGCGCTGCCTAGCGGGACTCCTGTAATTGTGACGAATGTCTTTACAGGCGATTTCCTCTTAACATATACTTATTTCTATAAGTTTGTTAGAGGTGCTGGTATGCTCAAGAGTGTCTAACAACGACACAGATGGCGCTCCGTGTCATATCTTACTGGTGTGGCCCACCAAGTGCTGCCTTAAGTAGCTTCGAGATCCTTTTCTTTTCGTCGGATCCTAGCTCTACTGATGAGTCATGATATGACGAAACGCGTCTAGAGATGGATCTGGCGAAATGAAAAGGAAAATCTTCGTTTTTTTTATTTGATCTTTGTGTAGGGGTAGCCCTACCGCCTGTTAAGGGCTGTTGTGAATTATGCTTCGGCGGTCTAGGAGTTTATATTCCTCCCGGTAATTTGATCGCTTTCTGTGGTTTTGAGGCCTTAGCCAATATCGATGGACAAGCTGGGTTTCGCTTTTTGGGCACATCCCCACACCTTTTTTTTGTCGAGGGTGATGCGATCTCGCTCGCTTTTGGTTCCCAGTGGTTTCTGGATTATTTTGTTGGTTGATCTGGCCACGTTAGTCTTCGGACGAAAAATTTTGTCTGCCCCTAATAGTTTTTTTTAACTTCCTGATTTTTGGGATTTCGGGCAGGAAATTTAGTAAAGTGACCTTCCTGAGTGATTGTTTGTTGGAGAATTTGATTTTGGATCAAAAAAAAGGTTACTAAGGCTGATTGCCGATTTGCTGCGTCGAAGCTGCTAATGGTCAAGCAGACCCCTCAGTAATACCGGGGTCTTTTCATAGGGTTCAAACACCATTTCGAGAGGGTCCGAGTACCACCCTATAGATTTTCTTTGGAACGGATAGTTACCAACTCTAAATATTGTCTGTGGACAGGTAATAGAACTCTATGACTTTTGAACGAGTAGAAGCCCGACTCTGTAGTGTTATCGTCTGAACGGGTATAAGCAAGTACTGGGCGACAACCGCTGACATTGTCTGCCACCTATATGTTTGGATAGATTGGAAGTTCCAAACCAGTGTCGTCGCATCAGCTAAGTTATAACTTTAGTAGCGCTCACGATTACTATTACCCTTTTGTGTTTATTTTCGAATATTTATTTATGCAATCTGTTGTCATTTTAACCCATTCATCGGGTCAAGATTTATCTTGACATTTCAGAGCGCCTTGTAAAACCGTACAGTGATATCACCGCGGTTGCGTAGGTTTTATAATCATTTATTTTGACCCTTTTAATAACTAGAGTATTTTTTTTGGGGCTCCACATGGAGAAAATGACTAATGTTATAGATGTGTGAACAAATATATTGTTGTTAAAAAAAAGGTTGTAGTTTGCTTTGAGTAACCGTTCGTCACTTTCTAGTTGTGTGTTATTTTGCCTTCCTTCCTTTCAGGATTTAATTTACCTTCATTTGTAAGTGTAGCTGAGAGCGAGGTCCCAACGCGATCTTGGAGAGATTCCGATTTGCCCGGCTGACAAATCGGTGGCGCCAGTTAACCCCTTCCTACTCACCGGCATTTTGAGCTAGGGCACTTTTTGCACGCTTTCAGTTAGCCCCTCTCCCTCAGCTTAACTTGGTTCAATTCAATTTAATTTCATTTGGTCATGATTTGGTAAGTAAAGTTTTAATTTAACTAACTTTAAGCGCACCTGTGCGCTGGCGCAAATAAAAGCGTAGCAACCTGAAACCGGATTCTCGATTCGCTGGAAATAATTATAATTGTCGATAAATATGAAACAGGTTTTTACAAAATTGTTTGTGTGGATTCCAAAAAAATCACGTTTGAAATAGCGTTTAGAGATATTTTGTTGGTTTGCAAAATGTCACCATTTACTAAGCAAATATACTTAAAACTTATTTTTAAAAGACAAATAACTAATAAATAAAATAAATAAATAAATAAATAAATTTTTATTTCAAGAGACCAAAATTTACATTGGTATAAAAAAAGTCAAAAATTATCCACAGAGAACTGTGGATGAACGACTATTTAGATTTATAAATACAAAATAGGTAGGTATACTAAATTACAATTAGCATGACAAATCAAACTACAAATCACAATCCATAAACTCACGAACATTATAAAAAACATTAGAAACTAATATACTACAAACGGTTTTCTTAAAAATAGCTTAACTTGGTATGTTTTTGATTTCCCTAGGTAACTTATTATATAGCCTGGTTCCCATGTAGAATGGGCTCCTTTCAAATAATGTCATGTTGTGCGCCGGTACAACAAAGTTCATATTATTACGCGTCTCATAATTATGAACATTTTCCATGGATAAAAAACTATGTAGATTATTTTTTACATACATAAGAACTTCTAAAATGTATAAACTCGGCAAAGTAAGCAGTTTAAGTGATCTAAATAGCCCCCGACATGAGTGACGACAAGACACTCCCATCATACTTCTTACAGCTTTCTTCTGGATTAAAAACACTCTATTTAAATTTGATGGAGAGGAACCCCAAAATTAAATACAGCTTTTCACTCGAGAAACAAATTGGGCATGGTAATAAGACAAGAGAATATTCCTGCTGACTACGCCACGCAGGCGATAGAGAGCATAACATCGGAGAAATCCTAGAACTTAGTTCAGTGCAGTGAAAACCTGTCTCGAATTTCCTAATAAAATAATTTGGGAATCACATAAGAAAAGCAACGTTAGCAAACTAAACTTTGCCAGTCTTGTTTGGAGCCCCAAGCAAAAAAGCTATGTTGACAGGTTACAAAACATTCAGAATAAATTGATATATAATATAACAATGATATTACTTAAGCTCGGAATCACTTCCGTTTACATTCCTTGGCTAATCGAAGAAAAAGTACTGCTGTACTCTTTTTATATAAACTTTTTAATAACTTGGTACAAAGTCCAGATATTCTTGAACAAGTCCATATTAATTTCCCCCAGAGGTCTCTAGGGAAAACTGAACTATTTTTCATACCATTTAGATATACTTATTAGGCTTAAAACTCGCCATTGTGTAGGATTGTGAGAAATAGCAATATGTCTATTAATATTGACTGTTTTTAATGTCCCTGCGACAAGTGAAGAACATTGTAAAAGATGTGTAAGGCTAAAAGTGATTGGTGATTAATTTTTATTTTTTCCAAAAAATCTTTAATTATTTATAGACTAATGGTTAATATTATACGAGTAATTTTAGTATTAACGATCTAATGCGGAATACAAGTTAATGTAAATTATTGAGTTCTACTCTTATTTTAGTATTGTTTTGTTACATATTATTATGTAACTTAAATTGATTAATAATGTTAAATGTATTATGTGGATACTCCTATGGGTATTTTTTACCTGTTTGTATTCCCGTTGACACTAATAAATAAATAAATCCCAGAATTCCAGTTTACTGCATTTACTGAGGCTCCGCCTTTTTTTAAGACAGTTAATTATATAATTTTTAAATATATGGTACAATAAGTTATTAATTTGTTTAATATACCAAAATTTATACGCATCTGTAATACTTTTATCAATAATATAACTAGCTGAATGTGCATAGAAAATTAATTTTATGTAGCATTATTATTAATTAATTAATTATTTTATCCTAATTTCTAACATGAGCATCTGTCCGAAAACACAAAACGGCGAACTTTGGATCCAATGGTCGTGAGTTCAAGCCACATAGTCTGCTAACTTTTAAAAAAAAATTAACATTCGGAAGTTTGGTCGTAGAATAAATATACTACTCAACTCGAGTGGATTGAATTAAAATTCAATTACTCGTGAGATATAGACGTCATATACACTCTTAATGTACATACTACTATATTAATGTAAATGATTGTTTTTATTTATTTTGTTTTAGAAATCCCACACCAGAAAAAACTGAGTTGTTCGATAACGTGATGTGGCCAACCACATCTTTAACAAATCAACGATTTTTAAACATAAATAATACAATTGAACTTCGGTCAAATCTAAGGGAAGAAACCTACTCAAAATGGAATCATATTTATGAAACGTATGGGAAGAAGCCGTTTATAACGTATTAATTTTACAAATAAAAATAACAATAAAATCATGATGCTAAATTTTTGGATATTATTAATCTAAATGTTAACTTGTAAGTCAATTATACAGGGTGATTCCTAAGTTGATACGTCTTTTTTAGCTGCGTTTAGAAGGCATTAAAATAAACATTATTTTCAAATACCTTTTTTCAAAAAACCCAAAAATAAAGTACTTACATTCATTTATTACACTACAAATCAAATACGGTTTTGCCTAACTTGCCCGTTGAATAACATTAAGAAAACTTCTGGGTGTAGAGAAGAAACAACCGCAATTTTACGACACTCACAATAAATTAGCACCATAATTAGTTCATTGTTTTCAAACTTTACAATTTTCACCAATTTATTAAAATTAATTTGCTTCAGAAAACCACATCGCGCAGCGAATTTTCAAAATAAATAACTGACGACCGATCCGTAAAATGCATGACTAACATGACAAAAAACGGAGAAAAACAATATGAAATAAAGGGCTACGTTTTTATTACCAGGCCCGCACTTAGATTTTTTACTTCTGTAACTCGGCTATTTTTAATTTTTTTGAAAAAAGGTATTTGAAAAAGTTGTTCATTTTAATGCCTTCTATACACAGCTGAAAAAGAAATATCAACTTAGGAATCACCCTGTATAATTTATTTATTGATTACTACTTGACTTGACTGACTATATACAGGGTGCTACAAATTCGTGTGCGTACAAGGGGATCTTGAAAACGGTAAGAGATAGAAAGATGGGTAAATTGAGGCAAAGTTGCTTAGTTTAAGGCTTAATATTTTGGTTAAAAAAATTATAAATATTCTGAATACTTTCGGAGATTGTTTAGTTTTGGTTTTTAATTATTTGCGTCTTCATTTATGACTTGGGAAAAAAACAAAAACCACGTTTTCATAGCCGTTTATTATGTTCTACAAGATGGCGTGTTATCGATGTATAGTGAATACTGAAAAAATGTTAACAAACTGATAAGCAGGCTAACAAGTTGATAAAAACTTAGCATGGATTCGTGAATACGGCTGTAACATACTATTTCGTTCGGTTAAAAGCGTTTATATGGAATCACGCGCGCAAAAGTTTACATGTAAAGGGAAACTGTATCTAATCGCTCGTAATTGATTTGGTCCATGGAAGTGTTCAAATTTGAAAAGGTTTATTCTAATACGTCTTGTTTATAATGCTTATAAAAAAAAAATGTCAGATTTTAAAGAAAATAAAAAAATACTTGCAATTATAACAACAGGATCAAGTAGAACGTGCACGAGTTTATACCTTCAATTTAACAAAAGAAAAGCATGGGAATAATCGACGAATTTATTGCACTAATAGAAACAAAAATTTACGTTTGATAATAAACTAACAAATGAATGCAAGTCTTAATTCACGCGGTTAAAACCCTCCGTTTTAAGGCTGCAGAGTAAACTTTTTTAAGCTTCAACAGTTTACTTAGACCTGTTTTCTCCATGTAGACTAATTTTAGGAATCCTTCAGGTCAATTTAAAAAATAAAAAATTATTATCCAGAATGAAGAAGCATGCTCTCTAGAACGTAATACGTAATTTTAAGTGTCTGTTTGACGGTTGGAGACAATGATGTTTCTTGAATGATAGAAGAGTTTTGGAATTGCATTGTCTTTATTTGTTTTACATTACAACGTTTCAACTGGTAAGTATCTCCAGTCGTCTTCAGGTGAATACTAAATAAGTAAAGTAACTACAGCTATATGTATACTAGCTAGATGCACTAGAATATAACTGAGATGGGTGCAGTCATGCGTTTAATTCGTATGCGGTATTTTAAGTTTACATCTACTTAACAAGGGTTTCCAGATATTTGTTATATCTAGTGAGGGCTTTCTAAAACAATTTGGGTTCTGGTATATTGTAGCAGCTTCCTTGCACTTCCTCTTACGCATGATTCGAGCTTCTGTCCACTTGATGTGATGACCGTGTGTCCAGGCATGGTCAGCTGCACCTGATTTTTCGGTTTTTCCTTTAAGCGTGTTGTTTCTGTGTTCACAAACAACATCAATATGGTATTCAGCTCAAAAGACACTTTAAGAAGCCACCTGACGAAGACGAAACCAACAAGTCAAAAAGACAGAAAAAACTGTGTCTACCAGATTCCCTGCGAATGTGGCCGATCCTACATTGGTGAGACTCTAAGGCCACTTGAAACTAGGGTCAAGGAACACAACATCAATACGGTATTCAGCTCGAAAGAAACTTTAAGAAGCCACCTGACGAAGACGAAACCAACAAGTCAAAAAGATAGGAAAAACTGTGTCTACCAGATACCCTGCGAATGTGGCCGAACTTACATTGGTGAGACTCTAAGGCCCCTTGAAACTAGGGTCAAGGAATATAGAAACAACAGGCTTAAAGGAGAAACCGAAAAATCAGGTGAAGCTGACCATGGCTGGACACACGGTCATCACATCAAGTGGATAGAAACTCGATTCATGCATAAAGAACCACATTGGAGGAAGTTCAAGGAAGCTGCTACAATATACCAGAACCCAAATTGTTTTAGTAAGCCCTCACTAGATATAAGAAATATCTGGAAACCCTTGTTAAGTAGATGTAAACTTAAAATACCGCATACGAATTAAACGCATGACTGCACCCATCTCAGTCATGCTTCAGTGCATCTAGCTAGTATAAATAGAGCTGTAGTTACTTCACTTATTTAGTATTCACCTGAAGACGACTGGAGATACTTACCAGTTGAAACGTTGTGATGTAAAACAAATTAAGACAATGCAAGTCCAAAACGCTTCTATCATTCACGTAATTTTGATACGCCCACTTCGACTCATATAGGAGCTATGGCGAATCCTCTATATCCCCTAAGTTTTTCAAATGATGTTCAATGTATATTATTTGACTATTTAATTTAAAATTTTTAAGCAATCGAAATCATTGTAAATTTCATAAATTATGTTTAAAAATAAAGTTTTGATTTGAAAAACTTAAGAAAAATTAATTTAAAATGTTTTTAAGACCTTTTTATGAGCACTCTGTACAAAATAGATACACTATTAGATTCATAATTTAGACCCATTCTTATAAATATCACCCAATCCCATGGTTTAAAAGATTATTTTAGATGTTTTTTTTTATTTTTTTTTCCAGAACGGTAAAACTTAATTTTATTAGTTTAGAATTTACTACTGTTAACTCTGCGTTGCCCGCGGGTCTTAAAATCACATTGTTACTCGCAGGTGAGCGTTGTGCTCACTTGTCGTATTCGTGTGAAATAAATATCTTTCGGTGGAAATAAGTATGATTGTTTGCTAATACAATATTTTATTTTGAAAATTAAAAGAGTTGACATAAAATGGAACTAAAAATTAACATAAATTCTAAACGGGCGTGCATAAATTTAAAAAAAAAATAGAAAAGCACTTAGGTGTACTTGTACCCAATACAACTGCCGACGATTAGATGGACGCGCTGGTTGATTAGTGCAGAACTCTAACTGCAGTGATGAAAGAAATAAAAAGGTGAGCGCCGCGCACACCCCGCATGTAACGCAGGGTTAAACCATCAAAGCAAATTAAATAAAATTTCAGACAGTTTTAAAGGACTTTAATACAAACCTAAATATGCAATAAAATATTGTGTTCCATTTAAAAAAAATACAACTTTTTGTTATCACACTTTCTTGGGCCACCCTGTAAATAGAAAAATACTTTCCTGAAATGCATTTTATAATACAGTATGAGTCTGCTTATGAATGAAAGTCCTAACTCAATTCGGATAGAAGTTATAGAAGTCTGACGCACTATTGCAGGACCCTGTATATAGCGAAAAAAATACAGTAAATATTGTGAAATTTTACCATAATTTTCTACAATACATTTAAATATAATAATTAATTTTCATAACAAAGTGTATACCGGGTGTTGCATCGTCGAGCGGGACATAGGAAATCCCATGTAATTTTAAATGGGGTCAATTATTGGCTCCCTAATTCTATTTAAGTTTATTAAAGAGCACTAAAACCGACATTCAAAAGAATAACTTTAGATATTTTTGATGAGCCCGTTTACGGGTTATCGCCGATTTCTTTTTAACTATTTCTCCTTTTTATGGCCCCGTATTTGCGGGCACCAGTCAAGGTAAAAGATGATTGTCAAATAAAGTTGTCATTTTGAAATGTGTGCTTTATTGTTATAAAAACTCGTACATCGAAAATATTAAAGGTGTATTTATGAGTACAAATTAATCTGAATAAAACTAAAATAAAGTATCCAATTACAAGGTTAATTATGACATTTTACATGTTTCAATATTTTACTAATTAATAGGTAGGTACTATTAAATTGTTAAAACTTTAGGATTTAAGAAGATGTTCAAATATTCCTCCATTGACTGCTAGACAATAACCGAGGCGATCATAAAATTCTCTTCTTACATTCGCTAGTTGGTAAACTGAAATTCTATTGCATTCGGCAGAAATAGCATTTTTTAACTCGTCTAGATTTGGGTATTTTTTATCTTTGTATATCCTGTTTTTTAAATAGCCCCAGAGAAAGAAATCATTTGGCAATAAAACAGGAGACCTCGCTGGCCAATTTACTGTATGATTTAAGTCAATAACATTTCCATTAAAAGCACGGTTTAAATATTCCCGGACAGCCAGGGTACTATGTGCCAGGTAGCCATCCATTTGGTACCAAACTTCGTGATTTTCCCTGGCGGCATCATGTAAAGTGGGTAAAATATGATCTTCAAGTAGTTCCAAAAAATATTCTGCATTTAAATTTCGTGTAAGAAATAATGGCCCGATAATATTTTCTCCGAAAATTTTGTGGATATTGCGTCCTTGTTTCGACAAACCTGTGTTGGTTTTCTTTGCTCCAATATCGATTGGATTGGGATTGGGTTCATTGTTTAAGGTAAATGTGCATTCGTCAGTGAAACAAATGTTTTTTAAAAATTCCCTATCCATATTTGCTCTTTCAATCATACCATAACAAAACTCCTGTCGTCGTATTTCGTCCCTATCTCTTAGCTCTTGGTGCTTTTCATATTTTTATGAATAATATTTATGTCGTTTCAAAGCTCGTAACGCTGTGGTGTGATTTAATCCTATGTCATCCTCAAGTTTCCTTGTGCTGATCTTCCCATCATTTACTTCCACGCACAATAAAACTTGCAAGTCCCTATCATTTCTTGCATCTCTTCTTTGTTCCTGCCTTTGCAAGTCCCTATCATTTCTTGCATCTTTTATTTGTTCCTGCCTTTCTTCACATCTGCAGTTATTTATTACAGTGCCTTTTGTCTCAAATTTCTTGATAGTCCTTTCGACTGTAGATTTTGCAGGTATCGGTCTATTCGGATACAGAGCAGCAAACATGTCTGACACATTTTGATAACTATTTCCTTGATAATACCATGTAATCATCAATATTTTTTCTACAGAAGTGTAATTCATGGCTAATATTTTCGATGTACGAGTTTTTATAACAATAAAGCACACATTTCAAAATGACCACTTTATTTGACAGTCATCTTTTACTTTGACTGGTGCCCGCAAATACGGGGCCATAAAAAGGAGAAATAGTTAAAAATAAATCGGCGATAACCCGTAAACAGGCTCATCAAAAATATCTTAAGTTATTTTTTTAAATGTGGGTTTTTATGCTCTTTAATATACCTAAATAGAATTTTTCTCTAAAATAATTAGGGAAGCCAAGAATTGACCCCATTTAAAATTACATGGGATTTCCTATGTCCCGCTCGACGATGCAACACCCGGTATACAAAATGATATGACTGGATTAAAAATAAAAAATTCAACAACTCAAAAAGGAATATGCAAGGTGTCTTTTTTTAAGTTGTACCATAAAATTTGATAGCCCGTGTAAAAAAAATAATTTTTCAATTGATGTCAATATCATATAATTTTATTTTTTTAAATATACATATCTTGAACAGAGTAAAGATAAGATTTTTTTTAACGCTTTGTCTCTGTTATGATGTCAGCTAACAAGTTCATAAAAGTAATAATAACTTTTATTAATTTACGTTTATAAACCATTTATTCACATATGCAACATTTTTTATTATCAGAAAATATTTGGATATTTATTTGTTATTTATTTAGAATAAAATTACATATTTTTTATTAAATCACCCCATAAATAAATATCTAAGGGTGTAGGGGAGAATGGGCGAATTTCGCGCACTTAAGCAAAATAGCCTTTAATTCCTTTATACTTGCAGTAGATGAGCTTGCCCTTAAGGAAAATATTAATTAATGTGTTCTTTATAAAATCAAATAGACAGAAAAGTTTTACAAGCATACATTTCTAAAATTAAATTTAAAAAATGAATAAGTAGCATTGCGCGGAATTACCCACCCAGTGGGGTAATTCCGTGACGATGGCGGGGTAATTTCGGCGATGGAAATTATTATACACTATGTATACCGAACAATATATTTTAGAAAAAAAGCAAAATAATGACAGAACATTGAGAATAATCCTAAATACATGTTTTGTTTGTTTTTACAATAATCGCAGATGAAATCTTTTGGAGAATCGGTGACAGTACATGCTGCATGCGCCCACAAGATATGCATCGGTACCATAACTCCTTATTACGGCCAAATTCTCCACAAATTATGCAAATTTCGTCCTCTACCCCATGATCAATCCTTGGTTCAATATCGTCGATTTCATCATCGTCACACAAATCGTCTTCATTGGTCTCACTCGCATCGCTTTTAGAATTATCAGCGGACAGTTTTATCTTTTCTCTCAGCGTTGACTCAGGAATGATACATTTTCTTCCAACAGATCGAACTGATCTTCCAGATATTTTCTGCAATAGCTGCATTAATTTGCTCTAAGGTCCAACTTCGTTTGTTGCTTACTCTTTCGTATTTTTTTGGCATCTACAACAAAAAAAAAACAATTCCAAAAATCATGATCGGTGTTAATTCGCGCGCGCGGAATTGCACCTGCATTGTTGCGCGAAATAACCCCTAACATGGCGATCTTTTTGTTGCAACAAATACTTTAAAAATAAACAGAACTAAATTATCCATGCAGAAATAAATTAAGAAAATATTAAGGAGTAACCTGTTTATATCACAAATAAACTTAAAAGTTTTTGATTCCAACTTACCTTTAAAAAGGACAGCTTACAATATTACAACAAAACGCATGCTTTTTATAACGGCTGACATAAGTCAACTAACTGGGACCGTTTAAACTATAAAATCTATTTGAGGTATTTTTTATAAATATTGCTAAATGGCAGCATGTTTAAGCTACTGAAAACAGATAGCTACAGCGCTAAAATCGGCGTTCGCGGATTTGTCCGCTACGCGAAATTCGCCCGTTCTCCCCTAATATCCGGAGATTTGGGCGGCCACTTTTTCATCCCCGCGCCATCCTATGCATCTATTTGGAAATGCAACATTTAATAATTCTCTTACATTTCTTGCAAAGTAACGAGGGGATCCATCCTGCTGAAAAAATATCCTTTGGTCTAGATTTCAATAATTAGGAAATGTTGTAAGGAATTCTGGTAGTAAAAACTATGCCAAAAGTTTTAAGAGAACTCGTAAATGTTACATTTCCAAATACGTGGATGAGGCAGTGAGGATTTATAAAGTAGCCGCCCAGTTCCTTGGATATTACACCCTTAGATTTAATCAGAAGGTCACCATACCGAAACATCTGAAGTTATTGTTGATGTAATTGTTCGTTAAAAATAAGTTAATATTAAACATAAACATGGCTTGACAGACGTAAAAACAATATATGGACAAATTCCTTTTTCAATAAGCTTTTCAAAACGGTTCCACAAGTGGTGTATTCTAATTTGAAAAACAAAAGTTGGTTAGGGCTGCGCTCCCTCTTTGAGGTCCCAATTTTTTTTTACAAGACCAAAGCGAGGTCGGTTTTTTGAATTTTGGAGAAATCTTATTTCCAGACCCTCTATAAGCAGCCTTCCATTTAAAATCCCCACCCTGTATATGGGTCGGATCCACTTGGCGCGTCTCCTACTTCACGTTGGTGCTTTGCCATTTACCGCCATACCTGCGCGGATAAATCAACGAGATTTCAGCTTGTTTTCCGTTACACAGCTGGTGAAATAGGATCGTCCGAGGTCGCTGATTTTAGGCTTTTGTCAGAAAGGAGCTGCCGCAGAAATATCCGTACCGAGCCACAAACGAGCGGATTGCACGAGGGCGCGTAGATTAGTAAGTAATGAAAGAGGTAAGAGTTGTAGCCAGTGTTGCTAATCCTCCTGAATTATCAGCAGATCTGCCAAATTTATTTATTGTTTCCCGTCAAATTCAACAATGAATATGATAAAATAAAGTTATCGTATTTTTGGCTGGCCTTAAGGAGAAGCCGCCACTGGTATAATATGAATAAAATGATAAAAACTAAGTTTACAGGGGTTGACATATGCTCGGAAATTAAATTTAAAGAGAGAATGAGGGCAGGGTATAAAATGTGTCAATTTTTATTTTACAGTCTAAGTTCAAAACTGTAAAAAGAAATATCCTGGTTTGTTGTTTAAAAATAGAAGTAATAAAAGATGCGTCTAAGGGTCTTCTTAATTAAATTATTATTATCAACACCAGTGGTGTCTCGTGGACATTCAGTATGGGAGGACGCAAACCAAGGTACGTAAAAAGAAGTGCATGCGTAAATATTTTTTTTTTGAGGCAAAGTCTAAAATTGAATTATAAATATAAGTGACATTAAATTATATCTTTACATTTATGCTACAAATATCCGTACATACTCGAAAAAAAATGTGTAACGACGCAATACGCAATCATCAGCATTACTATTTGTTTGTTTGGTATAACAAGAGCTTGGCTAGAGGTAGGATGTAGGATTGTAGGTATAACATTTAGAGTCGGGAAAACTGAACATTTTAGGCTCCGCGTCTCTCACTTTTTTTTTTATGATAAAACACCTGCACTGTAGGAAAAATCCTTTAAGGCGCTCTGGGAGCGGTGCGAGTGCGAAAAAAGCGATTAACGTTGGTCTTGAAACGTTGAAGATTGTATTCATTGGGAAACACGACCTCAGGAAGATCATTCCACAATGATGACGTTCTCCAGATAAAAGAATTCTTGAACAATGAAGTTCGAGGAGTACTAAGCTGAACAACATATGGATGAGCGGCAGCGGTTCGCCGTGTATTTCTGTTTTGCATTGCTCTAGGTGGAATCAAGTGGGCAATGTCAGTCGAACACCTGCCATGGAAATATCTGTAAAAGAGAGCCAAATCACGAACCTGTCTTCGATGCTCCAGGCTATCGAGGGTCTTGGTCAGCTCGGGGTCGCCGATCAGACGAACGGCTCTCCTTTGAATGGATTCCAGTAGCTGAAGGGTGTGCTTGGGTGCAGAGCTCCAGACATGAGAGCAATATTCTAATGATGGTCGAATCTGGGCTTTGTAGAGTGTCAAAAGTTGATGAGGTGTGTACAACCTTTTGGTGCGGAAAAGTACACCAAGTTTCTGTGCAGCTGCCCTGGCAATTGCGGCAACGTGATCATGCCAAGACATATTACCTCCCAGATTGACCCCCAGCAAATTAATAGAAGGTGCCAGGGGAATTGCGTGTCCTGCCATGACTATATCCGGTTCTGCAATGTTAACCTTTTTGGAGAAGACTTAGCATTAAATTCGACTTGGTTACTGTCACCCCAGCCAAAATTTCTTCCAGGTCATTGTTGAGGCGCAATACTTCATGCTGCCTGCGAAGATGTGCGTCGGCAGCGGATGTTTGGGGAGTCAAGGTAAAAGATGAGACAAGTGTGCTGTCATCAGCAAAGCTATAAATTGGATTTTGGGTTTTCACTAGAAGGTCGTTAATATACAGTAAAAAGAGGGTAGGCGACAATATGGACCCTTGAGGAACACCGGCATTGATGGTGAAGGTGTCTGAAAGAAACCCGTCAATCGCCACTTGCAGAGAACGGTTCTTAAGGAAGCTGGTTAACCATAAACAAAATCCATGAGGCATACCGTAGGATCGCAATTTACTTAGAAGCCCATCGTGCCAAACACGATCAAAAGCCCTAAAGATGTCCAGTGCAACAGCCCGGGATTCTCCATGATGTTCGATGGTGTTGCTCCAAAGATGGGTGACATATGCCAGAAGGTCACCTGTTGATCTCGACTTTCGAAAACCGTATTGATGGTCGCTGATAATGTTAAGCCCTTCCAGATACTTTAGGAGTTGTTGGTTAATAGCTTTCTCCATTACTTTTGAAATTACTGAAAGCAAAGCGACGGGTCGGTAGTTGCTTGGCAGGGTCTTTTTACCTTTCTTTGGAATGGGCTGGATACGCGCCGACTTCCAGCAGGATGGAAATATTCCTTTTTTGTAGGATAAGTTGAAAAGTCTACAAAATACTGGTGTAAGTTCATCGGCGCATGTCTTGAGAACAATGATAGGAATTTCGTCTGGACCAGAAGCTTTATTGACGTCGAGTCCTTTAAGAATCCGTTTAACAAGACGCTGACGGAACACGATTTCAGACATTTGCGATTGAACTGAGGGAAGGTTGGGTGGTGATTTTCCCTGGAAGTCTACAGTGGAATGCGAGGAAAACAGTTCAGCAAGTAGGTTTGCTTTATCCCCGGCTGTGGTTGCTATTGTGCCATCTGAACGCGTTAGAGGTGGAATAGTTGACTTTGTAAAGTTTTGGCTGACGGCCTTAGCCACTGACCAAAAGGACCTTGATCCGTTAGGACTGGCAAGAAGTTTGTTTTTGATTCTCTCGTTATGAGCTTCTTTGCTTTGGTCTATCATTTGCTTACATTGGTTTCGGGTGGTAACAAAGATGGCGCGATTTTCAGGAGTAGGGTTTTTACGCCACTGTCGGTAAGCCAGGTTTTTAGATCTGACAGCACGCTCGCAATTCTTGCTAAACCAGGGCTTGCCGTTGGAAGGACGCTTTTTGGAGAAAGGAATAAAGGCCTCCATGCTAGTTAGAATGACGTCGGAGACCTCCTTTGCACAGACAGATGGATCATCCGAAGAAAAGCATACGCTTAGCCAGGGAAAGTTGCGAAAATGGTCCTTTAGGTCTTCCCACTTAGCTGATGTATAGTGCAAATCTTACGGGGTTTAGGAGGTTGTTCAGAACTAATTGGCAGTTCGCTTAGGGTTGAAATAAGTTTGTGATCGGAAGAGCCCAATGGTGGTTGTACGGTGACCGTATATAGGTCTGGATTTGAAGTTACGTTGGTACTTTGAGGAATGGTGCACAACAATTATGAATAAACCAACGAGATTTCAGCATGGTGTTTGTCACACGGCGGGTCGAATAAGGCCATTCGAGATCGGCGATTTTACGGGTCCGTCGGGGAGGAGTGGCCGCAGACAACTCGGTATTGATCGCCTTACATGATGACGCGCAGATTATCGTTAGGCACGGAAGGTTGATGTAAGAGAGTTGCAGGCAGTGTTGAAAATCCTCCTGGTTTGTCGGTAGATTTACTAAATGTATTTATTGTTTCCCGAAGAAGTAAACAATTAACACAATGAAATTAAATTTTCGTATTATCGGAGCTGCCGGCTATGGCGCGCTCTGTGCCATTATTATGCCGTATTATGATAAAAAAAAATTTGTGAGATGAGTCCCATTTCGTGCCTAGAAGTATTTTCGATTCGAAAAAACAATTTTAGTATGTATACTATATCTTATTTTATAGATCTAAAACCATTTTTGCAACAACATCCCTGTAAAATTGTTTATCCATAAAACGTTTTTATTGCAAAAAATATAAATTAATCCTCAAGCATATCACAATAATTATATATAATTAAGTTGAGCTACATTCTTGCTAAAATATTCTATTATGCGGGAAATTTATTATGTTTGATAATTTTTAATCAGTTTCCTGCGCGTTTTATCCGCTCGAAAAAAATGTGTAAAACCTAACAAGTAGTTTTTTTTCCAGCATAAAATAATGACAGTTTAAAAATAAAACTGGGAGATCCGGTTAGACAATCAGAACATAAGAACAAGTTTTGTAAAGCTCTACTAAGTAAGTAAGTTGAACTCGGTTCTGCTGAGCTTTCATTTTTCAGGTAAGTTGTTTCTTAGGCTTAAACCAAGTTATTAATGACATATAACTCAATAAACCTTTTAAAAAATTATTTTTGACTTTAAAATTTGTAGTAATAATATTTTAAAGTTATGAATGCGAATGATGAGGTTGAACACTTTCTGGATTTATCAGACCCAAAACTGCAAACCAAAACCTGATCATATTCAAATTTTCAGCAGTTGTTTGGAACATTCAATGGCGTAACATATTTTTGGTTAAAATTGTAATGAATTGAATTTAGAACCAAGGCGTCAAGGGTGTTGAAGGCAGTCAATTTTTAATAATTATATTGATAGTAATAAAAAAAAATTTCTAAAATACAAAAATTTTTTAGGGGTACAAATTAATGAATATTTAGACTGGGCTTTCCATATCAAAGGCCTTTCACAAAAGCTAAGTGCTATTTTACGATATTCGTGTAACAAAATGTTTGGAAATGTTTTAATGAATATTTTAATTAATATTGTTGTGAATAATATATTTTTCAAAATTCCGTTATCCCACATCTTCAAAAAAAAACTGCGGTAATATTTACATACATATACTTAAAACGCTTTCTTTATTTGTAATAATTTAACTCTTCTATAATTTTAACAAATACCTACTATATTATTATTAAATACACGAAAAACTCTAAAAATATTGTAATTTGCTAACTTTGAATCCTGTATGTAATCATTTTATCGGGAAGGGATAGTCAAATTCGAGATATTTTTGTAATTCAAAAGCAAAAAAAATTAGATTATAATGAATTATACCGATCTGTGTTTAAAAATACAGGGATGCTGTAAATGCAATATATATCTATGAGTGTTTAGTATTTTTTCTTTAAGAATAGAAACTATTTTGAAGAACGTGGCTTCAAAATAAAGTTAGTCATCAACATAATTCAAGAACTTATAATATTAGTTATCCCATACATAGGCTAATTCTACCCGAAAGATTACCGAATTATATGTACTTGAGACTACACATATTATAATAAACTGCCCGAAAAATTAAAAGGAATTAACAGCGAAAAACGATTTAAAAAAGAAACTACTGGAGTCGTGTAAACTCGAGGATTTTTAAATATGTAATTTTTGTGAAACTTTAGGTAAAATTTCGTTTTTGTCCTTACTTTTGTTTTGTGACGTAATTTCACTTTGTGTTTGTACTTAATTGAAATTAAATTATGTAACATAATCTGAATTAAAGAAATTAAGTAAATAAGGTTAAATTTGTTGACTTGGTCTGAAATTAGGTCCCCTTGCTTGTGGTTGTGTTGATAAGTCCGTGATTGATAGCATTGATGTATTGACTAGTGCTCTAATTTTCCTTAATTTCAAGACCAAGGATTTTTTAACAAGACATTAAATAATATGTTCCGTAATATGCTGAAAGTAGGCCGTTTGCAAACTTATTCCTAAATATGTTTTGCCTTTCCGCATATTTATAGGTTTTATAACGCAAAAAAAATTTCAAAATGTAAGTAAATAAGTGGATGAATATGCAAAAAAATACCTAAATAAATGTTTTCCTGAAAAAAAAACCTAAATCTGAACCACAAACAAATATTTCATAGGTCTAAATCCTTGTTACACGCTTATATGTTGTTTAATAGTAGTGTAAGGTCCTGGCTTATTGTATTAAAATAAACTTACTAAAATTTAGAAAAAAAATGAACATTAACCTATGAAAAAAAATTGTGTTTATCGCGAAATTTTAACAACAGAAAAATGAATTTATTTTTTAAGATAAAGAGTGCTGCGCCTCTATCTTTCAATGATTAAAAAAGAAAATAAAATTTCGTAAAAAAAAGGAAGACTGGCGCGCCTCCACCATATGTCACGCCCAGATTTTAGGGTGTGACGAGGAACGTAAGGTAGCACGGGACCTTGGCGACTATTAGAAAAACAAAGCGATTTTTAAAACAAATTTATTAAAAAGATAAAAATAATAATTACCTGAAGGGTTTACAAAAAGAATCAAAATTAATTAAAACCTGGATTTAAACCTTTGTCAACATATGGAAAATAAAATTATACTTACATGAATTTTAGGCTCATCGCTGGCGTCTTGAGGACCAACAAAATTTCACAAATTTTCGAACTGAATGTGTCACGGACCGGAGCACTAGTGCCCTCCGATATTTTTCTACCAACGATGTGTAGTTCCATCAAGTCAGCGATTTTTCCCACTTTAGGGAGACAACGGGCTTAGGTCGTATACCTTATTTCTGCCGACTTGATGACACCACAATAATTGTTAGATCGGGATGTACGTATAACATTTCATAATTGCAACTTTTTAAGATTTGTTTAATAAACTTGGCACCGGTTTCATATTGCGTTGAATGGCCTGTGTTAAACGCGAATAATGATAAAAATAATAAAATGGAAAATATATTGATTTATGAAATATTATTGTCCCCTTTCGTGACAATACTTTTGCCAACTGTCTTTTTTGAAGAGGTCGATTGGTACCGTTTGTTGTACGTAGGTATAGCTTGTAGAGAACCTAAATACCATATATCTAATTGCTTTTTTGGTCTCACACCTCCAGTTAAGGTATTACAATGAAGAATAAGATAGAGTCTCTAATAAATTGTTTTCTATTCGCCCTGGGTCTCATAGTGATGTAACCTGTTCCGATTCTTCCTAAGAAATGTAGCATTGATTCCGAAGAAAAATTACCTGTCAGAGACGGAGAACCCCCAATATCTATGAACCCAAATATCCTTTCTGAACTTACTTGATGATAATGTAAAGGTTTCTGTGTGTAGAAGTCGTCATGAAACCCTTATGACATTTTTTAACTTACCTGTCGAAAAAATTATACAGGGTCCTGCGCCTCACCTCCCGTCTTCTGTAGCTCACTTATTAATTAAGTTAGGATTTTGATACTTTACAAACTTTACCTGTATCCTAGAACGCATTTCAGGAAAATATTTTGGTTTATACAGGGTGTTCCAAAAATGTGGGACGTCATAAGGATATGTGTTTTTAGATTACATACCATATATTTTCTTACTTATTTGGATGCATCTTGTAGTTGCCTACATACCCCTAAAATTTTAATGAAATCGGTTGAGTATTATAGACGAAATAAAAATAAAAACTAAAAAAAGTCAGTTTTGCACCATTGGTTTTAAAAATTAATAAAAATTAAAAATAATGTCTCGTTAATAAAATTATACAAAGGTACTTAATAAATAAGGTCCATAAGTCTCGTTAATCAAGTTTGATTAAAACGAATTGTACAGGGTGTCCAAAATTTAGTGTCAAACTTTGTAAACTTTAAAGCAATTTATTTTTCTTATTTCAAATTGGAACCCCTCTATATTATTATGTCATTCGATGCAGAATTAAAATTCAAACATTTGTTCTAATTACAACCCTATCGCAATTTCTAATGTATTAAGACTTATTTACAGAAAACTCGTTTTATCAACCTTTCCACCAGTCATTATTATATAATAAATATGAAAGGTGGCTTTGAAAAACAATTTATTGGTATTAAAGTTTATTAAAGTGACAAAAGCCCATTTTGACTTTAGTTATTTTATAGTTTCAAATATTATTAGATTAGTATTAATTATTTAAGCTATATTATTTTTTGTGATGGAATACAACCAAGAAAAGCTCGTAGATATGATGTTCATATTAGGAGCATGCTAGAAGAATTTTTATTTGTCCTTTTAGTAAACTTTAATATCAATAAATTGTTTTTCAAAGCCACCTTTGATATTTATTATGTAATAATTAGAGCCCGGATATTTGGCGTGCGTATAATAAATATATTTTATTGCAATAAATGCGGAAAACAAAACATGTAGAATGTATTACAATTTATTGGCATTACATGATATTATTAACATTTTTTCAAAGTTAGATTCAGTAAAACTGGTTCTTTTATAGTTTAGGATATCTTTTAGTCTAGAAAAGCTTCGTTTGACATCACAACTTGTTACTGGAGCAAAACGAAAATGATTGTACATATCAGTATTTTTATTTTTTAGTGCTTCGACAATATTTTGTATGTCTGAAAATCCTAGATTTCTAGCCAAAACTTGTGGTATATACACTTTCAATTTATCACCAACTTCATTAGGTACAGCTTTCAGCTTATCTATAGTTGTTTGAAATATATTGAAAACAGTCACTAGGGGGATATTTTGTGTTTCCAACTGTGCAATGACATCTGGAAGATATCCAAAATTTTCAAAAATAAATTTCAGGTCATTTGTAACATTCGGTGCATTTATAAGTTCTTTACTTTTTTTTACACTCACAGAATCCTCCTGCAAACTATTAATAACATTTTTAACCACTTTATAATTCATATGATAATATGTAACGGCTGATAACCATGTGCCCCACCTTGTAATAACAGGTTGCGGGGGTAATGCAACACTAGGACACATATCTTTAAATTTAACAATTCGCGCGGGAGACTTAAGAAAGACTTTTTTTACCTCGCTAACCAAACTGTAAATAACTGGATAAGAGTTATGTATCATTTCACATATTCTGTACAGGGAATGAACCAAACATGTAAAGTGAATCACATTAGGGAAATGTTTTTTTACCAGTCGTCCTGCTTTTAACATGTATGCGGCACTATCCGAAAGAAACAAAACAACGTTTTCATGAACACTCGTGTTTGATAAGAGCGAATTAATACTTTCTACTACAGTTGTAGTTATTGTCTCACCATTAGTTTTAGATAGAAATTTACTGTTGATTAAATATGAGTTTCCCGCTTCGCGATGATCTAAAGGCCCAACGATAACATTGGCAACGTATCTTCCCTTGATGTCAGTGGTTTCATCGACGCTAAACCATAACTTTTTTCCTTCGAGATCGTGTCGTATTTTCTCAACAGTTTTCGAGTACACCTTATCAACATAATTTTTACGCGGGGTTGATTCATCTGGTACTTTGTGTTGGCAGTATTTTTCTAAAAATATCTTTATAGATGGATGATTGATTTTGTGGAGAGGAATATCAGCTGCGACAAAGGCTTCACACAAATCCATGGAGAATTCTGCGTGTGATACATCCTGTTCTGCAGGTTTAGATGGACCCGGATAAAATGGGTCTTCTGTAAATGCTGTGGACCTTTGACGTGCCGCTCAATATGATATTGGCTTGTACAAATAAATTCAGAGTTGCACACTTTACACCAAACACCCTTTACGCTCTCAAATAAAATAGTAGAATATGGAAGTAGCCACTCCAACTTCATTTTTTTACTGGTACTCATTTATTATATTTAAGTGGATTACAGATAATATATAACACAAGAACTTTAACGAACAACTAGCTTGTCTCAAATGAAAACAAACACATGGATTATTAAAACGTTAGTGACATCCCTTCCTCAGAAAATAATGAAATAATCCTTAAAAGCCATAAATACTCTTCATAGAATAAAATACTATGTTTACCTCTTTTTGATTGGGTAATATTAATTGATTAGGTACCAAAACTTATAGGTAATCCTTTACCTGTATAAATTAACACCTATCCTTTTCTCAAAATATGTTGTGTCCTTGTTACCACAAGTAAGTACTAGGTAATGAATTAAATACTAATAAGGGATTAATGTAAAATAATTAAATACAAAATTATTTTTGTAAAAGTAATATAGGTAGCTCGTTAATAATAAATTTAAATTTTCTCTGATATATGGCTTTATGGGATCCCATGTTTACTACAATTTATTTATTGTGAAATTATACAATTTTTCCACAAAATAAAAAATATATTTGCAAAAATATAAGTTTTCCCAACGGTTTCCCCTGTGTAACGCACCTGATTCCGACCGAAATTTATTTGCGTATTATTTACATATCTTTTCTGCTTGGAGAGTTTTGTCACTGCACGGGCAGAGGCAATTTGCACAAAAGCAATTTCTAATAATTATTAATTACGGCAAATATGAACTCAATACAATTAAATTCTAACTATGTATGAACTTTAGCATATTTTTGGTTTTGAAACTAATGGAATAAAAATATCAAAAATTGTAGTTTATATTTTTATTGATGCGCAACGATCGTGCAAAACACGTTATCCCTCAGTAAAGCTATTCGTGAATAAAAATATTAAAAATAAATACCAAATAGTAAATAATATTGTTAGTGATGCTTGTTAATTTTATTGTTGGTAGTTCATGAGTGGAAAAATCCAAAATCCGCGCTTTAATAATAATTTACAGGTGGAATAGTTGATAAAATGAGTTTTCTGCAAATAAGTCTAAATGCATTAGAAATTGCGATAGGGTTGTAATTAGAATAAATGTTTAAATTTTAATTCTACATCGAATGACATAATAATATACAGGGGTTTCAATTTGAAATAAGAAAAATAAATTGCTTTAAACTTTGCAAAGTTTGACACTAAACTTTGGACACCCTGTACAATTCGTATTAATCAAACTTGGTTAACGAAACAGTGAGACCTTATTTATTAAGTTCCTTTATATAATTTTATTAACGAGACATTATTTTTAATTTTTATTAAGTTTTAAAACCAGTGGTGCAAAACTGATTTTTTTTAGTTTTTATTTTGTTTCGTCTATAATACTGAACCGATTTCATTAAAATTTTAGGGGTATGTAGGCAACTACAAGATGCATCCAAATAAGTAAGAAAATATATGGTATGTAATCTAAAAAAACATATCCTTATGACGTCCCACTTTTTTGGAACACCCTGTATAAACAAAAATATTTTCCTGAAATGCGCCCTAGGATACAGGTAAAGCCTGCAAAACGTCATAATCCTAACTTAACTAATAAGTGAGCTACAGAAGACGGGAGGTAAGGCGCAGGACCCTGTATAAAGGTATTAAATTATAGTTGACCACCGGATAATATCTCGAAAACCACTAAACTTAGAAATTCAGGGGAAAAAAATCGTAATGAAAGGGACCATGAGAAAATTCTGGAAATTTTTAGGTTCTGCATTTTTCCGCAAGAGGGTTCCCACATTAAGGTGCACCTCTGGTGACATTCTTATAAAGCTTAGACAATTGTGCATCATTTTAGTTTAGGGCTCATTGGCGTACCGACCTTGATAAGAGTGGGGGAAGCTATTGAAAGTGTAATCATTTAAATTGCTGTAACTTCTACATGACTTAAGCTTATTTGGAAAAGAACACTAATTACTTTTAATTTTCGTATCCTTTAGTATACAATGGTTATTAATAAAATTGTAAAGCAGTTTTTTAAATTTTATCCCGAAATTTTAAATCATACGGCATAACTATGACATCGGAGAGTAGATTAAATTTGTAAAATGGGAAGACCGCAGTTTAATAGTCCCTTTCATTATTTCAGTTATTGCCATAAAAATAACTTTTACCACTTTAATTAAAGAAGTGATTGTTTTTATAATTCTGGGCCAAGCATTCTACAACAAAAAAATATTTTTAAAATTTATGAAGTTTGTCAACCATTATTCCAATGGCCCAAAAACTACTTAAGAATTAATAATATAATAAATAAAGGAAAACTTCTAATTTAGGCATAATTCTAATATTATGGTGTAAAACAACATCAACACCTATATCAGTTCACAACTATTTCAATTTATTTATCTCCTTGGACATCTGCCTATTTTGTTTCTAAATTAAAGTATTCGATGATATTGTTATGAATAAGTAGTTTTTGGTTAAAGGTTTGAATATTTTTCTGTCGCAAGTAGTTTTTGGGCTATGATTGTAATAATGAGTGATACATCTACATAATCATAAGGTTTAAAAGTATTTTTTGTCGTGGATAGCTTGACCCCGGAACAATGAAAAACATCAGTTCTTCAATTAAAGTGGTAAAAAATATTCCTTTCGTAATAACTCTAAACCGAAAAAAGATATTGAACGGCGTTGTCTTCCCATTTTTTCTTGCAAATTTAATCTACTTTTCGATTATAATGTCATAGTTATACGGTTTTATTTGAGTTGTTGGGATAAAACTAAATTATTACAAATTGTTCCCTTTAGCAATTTTATTACGGATTATCGTGTACGAATGGAGATTTATAAACGAGCTTAAGTTTACTTGAATTGACTTATAGTATTAGAAGTTACGAATAATAGGTTTAGAAGTTAGAGCTATTTACACACTTTCAATAGCTTCCTCCACTCTTATCAAGATCGGTACACCAATGAACCTTAAATTAAAATGATGCAGAATTCTCTAAGCTTTCTAATAATATTACCAAATATACCTAATGTGGGAATTTTCTGAGAAATAAAACCGGAATATGTCTAATATGTATTTTGCTATACCATGACGCCGTATGTAGGGAGAGGGGGACCGGCGTTAAATCATTGACTTGCCATAACTTGTTGCTAATCAATTTGATTAAAAGAGAAGGCTTAATCAGCCTTAACTAGAACTCAGGAGCAGCCAAGCTGCCTACCTCTCATGTGTCGAATAAATCACCGACAACAATGAGCTAAGGCTAAGGAGTCTAGAGGATCAATAGGCTAACTGGACATCGAACGTGTCACATTGCCAAGCCAGATCACTGATGAGCACCCAGAATCAGATACAAGGATGACCTCACATTTCATTCACAGGCAAGGAATGTTAACATCAAATTAAATGACAGGCCTGCCGTGGTTACCTCAAAAACCCGATGGATGTACCTATCGGTAAACAAAATTGTTTATTGGTAGACCTCCACGGCGCTGAGCGTCCGGGGTTTGCACGCTGTGCACCCCTTCGTCTGTTACCCGTTGTCCCCTCACCTTGTCAGTGGGGAATGGCAGTTTATGGATCCTGCTAACAATGGTATACCCTGTCTTCTTCCGTTAACCTCTCAATCCTTTCGTTGTTTCGTCCTACTGGGACTCATCAGAGACGCGCGACCATTCTGAGGCCGCGGCCCGCAAAGGGTCTGCGCCTATAGATGGTCAGTCATCTGATAACTGGCGTTATTCATCATCGTCATGGAAGGTATCAGTCTCCACACTTACGGACCTCCCTTCAAGGGTCCGGACTGGGTCGGCTTTTGGTGAGCTTAGTTAAAGCCAATAGTTGTCTCGAAAGAGAACTTACTTTGTTCGTTTAGCGGCAGCCTAGCTCGACTGTCGCAAGGATCTGGCTCACCGTTTTCTGTCCTTGCCGCTAAACGAACAAACTGAGTTCTCTTTCGAGACAACTATTGGCTTTAACTAAGCTCACCAAAAGCCGCCCTTGAAGGGAGGTCCGTGAGTGTAGAAACTGATACCTTCCATGACGATGATGAATAACGCCAGTTATCAGATGACTGACCATCTATAGGCGCAGACCCTTTGCGGGCCGCGGCCTCAGAATGGTCGCGCGTCTCTGATGAGTCCCAGTAGGACGAAACAACGAAAGGATTGAAATGTTAACGGAAGAAGACAGGGCATATCGTTGTTAGCAGTGAGTCTAAAGACCCATAAACTGCCATTCCCCACTGACAAGGTGAGGGGACAGCGGATAATAGACGAAGGGGTGCACAGCGTGCAAACCCCGGACGCTTAGCGCCATGGAGATCTACCAATAAACAATTTTGTTTAACGATATCATCGGGTTTTTGAGGTAACCACGGCAGGCCTGTCATTTAATTTGATGTTAACATTCCTTGCCTCACTTAAAATGAAATGTGAGGTCATCTTTGTGTCTGATTCTGGGTGCTCATCAGTGATCTGGCTTGGCAATGTGATACGTTCGATGTCCAGTTAGCTTGTTGCTAATCAATTGTGTAATATAGTTTTTATGTTAGAACCTGGTCTCCCCTACAAGTTGTGTGTAAAACAAACAAATAAATCCGAGTTATATTTTTGGTTATGGTGGATTAGTTGATGACATTTTTTGTTAATTGAGTGCAATATATTTATTTAATTGGTGTTCGAGAAAGATATATATACTTATAAGGTAAACGTTTTTAGTTGTAATGCTGCAGGTGTATCGCCAATATTAAGATGTTAACGTTGGTATTTATTTTGTCTGTAGCAGCTCTTTCAGTGGTAAGTAATTTCGTAGCAATTCTAAGTATCATGCATATAAAATTTGTTAATTAATATCTGTTTATGACAATTTTTAAAATTAGTAAATTTTTAAATTTATTTTAATGGTATCAATGTTGAAAATATATAAAGTTTTTATTTCAACTCAACTATACTGTAGATCGAGCTAATTAAAGAAAAATGCACATGATTTTCGTGTTTTTACTAGACAAGTAAATTTAAAACTAATTTTATTGCAATTGAACTTAATAATATTTACCGAACAACAAATTATATTAAAATCACTAAATGCATACAGACATACATATACACTAAGTCCAAAATTACTGCTAGTTTAAATAGAGTGCAGCCGGTTGTACGAAGTTAGAGAAAATAGTTCTAGGGTATTTTTGAAATAAAGCAGATAATTAAATTATAAATTTTATTTTCATGGATTTTTTTCCCCCGACTTCGTACAAACCACTGCTCTCTTGCTCTCTAAAGCAATGAGTCACTGACAGTAATTTTAAATCTAAAGTTTAAGTGAAGGTTCTTCTACATTATTTATCTCATATTAAGAAATAGTTAGCAAATTTTGGTGACAAATAACTAAGTACTTATATCGTTGTTTCTTCAAACGGAATCATAATTTAAATAAAAAATTTCAAAGTTCTTAGTATGGCTATTTTTCAATCACCACTGGCGATTCTATTTTCTTATTAACTATTTTGCAAAGTTTATAATACAGTTAAGTACTAATATAATACATCTCGTTTGGTCTTAAGAGCATTCCATACCAGCGTGAAACGTGACATCATTTATTGGCTTGGTTTAATTGAAAATTTAATACAAAGGTGCTTATAAGAACTTTTAATTTATATAATCAGCCATGCAGAACATAAAAGTAATTAATTTAATTTCTTATTTTCCATTAAAATTACAAACGATGCCCCGATATTATCTTCATCATAATCTCCACTGACGCCGCGGCATTTAATTCTCGTGAAATTAGTTTTTATAATATTTTGTATAAATAATATAAAAAAAGAAATTTTATTGCCATCGTCCGACACAGGTACAACATGCGCAATACGGTGGAAACGCACGGTATATCCGTGACGACTCATAAATTACTTATTGTTTTTAAGTTTGTATGTCACAGTTATAGCACGGGTACTGAACAAGATAAATTAGTAATTTTTTCTTATCAGAAAAAAATAATATTTTATAGGGCTGACTATAGAGTCTCTATAGATTTTTTATTAGGCTTTAAGTACCCCAAGTTATCATGGAACTTTGAATTTTTACACAAGTTTGTTTCTTCTCTTAGCACAAACAATCTATTAAATCAGCAACAATTTTATTCTATTATTAACACTTTTTATAGGTGACAGCAGATTCAGATCTTCTTATCGAATTGCCCGATGGTCAAGTTCAAGGAACGGTATTTACTACAAAAAATTTAACAGAGTATTATGGGTTTCAAGGAATTCCTTTTGCTACTCCACCAACTGGTAATTTAAGATTTGAGGTAAGTTTTATCGGGTTTGCTGTCTTTGAAATTGGATGCCTGCCTCCACTCTATAATGTCCGAGATAATAATAACAATAATAATAATATTATTAATAATAAGAAGAATTGGCCATACTCATATCACATCCAGTTACCTCCTATGCGGCTCCTGACCCCCAATGTGTGATACCTGTCACATCCTACTTACTGTGGAACACCTAACCCTTGTTTGCCCAGAATATGCACAAGCTTAAAATGAATGCTTCCTACCAGATTCGCTACAAAAATGTTTAAAAACCGTTCAACTCTGCCTGAAAACAATTAATTTCCTAAATAAAACAGAGCCTATTAAAAAAATTTTAAATCACGTGTACTCCGGATGCAAATCCGAGGAATTTATGAATATCATCATCATCATCAATCAGCCCAGCTGCGTCCACTGCTGAACATAGGCCTCCCGTAATTCAATTCATCGAGGTCGGTCTTGTGCTGCGTTAATCCAGTTGGATGAAATTCAAACATTATTTTCAGACAAAAAAAATCTAAGAAAAAGATATAAGGAAATAAAAACCCCAAAAATAATGACTAAATTTCTTTACATTGTAAAAAATATTGTTTTTTTAATACTCCTATATCTGTAGAGTTCAAATTTAAAAAGTTTTTAACATTCAATATTAAGCATGAATTGATGATTAGGGCAAAGATAATACAATGCTCTTATAAGATATTCCATCTTAGTCTCACTAATAATATAACAGCAACTTTTTAATTATTTGCTGATAACATCAGTTCTGAAAAATTGAATCACATATAGGCATAAAAATTTTTTGAGGTGATTCTTGATAACACTTTTTGACCAAATAACCAATTGTTTTTCCTATCCTATTTGACCTTTTTTTTATACACAACAACAAATTGATATTCCATATTTATCTATTTATCTACTTTCCTATACCATACCACTAAGTTGTAGGGAAACAAATTAGATAGGTACATCAGTAAAAAAAGATTATATAATATTGCATTAAAAGTTAGACAACACAACACTGGTGAATATTAATGCCAGTTAATACATTTTCTAATTTCTGTTCATTTTATTTCTTGTAGGCTCCCCAACCTCCAGAGCCTTGGGATGGAATACTGAATGCCACTACAGAATCAAAGAACTGCTTATCTGTTAGTCATTGGTCAAATCCAACTGGTGAAAGTGAAGACTGTCTTTATATCAATGTTTATACTCCAGAGCTAAAGGTTTGTTGTTTATGGGATTATCATTACTTTCTATATAATAGTCAGTTTTTGCCAACCAGCAAAACCCTGCTATTCACTAGTATATTAGATCACAAGTAATGAAAGTGATACTATATAAATGAGGAGATATTTAGCACGAGGCGTTAGCCGAGTGCGGAAATTCTCCGAGTTTTATAATAATTACTTTCACACAAGTAATGTACACTATTTTTCCTACGACCACAAAGAATTAATAAAAAAGCCTTTGATTTATGAAAAAAATATGTCAACACTATTAGTGTTGAAAAATAAATATCAACACTAGTGTTGAAATTAGCAAACTTAGGATTATATTCCACTTAATATCTGGTTTCATAGTTTGTCAATAGGCTTTTCCTTTATTTGTAGTTTAACTTCTTCATTTTTTTATATTTTATGTATCATAGGCAGAACTAATCCTGGATTGACTTCTAGATTAACCAGAATAAAAAATTGGATCAAGGAAAGACGTATTAAACATAAATTTTAAAGATTTACCCAACCAGAAATATTTTAATTCAAAATAATTCTATAAATATTTAATGTTTTTATAAAAAAAAGTCAAATACTCCTGATGGGATTTGGACCTGTGACCTTGCGAACTGTAGACTAGAGCTCTAATTCTCTACGCTATCGCTACCGATAAAGATTTGTTGTTTAATACATGACACTCTCTTCAGCGCGATTTGTTTTTTCTGGTAATATATTTTCCAGTATATTACATACATTATATACAACATTTTATATAATTTCAGATGGCGTATTTTTACACTCTTATTCTGAATCACTCGACAAATACATGATAAATACTTTAAACACTTTTACGATTACTTGTTTCTAAAATTTGTTCTTTTTAATAAATAGGGGCTGTCTGTCAAATTGGCACCATATGTCTAGCCAAATTAACCGTGCTTTTTTCCTCATTTTCATAGGTTATCGTAAGAAAATTTTTAAACGCTAATATTCTTGGCATTTGCTTACTCCTGAAAGCTGATTTTCGGTTCGCAAGAAAAAATGATATTTGCCGTTAAATATTAAACATTTTTATACCTAATTATTTGTGTAGTTTCGGAAAAATTAGCCTTTGAAATATCGTTTAGAGGGATTTTATTGTTTGGCAAAAACTGGCTATTAATTAAATTTAGAAATAATCTATTTAATACCATTTTCCACAAAAAAGTACACTGAACTGCAAGTTGATTTTACATTATAAAGCTGGTTAAAATAAATCATTTTAATATTTTCATTTCCTACTATTTATCACTTAGATATCTTTTTTGAATAAAATTATTGCACATTTTAGAAAAATAAAAATATTGATCTGGGAGAATACTTTTAAATAAATGAAAATGTGTGATATGTCAGTAAAAAGATAATTTTCTATAGAATTTAAGCATCGAAAAAATAATGGCAGAAATGACGGATTTTGAATTTGGGAAGAAAACATGCAATCTATTCCAATAAAAACTTGCCATATATTTTAAATCTCAAAATATAAAAAAATAAAAATCATATAATTTGTTTTTTTTTATTTTAGCCAACTGTAAATCTTTCAGTTATGTTTTGGATCTACGGAGGTCGCTTTACTTCAGGCAATTCTAAGAAAGCTATGTACGGTCCAGACCTTCTAATTGATGAAAATGTTATTGTAGTCACTTTTAACTACAGAGTGGGACCATTTGGATTTCTTTCCACGGGAGATAGGGAAATTAGGGGTAATGCTGGCCTTAAAGATCAAAGATTGGCACTAAAATGGACGTATAACAATATTGCATACTTTGGAGGAGACCCAAACAAAATTACCATTTTTGGTCAAAGCGCTGGAGCTACATCTGTTGGTTTTCATTTGTTAGATAAAGAATCCTCAGGTAACATTTATGTTTCATTTTTAAATAAGAACTTTACACAACTACAACTCAATATTTCTCAACGGCAACCTATAAGCAAGTTTTTTAAGAAAACATACACTAAAAGGTTGCTGATGCTTTAGCTTATTTAACTGAATTGATTATGATTATGACCAAAAATTTATCTGATGACATTGATGGCATATTTTTATTACTCTAAAATCTAGCTTAGTCTCTTCAGGTCATTATGTTTTATAATACCTATAACTTATCATAGAGGTATGTTTTAATCGTTATTGTGACATCTAATTGGTACTAAATGTATTTATCACATACTTAATTGTATAGTTAAATTGTTAACCTGTGTGCATTTTGCTTGTCATCTTTGTGTTATTGAGACTAGGGCTGGGCGATTATCAAAAAAAAAAAATAATCAATTTTCGATTATATGAATTAATCGATTATTTTCGCATAATCGAAATAATCTATTAATCGATTAATCGTTTTTTTTTCGAATCGCCTTATTGAAAATAATTAGTTAATATAAAAAAATCAAATAATCGAATATAATTATCGATTTTTTTTCATTATATACTTAAATAACATTGAAATAATATTTAAATCATAATAATTATTAATTTTGACAAGGCAAATTTAAGGGTAATACGTAATAGGTGCCTCAAGTTATATCGTTGATTTTGTCGCAAAATATGTTTATTAATCTATTCGATTACTCTAAAAATCGTGATTATTCCGATTAATCGAAAAAGAGATGTTTTAATCGAAATTATATCGATGATGGAAAAATCGACACAGTTGTTTCGATTAATCGAAAGCATTTCGATTTTTCGATTAATTGAAAATATTTCGATTAATAATCGATTAACAATATATCCTTAATGGAATATTCGAATAATCAATTATAAATCGATTATTTTGCGCACCCCTAATTGAGACCTGTAGGACCTAATGCGCCTTCTTAGGTTGAAACGTGTAGGCTTAAAATATAAATTTAAGTTTACCTCTTGCCCTCAATTATTAATCGTGGACTTCCATTACAACTTTGTTATAAGAAATTGTTTCCATTTTCATTTCAAAATGACTCTATCCTAATTTAACAAGCAATATAACAGTGTACTTTTAAAAGCTTTTATTTAACTTAAAACAAAAAAAACCGTGGCAACTCAAGAAAAAGGCGTGGCGATTATAGAAGAGCGTGGAGCAATTGAAGAAAAGGGCGAACAATTTAAAGAGAGGGCGGGGCTATTTTAATTTTATGTTTTCTCAAAACAACTAAACTTTCCTTTTAGAATAGGTAATATTTTTATTCAATTAAATGAATTATAGAGTTGCTATTGTACCATTTTTTGTACATAAAGTTATTTAGTTGCTCCGTTCAATTGTTGAACATATTAAATCTATTTTCCTATACCTACTTCTGATCTAACATTTTTGTTAAAAATTCTATATTTTATTAAGTACCTACTAACTATTGACTGGCCAACAAAATATCGCAAACATCTTCTAAACCCTAATCACAAAAAAAAAACAATATTTTATTATTTAAAATTCGTAAATGCTTTCTTTAAATTTGATTAGGCCCTGGTACCTATGTATGTCAAATAATACCAATTAGCGAGCGTCCTCGTATCATCGCGTCCGAATAGCTGCAAGCCCGGTTTCCTAGAAAATTAAAACATGTTGTTTACTGCCGTGTATTTAAAGGTGCCACCAAGAGTGGTATAACTGTTATTGATTTTTTAGACAGTGGCCAGACTAGTAATCGGTACAATGCTTGTCGGGCCGTTCGTATTTCTTTGTGCGGTTATTTTTAATTAATAATATTTTTAAATGAATAAGATAATGTAGGATAAATTTCTTTTAAAGTTAAATTTTTATTCTTGAATGATTTAAATAGAAATACAAATTCTCACTAAAATAATTGTTTTCAAAAATATAAATATCTTTCCCAGAACTATATCTACCTACGTCATTGAGGCGTGTGACTGACCTAGCATGTGTACGTCGGCGACGGCTTATTTGTAATTCTCATAAAATAATAATATGAATATAAAAATATGTCACGCAACATGTCAGGATATTTACGATTGTTTTTTTTTGTTTTGAATACAGTAATAATAAATAAATCTGTCGGTCAGCTTGGATTTTATACAATATTTTTAAAAATCTTTTATTTAAATTGCAATGTTAGTTATGGTGTGTGTGTTAGGGTCAAATCTTGAAAGCTGAATTAAGATAACTTCATTTTATCCTAAGGAGAAGAAAAATGTTCAATAAAAACTAAAAAAGAAAAAATAATATTAAAAACCCTTTAAAAAAAGCTTTTATTTGAGTGCGCTAAAAAGAATAATATAAACTTTGAAGTAAATCAAACTCTTTGTTTTGTTACATTAAACAATTTTATGATATAACAGCTTGTCATGAGAATAAATCTAGAAATTTAATGTATAAGAAATAGATAGTTTTAGACTCGCGACAAGCGCAACATCATAAAATTGTAGGTATAATAATTATAACAAAATGGTGGCTTTGATTTACTATAAAGTTTATTTTCTTCTTTTTAACGCACTCAAATAAAAGGTTTTTTTAATACTTATTAGTTTATTTCATTAAACAGATTAAAGGCATCTTTTATAGAAAAAAACTCACTTGTTATTTAAAGAATATTTTTTATAAACTTTATTTGTGTGTGCCTATTAAATAGGCTGTTTATTGCATAAAATTTAATTGAACATTAGTTATATTATGTGATATTAGGTTTTTTTAAACGACAACTCTTAAAAAATTATGGGGCTTTGGTCAATGTCCGAGGGATATTCGGTCAGAAAATTTTTTGATATAAAGAAAAAATACCATGCAACAAAATAATTATTTATTTATTAAAAATACAACTTGCCAGAACGTGATATTTTAAAATTTATTTAGAATATGAAGCTGTCAAAGTATTGATGTCATAATGTTTGAGTTTTCGGTATCGTTGAGATTGAAAACTTACCCGGAGTGTCGTTTTCAGTTAAATGTTGATATGATTGATTGATTTGTGTAACATGACAAAATATAACAAAATTTAATTGGTTGTTGGAACTGTCAAAACATTTTCGAATAGAGGCTTTAGGATCTCAGTTGTCTAACTTTTATTAATTATCTATGATATAAACCTCTAATAGCTCGGTGGTAGCTCAGTGGTTGAGTTACCGACATTAGATCCTAGGACAGAGGCTTAATAAGAAAAAAATGAGTTCGGACCTTTAGTGGATAAAAGAAAGCAAGTCATTCCTAATAAGATCAAGAGGAGCTAGAGCTAATCTCCAAGATCATAAAAAGAATAGATTCGTGTACATACTTGATTCCGATCCCACGCTAGGCTGTAGGTTCTGTCTGATTCAAATATATCATAGGGGATAATATGGGCCCCTTAGGCTTAATACTGGCTTTTTCGCCAACCCCTGGTTACAATGAGAAACAAAATTACCATCTTTTCCATTTTAATTTCAGGTTACTTTAGAGCAGCAGTTCTTGAGAGCGGTTCACCTATAAATTACTGGGCTGTTAATCAAAACCCAAAATCTTATGCACTGTCTTTAGCAAATACAATATCAAATGGAACTTATAGTCAAAGAACCCAAAGACTAAATGCATATTTAAAAGAAACATCCGCTGATGCAATTACTAATGCTACAATTGCACTAACTCCTTCAAGTCTAATTCTGGTAGGTATTCAAGAATTCTGATATACTAATTTGACCGCGGTTAGTTTATAATAACTTACGCCAACAACGAGAAAGCAAAGATAGACCCCGCATCTTATTCATAAAATTACTTTTGCGCCGACCCTACAACTCACTGTTTATAAGAGGGTGATAGCATGTGTAGACTACTATGAAATCCAGGTACTGCATCGGTTACTTTGCAAACCTGACACTGTCTCCCCATATTGTTTTTTATAATTAACCCACAAAACTTTCAAACACTAAACTCTTTCCACGTTTTATTTTATTCAATAAATCATTAATTGTTCTTATTGTCAAATATGTAATTTTTAATTTCCGTACTTTCACTTGCTACCGCTAGGTGGCAATCGTTGCCAAGTTTTGCGCTTGTGTGGAATAATCTGAAAAATAAATTTATTATGACTGTTTGTTGACTGTATGTATGTTAAAGGCAATTTTAAAATGTCATTGTAATCCTGATTTACTGTATATTAAAATATATATTTACTTCTCGAATTCATGAAGAATAGGTGAAAGATGACTATGTAGTACTATGCTCAAATTGTTTTGACAAGATAACTTTTTATACTTAATTTCTACAGTAGTTCAGCTCAAAAGTTAGGTTAAGTTATGTCAAACTGACAATCACATTCCAAGTTCGATTCTGTGCGGTTTTCATTTAAATCTCGATACAATTACAAAATCTGCCGACGCAAAACTTATGTGGTTTTGTTAATTTTACCTTAGATATCTCATAGTTACGGAACTTATTATGGACCCGGTATAAGTGAGTTCCGTAACTACGAGAAATCTAAAGTAAAATTAACAAAACTACATGCATAAAGCCGCGTTGACACGGTTCAAGTGACTTGAACAACTCGCTTGAATTCAACTGAATTGAACGTGTAAACCTCCAATTCATCTGACTTGATTCATTTCACTTGAAAGAATGGCCAGTTGAACAAGCTTCAACTTTTTCGTTCAAGTCGACAAATTCAAGATGGCCGGCACTAGGTGGACCGAGGAAAAGTCGCTGACATTTGTTTTAGCCTGTCAAAAATATCCATGTTTGTGGAACACAAAAAGTGTAGATTATAGAAATAGAGATTTGCGGGCAAGTGCGATTGCTGCTTGTCAAATAACGAGATGAATCTTTCTCGGCGCCATTTTTTTTTACTGAAATGCCTAGATGTCAAATGAAACGTGTAAACTTTTTCAAGCGTTCGATTCAGTTGAATTCAAGTGAGTTGTTCAAGTCACTTGAACCGTGTCAACGCGGCTTAAGAGTTAAAACGCATTACTCATCACGTATGCGCATGACGCATCTCAGTTGTGTCATTGCACCTGGCGAGTATAAATAGAGCTGTAGTTACAATATTTAATTAGTTTTACGTAAAGATGACTGGAGATACTTACCAGTTGAAATGTTGCAATTCAAAACAAACAAATACAATGCATGTCCAAAACTCTTTTGCCGTTCAAGAAACATTGTCTCGAACCTTTAAACAGACACTAGGTTTAATTTTGTTGGAAATTGAGTAGTTTTACTGTATGCAGTAATCTGCTATTCCTGTTTTATTTTGTCTTTTTAAATAGATGCTTGTATAGTATTGAAATTTCTGCCTGTTTATCCAATATAGATTGCATTGCAAATTGCAATTACCTATACTAATTAAATATAATATGATCCCCGTGTTATGTACTTAGGTATCTTCAAATATCCATCCTAGACAAAAATATTTTTTGTTTATTTAGCTAGAAGCTTGGCCGGTAGTAGAAGTTAGAGGAAAAGATGCGTTTCTCACTGAGTCACCTTACAGATTACTTAAAACTGGAAGATTTAAAAAAGTTCCGATAGTAATTGGTGTGTGTTCCGAGGAATCTCTTTATTATCTAAGAAGTAAGTATTATTATATAATTAGCCATTTATTTTTAGGTTTATATTTTGTTCTGTAAAATAAAAAGATCAGGCAATCTTTTTGCCTGGTAGTTTCCTTGTAATATGTAGAGTATATGCACCGATTCTGACCACTTTAAGAACATTTCTAACTTAGATTAAGGTTAGCGTATTAAATAATAAGATCTGCCAATTTTAAATTATATTAATGAAGTCATTGGGTATATTTAATTGGAAAAAGAAAAACAATATTTCAATTTTAAACTCAACAAAGGTAAAATAAACATAATCGAAAGAAAAAATATTCTTGACAGTTGTGGCCACTTATTTGCTACATGGGTCGTTTTTTATTTATGAGTGTAAAGGTAAAAAGTAAGTAATAACAAATAGCTATACCAAGGGTAGGGAGAAAAAACGTGCTTTTCTTCCCGTGGATGGTTTGATTAATATACAAGGGAGGAAACGCATTTTTCTCTTGAGGTATGTATCTAGTTTCAACTACTACTAGTTTAACCATCTCGAGTTTACAGGGCGTCAAAGTAAAAATAAGTCAATTTTTAATTTCAAATATATCTAAAACCATTCAATTTAGTCATATGGCGCTGTTTACGAAAAAGTGTTGAAATTTCGAGGAAAATTCAAATATATAAAAATATACAGAATGTTCCATTTAAAATTTAATTATTTCCGGACAAAGTGCCCATCTTCAAAATATGTTTATTGACACATACGTTTTAGTAATCCACAGCATTTTTAGAAAATTCGTATCTTTGGTTATTTATATATTGATAGTTATTTTAAAAATACTGTAATTTCTGAAACTTTATATATTATCCTACCTAGACTGAACAAGAAATTATGATAACAATCACTTCTTCAATTAAAGTGGTCAAAGTTATTCTTTTGGCAATAACTAAAATGAAAGAAGTCTTCATGTTTTTTCTAGAAAATTTATTCTACTTTCCGAATATATTGTCCTAATTATACCATAGGACTTAGATTATTGAACTTAAATTTAAAAAAAAATCGTTATTATTACAAATTGTGCCCTTTAACAATTTTGTTAAGAACTATCTTTTACTAATATTGTAATGTGATAATTGAAAGTACTATCCTTTCTCTTCCAAACAATCTTAAATATACTAAAATCGGATAAGTCGTTTAGAAGTTACAGCAATCGAAATATTTTCAATAGGTTCCCCTACTCTAACCAAGATCGATACACCAATAAGCTTTAACTAAGATGATGATGTTTTCTTTTTAACCAACCAGTTAATCGGTATACCTTAGGTAATGTGGGAATTATCGAAGAAATTTAGAATTTTAATAATTAATTTTCAATTACGCCCTCTTGCGGCAAAATGCGTTAGTATATTATATTATACGACGATTTGATTTTTAGCTACGGCAAATGCTGAAGCAGTTGGACTTGCTCTTGATACTCTTCCTAGCACGTTAATTCCCTATAACCTTCGCCAGAGGTCCCGTGATGATAGTGAAGTTATTGAAGCAATACAAGACCTTTATTTAAATGAAAACGACACATTTTCAAGTAATCTGGTGGCACTAGCTAATGTAAGTATATTTCTAAAATTTTCATAATTTTTATGGTTGTTACTGGCTTTCGACTTTAAACCTTTTTATTAAATTATATTTCTGGTTGCCTATAAATAATCAAATAGTGAAAATTCTCAATGGATCATCTATACATTTTAGCGATGAAGATAATCTGCCAATATGCCAAAAGCGCTAGGCTCTAGTATAATATTTTTATTTCAATTTATTCTTTTTTATAAATGCTCATATTTGTTTATGTTATTAATTTAAATAATTAAAATAACTGTAAGTTTAGTATTTCCCAAAATATGTTGTCTACCTTAAGTCAAGTGTTAGAAGTCTACCTAACGTTCAGTTGGCCGGCCGGCGGTCGTCAGTCGGTGGACTGTTCGGCCGCACAGGCAATTATCCGTAGTTGCACAACACCTTCAGTATTGTTCATAGTCAATGGCCGGCAGTTCTGTGCCGGATTGGATTGCGGCCTTTATTTACCTACACACGGACTATTTTTTTCGTCAATTTAAACATGCACTCTTAAAAATAACATGGTATGAGTTACTAAAATTTGGTTCTGACAACCATTTATTTTCGTGAAATCCAACAAAAATTGTCGCTATTGATTTGATGAACTATTTAATAATATGAACTAACCCAACCTCTAAATTTTAGATGTCACAACAAAATATTACATACGGGTATCTAAAGTAATTTTTACATTTAATATATTATGATACTCCTGCTTTTAAACCATACCTTTTAGTTTTCACAACTAATATGTAAAGGTGGAAAATTGAAGATTTTTTTTAAAAGAAATATTGTTTTTGTTAATGATGCAATCTACAAATATAGCCACAGCAATAATTTTTTTGGGCCAAACTTATAATTTTTAAAGAGTAATAATAACGTATGTAGTCACAACTTTGTGTTTATTATCTTGTTTTTTGCGCATTCTAATCGTAAGAAAGAAATTGAATCATAAATAAGTAAAATTTTTTAATTTTTATCATTGCAATTGCACATTAGAAAGTTTAAATGAACTGCTTATTAAGCATGGGAAAATTAGCAAGTTGATTTGATAGAAATAACTTAGAAATATTGTATGTTTCATTTAAAAAAAAAGTCACAGAAACTGCTTTTTAATCTTTTAAATAAAAAAATGCCTTTGTATTACTACTCTATTAGGTATGCGAAAATTAATTGAAATAAATTATCAGAGATATTATGGTTTCTTCATACTTATGCAATACAAAACAAAAACCCTAGATTTTCACTTATTTTAGCCAAGCTTTTGGATTGTTCAATTGCTTATAGAACTGAATTGTTCTTATTTAAATTTTCTTATGTGCAACTGCAATTATTAAAAAATAAAAAAAATATCCCGTGAACTCTATTAAAGATATAACAGCTATATGAAATTTGTTGTATTTGGTAAGAATAAAAAGTCGTCGATATGACTTTCTTGTATAGAAACGGAACATAGAAAAAAAAACAAAACAAAAAAAAAAATTTTTAAGTTAATCATCAGGTCACCTTGCCATGCTTTAAAATAAGCTCAGTTAAATTTTTTAATGTGCAACTGCAATGATAAAAAAATAAAATGTTTACTTACATATGATTTATGATGAATATTAGATTTTTACTCTCATTAATATTTAAAAAATGTTAATTATTTCTAATCTTTTCACAATATTCAACATGCCAGTTTTGGTTGCCCGAATATTTGTGGCCAATTCCGATCTAGTGATTCGTAATGGCAACCTATATGCTGCGTTTTTCATCGGAAAGGCAGTATAAAAAATCGATGTCTTTATTTTTTTTTAAATTTCAGTACACCACCGATAATATGTTTGCAAGATCAGTTCTTAAACATGCCGAGCTGTCGTCTAGATTTATCCCAGTCTACTTTTACCAGTTTGCTTATTATGGAAGGCCGTTATCTGCTGCATTTATTGGCGGTAAGTAAAAACGCCATAATATTATATTCAGGATCTAGTTTTGCAATATTTGCAATATTCTTAACTTTTGGACAACCTGTATATGAATTTATATAATTATTTAAAATTTAAAGTTCTAAAGGTATTAAAGGTCTAATTTTTCAGTACAGTGTTTTAGTAAAAATTCTCTATACAAATGAAAAACGTTTTCATTTTATAAAAGTAGTCATTTCTTATAACAACTTCTTCTTACCATTTACAGGCGCAGAACATTCTGGACATGCAGCAGAACTACCTTTCATATTTAATATTACCGGTGTTAGTAGTACTACCGGTGCCGCTGACATTTTAACCCAAAATAGAATGACTAAACTTTGGACAAATTTCGCAAAGTATTTGTAAGTATATTGATATGTAGTAGAAATGGAATAAAATTATTAAGATAAAACCGGAACAAATACGAACGCAATTGCCTTTTCAGCTCAAATGGAACATATTCTGATGCAGAAAATAATTAAATTAGTCTAAAAAATTAGTGTTGTTAATAGTATCTCTGGGATAAATATACAGGGTCCTGCGCCTCACCTCCCGTCTTCTCTAGCTCACTTAATAATTAAGTTAGGATTTTGATATTTTGCAGACTTTACCTGTATCCTAGGGCGCATTTCAGGAAAATATTTTTGTTTATACAGGGTGTTCCAAAAAAGTGTGACGTCATAAGGATATGTTTTTTTAGATTACATGCCATATATTTTCTTACTTATTTGGATGCATCTTGTAGTTGCCTACATACCCCTAAAATTTTAATGAAATCGGTTTAGTATTATAGGCGAAAAAAAATAAAAACAAAAAAAAATCAGTTTTGCCCCGCTGGTTTTAAAAATTAATAAAAATAAAAATATTGCCTTGTTATTAAAATTCTACAAAGGTACTTAATAAATAAGGTCCTAAAATCTTTTTAACCAAGTTTGATTAATACGAATTGTACAGGGTGTCCAAAATTTAATGTCAAACTTTGCAAACTTTAAAGCAATTTATTTTTCTTATTTCAATTTGGAACCCCTGTATATTATTATGTCATTCGATGCAGAATTAAAATTCAAACATTTGTTCTAATTACAACCCTATCGCAATTTCTAACGCATTAAGACTTATTTACAGAAAACTCGTTTTATTAACCTTTCCACCAGTTATTATTATATAATAAATATCAAAGGTGGATTTGGAAAACAATTTATTGATATTAAAGTTTATTGAAGTGACAAAAGCCCATTTTGACTTTAGTTATTTTATAGTTTCAAATATTGTTAGATTAGTATTAATTATTTAAGCTATATTATTTTTTGTGATGGAATACAACCAAGAAGAGCTCGTAGATATGATTTCATATTAGGAGCATACTAAAACAATTTTTATTTGTCCTTTTAGTAAACTTTATTTATAAATTGTTTTTCAAAGCCACCTTTGATATTTATTATATAATAATGACTGGTGGAATAGTTAATAAAATGAGTTTTCTGCAAATAAGTCTTAATGCGTTAGAAATTGCGATAGGGTTGTAATTAGAACAAATGGTTGAATTTTAACTCTGCATCGAATGATATAATATTATACAGGGGTTTTAATTTAAAATAAGAAAAATAAATTGCTTTAAAGTTTGCAAAGTTTGACACTAAACTTTGGACACCCTGTACAATTCGTATTAATCAAACTTAGTTACCAAAACTGTGAGACCTTATTTATTAAGTACCTTTGTATAATTTTATTAACGAGACATTATTTTTAATTTTTATTAATTTTTAAAACCAGTGGTGCAAAACTGATTTTTTTTAGTTTTTATTTTTTTTCGCCTATAATACTGAACCGATTTCATTAATATCTTAGGGGTATGTAGGACTCTACAAGATGCATCCAGATAAGTAAGAAAATATATTGCATGTAATCTAAAAAAACATATCTTTGTGACGTCACACTTTTTTGGAACACCCTGTATAAACATAAATATTTTCCTGAAATGCACCCAAGGATACAGGTAAAGCTTGCAAAACGTCATAATCCTAACTTAATTAATAAGTGAGCTACAGAAGACGGGAGGTGAGTTGCAGGACCCTGAATAATTATTGGGATTTCTACGGCAGCGACGCGGCGTTTGTTATCATTTGTCAAGGGCTATTAACTCTTGGTTTCTTGCTATTGCATAACCTACCGATTGGGGAATGTGTATCTTCTTTTGCACATTATGAGATGTACGATCTCGTCCGACCTGGTTACCGGCGTGAATGGGGTGGGTTGTGAAATGGTACCTTTTACACTCTTCCCTGCATTATTAAATCAACTAAATTTCGGACATACTTTTTTATTGTACGTATGCCCTTTCCGGGAATCGAACCCGGGTGACCACGGTCGAATGCCAGTAACTCAACCTATGAGCCACCGCCGCGGTTGGCAGCAGCGTTTACGAAACGTTACTTACCAATTTTAATAATTATTTATATTACTAATACAGTATGAGCTTTATTACAGTAACAAGTAAAAAATCGGTCTACTACCTCATCGTGGCAACCATGTGAGTGCGGTAATGAACCTTACCGTATGTGCGATATACAACATTTTATCTTATACCTATATCAGATGCGGTCATCAGCATTAGGTTCAGGTATTACTTCTACTTATAATATTTATAATAAACAAGCATCTTTTTGAATAAATAAATTGTGAAAAATTGCTTTTTTTAAATTAAAATGAGTTACGTAATAAGTTTATTACATCACTATTAGTATAATGAGCTTATTACATCACTAGTACGATAATACAACTTATCACGTAACTCAAACAGGCTAAAATGAGTTACGCAATAAGCTCAATAAAGTCTGGGTCTTATATAAATATTTTTAAAATGTCGTTTAAGACGTTTGTTACGTACTCTTTTAACTAGCAGATATATAGAATGTTAGAATGGGTAAAATATTTGATCATCGCTGGAAGTTTTGAAAATGGAGAGTACGATCGACATGCCTCCATCATACTGATTTGCACGACTCTTAACAAGTAGGATTCATTTAAATATTTCAAATTACGACTTTTAATGTTTTTAAATATATAGAAGATATTTATGCGTTGAAACTCTTTACAAGGACAATAATTTATTATTGTCACCCAATCTCATGGTTTAAAAAATGAATTTAAATGGTTTTTTGATTTTTTTCCAGGACCATAAAACTTTATTTTTTTAGTTTTAAACTTATTAAACTTAGGTCGGGTTTCACAAAGAATTTTAATAATAATAATTTAACCGGCAAGTTTGACCGTGACAGAGGTAACATTGACAGAAATAATTTTCTCACAATCATACTGGCCCGTTTACCTTAATTTTTATTTTACTAATCATGCACCTTTGAATGTGAGCATATAATGCCTGTCAAAGTCGTTTATGTTACAGTCAAACTTGCCGGTTAAATAATTATTATTAAAATTCTTTGTGAAACCCGACATTAAACTACCAAGGCAAAATAAACAAAATTTTAAAGAATTATATAGGACTCTAATATGAACCTAAGTATGCAATAAAATACTGGGTATTCCATTTTATTTAAAGAAGTACAACTTTTTGTTTTTACTTTTTTTTGGGCCACCCTCTATATGAAAAAAATATTTCCTGAAATACATCCATCATACAGTGTAAGTCTGCATAAGAATGAAATTCTTAACTTAATTTGTATGGGAGGAATAGAATCCTGATGCACTGTTGCAGGACCCTGTATAAATAAATAAAGATCTAAACCATGGCAATGTGTACTGCCCCCTGCTCTATATTTTTGGGTGCCCAGTTATCGTCTCAGTTGAACCATTTACAATACTTTTACTTTTCAGCATCGTATCGATATAATTATTAGTAAAAGAAAATTAAGAACAATTATTCATTTTCAAAAGAGAGTAACAGTCTCCAATAGATTGATAAAATACATTGTTATTAAGATGGTTGCATTATAGTTATGATTCTGAGGTTGGCACTAATAGGTAATATTTTTATGTTTTAGAAATCCCACTCCTGACGAAAGTGAGTTGTTTGATAATATAGTCTGGCCAACCATGACTTCAAGGAGTCGACAATATTTAAACATAAATAACACAGTAGAACTACGGTCAAATCTTAGGGAAGAAGCCGTCTCGAAATGGGAGGATATTTACGAGATCTATGGAAAAAAACCATTTGTTACATATTGATTAAAAAAATAATAATAAACAAAGCAGTTTCGCGGAAGAACAGCATAAATAAAAAAAGTTAAAGTTGCAGACACACAACAACTGAAAAAGAAATATTTATCTGTCTGTAAAAAAGGCAACTGTAACTATTTCTTACTCTCAGATATGTCCATTTATATTTTCCTCTACTGGCAATGTTTTAAGTAAAAGGTCCAAGATGTGTGTAATTTGCTGTTCTTTCGGAGACCTATTTAATTAATTCATATTAAATTGTATTTCTTTTTCTTTCGTTTGTCTGGTTATTCACTTATTACTACTTAAACATTTTTAATGGACTACTAATTAAATGGTACTGATAGAAGGGTGCGTGTAAGGATAGTTTCATATATTAACAAGTAATATGCTATCAATAACGACTTTTTAATAAGATTTGCAGCACTGCCTCAAAAAGAATACAAGATTCTGGACTCATAACTTATACGTTATTAATTTGAAGAAGTAGTCCATACTTAAAGTGAAGTGGCGAGTTAAATAGGGAGAAATAATACTCAAATTCAACCTTCACTAAGATATATTCAATACGAAATGTTGTACTTTGTTCTACATGTTTCAAACGTATAAACGTTCATCTTCAAGAGAAGTGTAGTTATAGTAAAGCAAATTGTGAGTGACACCCTCATAGAGCTTTTGAGGAAGTTAAATACTTGAAGAGAATAATGCTTACATCGAAGTAGCGGAGAAAATGGTACTACCAGGTTCTGAAGATAAATATGGGAGTTAAATGTTATTTCAGGGTGAAAAATGAGAAACGTGAAAATTATCAAGAAAAGTAACTGTAACTTAAGTGGTGAAGTATATTGTTGAAAAGTTGTGGTATTAGGAAAGATGAAAAATTATGAGTATTGGTAAGACAGATTCACCATTGTTGTCGTAACTGTGATGTTCGAAGACATTTTAGGGTATGACCACTTTAAGTGACATGGGCATGTCACATTTTCTCCTTCTGTTCGGGTGAGTTCGTGTGTGTTCGTAATTACACGATGGGCTGCTTTTCGCCAGTTCTCGGATGTTACTTCCTTAATGGTTTGATCAAACAGTAGCTTAACGTCTTTCATTTTAAATATCTTGTTGTGTCTTGCTACAAATCCTTTCCCTTGCGCCCATATAAGTTCTATAGGATTTAGTTCGCAATGATATGGCGGTATGCGCAGCACAGTTAAACTATGGTTTTCAGCTATATCTTTCACGGCATATTTCATAAAACGATGTTTGTGTAATTTTGCTATAGCTAATAGTTCCTTCTATATCAAATAATTTTTTATATTTTTTTTGGTTAGTTATCATAAATATTACCTGCGCCTATGGCCGACATCGAAATTGAGCCGAACTGGATGGAATTTTCTATTTTATTACTCTACACCTTTCTGAAATAGACTCCAATGTTCCGATGTTTAAAGATTCGAATCTAGTACCAAACCAATGTTAATAGATTATTCGAAATCACTTGGTACAATATTTTTATTAACAAACTATATATACCTACATCCATATTAGTTTTTTAAACGGCTTTAGCCACTGCCGACATTTTCTTCACACATAACTTTTAAAGTTAGTACTTGCTACAATAAATATGTGTCAATACCGGCCTCATCCCAAAAGGAATCTGTGACAATAGAACTGAACAGAACCGTTTTTAAGATAAAATACATTTATATGGCACAAAATGTATTAAAAAAAAAGCAATATAAAAATTAGAAACTTTCAAAATTCTTAAAAGTAAATAATAATTTTACCAGTCTGTAACTCTATCCCCGTATAATACGTTTCATAGGCAACGACGTATTGCGGAGTAGAATAATGCCCAAAAGACGTTGGGTTATGATTTAATTTATCTTTTTAATTATTTCAAATAAAAATAGAGAGTTGAAAATTACGTTGTTGCTTTAATGTTGAACAATCCAGATCCACTGATACTACGTATACCTACTTTTCTTTGTATTTCTACATTTATCTTAATTAACATTATAAAAAATGTATTTTAACAGTGGTAGATTTGTGACCCAAATTGGTATTCAATGGAGGGAGTTTGTTTGAAGGGGTCAAATAAAACAGGGAAACCAATTGGTTTCAATGCCGACGTTTCGACGTTTATAGCGTCATCCTCAGGGCACTACAATGGATGTAAATTATTAGTATTTTTGATTACATAAAAAAAATGGACAATAGAAGTAAAAATGTTAAACATTAGTTACTTTAGTTAAATATTCACAAACAAACAGAAAAATAAATAAAATATGGAAATTTTTTTATATATATATAGGTAGAAACTATACACTAGTAGGTGTATATTATTATAATTATGTGTAGGTATGTGGTTACTATGATTCTCAAGAAAATATGTATATAAACGTGTAGACACAAAATTAAACGTTTTACCAGAGTAAAAGTTACAGGACATTCAATTAGGTATCAACCATACAATAAGTACTAGTTCAACTTAAATAAGTATTAAAAAAAAAAATTTCTTATTACTTTTCAAACTTTTTTCTCCTTTTCGTGGAGTACTAGTCTTCAAAAAAATAAACAATGTAAAAAAACTAACAAATCAATGATAGACTCACCGAAAAAGACAGGCTTCCCTGGTCAATATTATATTCAGGAAAATACAGATAAGCATCTTTTAATTTTCAAAGGGTTTCTCTTGATATTGTTCAGTTGACGACTAAAAATGCGATTCAATAGAGATACACGCATACCTTGTCTAGAGAAAAACACAAAAACACAAAATGTTTTTATGTATACAAAACTAAAGGTGAATTCATTTTTAAATGAGTACTGAAATGTCTAAAAAATATAGGTTCTTGAAAAGATTATGTGACATTATACAGAGTCTGACAAGAGTTATGATTTTGTTAATCTGTTAATTAGATTAAAATATGAAGTGCTCAAATCATCTGTATCTTGTTTTTTGTTTATACTACTCTTGTGCTTTTTAATATTGATCATTTCAGCCAGAAGTCTCTTTTTATAATTTCTTTGATGGGATAGAATTTCGCACCTATCAAAATTAAACGTATGTAAAAAGTTAAAGCAATGTTCGCTAAGTACGGTTTTATTTGTGGATGTGTACAGGTTGGTTGGTTTAACACTTCTATGGTGTCCTGCCAAACGTATTTTTAGATATCTGCCGGTTTGTCCAACATACACGGCACTGCAATTGGAGCATGGTATTTTGTAGACGACATTACTGACCATATAATGTATTTTAAACTTGTTAGTAATTTTAAAACGCGCACGAGGTCATCGCTGTGCTCCATCATCCGATCATTAACGGCCTAAACATCTACGTCATCACATTTATGAAAGTTTTTCCATGAGCTGGCAAAATCAGAGTTACACAGGATACTTGTTATAAAAGAAGAACAATAAGATTAATAAATTAAATAACCTTTTCAAATTATAGGGAAATATTTAAACAAAAACTAACAGTGTAGTATGGTCGTTATATTGTAACGTTGAGGGTATGATGGTTTTGTTTAGAAATAAGAATAAGTATAAAACTGTAAATGCTCACAATTATTACACAAGGATAAATAAAATATCATATCCTCGTCACCTTTTAATTATCACAAAAAAAATCCTTTGTACCGGGTGGTCAACTAAGAATGACCGCCGGCCATATCTCAGAAACTAGTAATCGTACAGCATCCAGGTACATTTTTTTATGACAAAAGTGTCCAAAAGAAAAAGCTGGAAATTATTTTTAAGTTCCGCATTTTGCCGCAAGAGAGCGTAATTGAAAAGTAAATTTTAAAATTTTACATGTCTCCGAAAATTCCACATTAAGGTATATCTTTGATAACACCATTAAAAAGCTTGGACAATTATACATCATTTTGGTCTTATGCTCATTGGCGTACCGACTTTAATAAGAGGGGGGAAGCTGTTGAAAGTGTAATCAGTAAAATCGCTGTAACTTTTAAACGATTTATCCGATTTTAGCAAACTAAAGACTGTTTGGAAGAGAAATGTATGCACTTTCACCAATCGTATTTAGTTGTCAATAATAGTTCTAAAAAAAAAAATGCTAGAGGGCGCAATTTGTAATAATAACACATTTTTTGATTTTACTCTGAAAAAATAAATCATACGGTATAATTATGATACCATAATCAAAAAGTAGATGAAATTTGCTAGAAAAAATATTAAAACCGCAGCTCGATATCTCCGTTCATTTCAGCGTTATCACCAATAGAATAATTTTTAAAACTAAGCGATTATATATTTTTTAGAAAAAAAGTGGTACTTCACTGATATTTTTCCATGTGGATATCATTTAGGATTAGCCTGGTCAATTCTGCATAAAAATGGTCTCTTGCGTTTTTCTCCTCAGGCACACCGTTCTTAATTAAAATAATTAAATTAGCTCTACTATTATTATTAACATTGATAATGCAAAATTTTGTTTTATAAAAATTGGTGAATGACCATCTTCACTTAATAGGCATGCATAAAGGATGAATTTTCGGAGATATGTAAAATTTTAAAATTTACTTTTCAATTACTCCCTCTTGCGGCAAAATGCGGAACTTAAAAATAATTTCCAGCATTTTCTCTTGGGCACTTTTGTCATAAAAAAATTTACCCGGATGCTGTACGAATACTAGTTTCTTTCTTAGGTGACCACCCGGTACATGTGCATTAAACTTTACAACAATATAAGATCAATTACTAGTGTATCAGCGTGGAAAAAAACAAAAAAGTGTTATTAGACATTGAGCCTTATACATTAGTTGATTTCTTAGACAAGGGATGGTAAACCTATCCATCCTGTGACGTCATCCCATTTTATAATTTTTTGTAAACAGTATAGTTTGAAATAAAGACATATTGTAATTAATAATATTACAAATGAATAAGATATAATTGCGTATTTATTAGGTACTCATTTTTAAATGCTGTATCAGCTACAAGTATGTATATTTTATTCTATCAATCATTTTAGAAATATCACACGTATCTTAGATATTGATGATATTTAAACAGTAAACAATAAGTACCTATTGGGGTTATCAATTTTTAAATTTGTATACCTATATGATCCTAAAGTTTGGAGTTGACGGCAGTGTAATTTATTAAAAAAATAATAATTGCTTAGAAGAAGAACTTTAAAAAAATTTCACAGTATGAATAACTTGCTACTAATATTGATTATTGTACTAAATGTGGTGGTAAGTTCTTGTTTTGCTATGTTAATGTTGGGTCTCATAAAGATTTTTAACCCCAATTAACTAATCAGCAAGTTTGACTGTGACATAAATGACATTGACAGGCATTATCACAGGTGCCTTGTAAATAAAAAATTTAAATGATCGGGCTAGTATGACTATAAAAAAATTGGCTAATATCATGTATGGCACTGTCAAGCTTGTTGGTTAGTTAGTTGTGGTAAAAAATCGTTATACAATCCGAAATAACTATTTTACGTAATTATTTTGGCGAGCAACCCAATTTACAAAGCCATTTGAATTTTCAAACGCCAATATCTTGGCATTCACAAACTCCTGAAACCCGAATTTCGGTTCGCTAGAAAAAATATAGTTGTCGCTGAATAGGAAACAGGTTTTTACCAATATGTTTGTGTTGATTCAGAGAAATTCGAGTTTAAAATATCATTTAGCAAGATTACGATGGCTGGAAAACACAGGCTAATATTTCTTAAACTAAATAATTAATAATTTAATTATATTAATATTATAGTAACTTAAAAAGAAAATAATGATTATTTCTAGGTCCTCAATATACAGTGACCGGCAAAAAGTTGGACCCATATGGGAAACTTTTTTATTATTGAAATTAAAAAACTTTTTATGCTGATAACCTCTGCATGATTGGTAACCTAAAAATTTGTTTTGACATTAGTCTCGTGACTACTCGTTTGTCTGGAAAATTGAAAAATATATATTTTGTCGTGAAAATCTGATATTAGAGTACAAGATATTAAAAAAAGTTATTTGAAAAAAGTGTTTAGATTTTAATTTTATGCTTGTATGCAAAGTTTAAAACAACAATTCAAAAAAAAAAAATTTTAATTTAAAAAAATATAAAATGTTACTTTCATATGTCCATCAATTTGATCAAAATGTGTTAAATGATTAAAAACCAATATTTAAACATTTTTATTATCTTGAATACATGTTATTTGTTAAAATTTAAAATTTAGCTTTTTATCATGTAACTCCAGGCCCTGTATTTAGCAACCATATTTACCAATTATAGGTATTTCTGGAACAATATACTTACGAAAGGCAGTTCTTTCTAATTTTGAACTAGTTTTAACGAGTCTCCTTAAATTGCCCATACCAAATTAAAAATTAGAAAGCTGAATCAATTTTTAAAAATAAATAAGTTGATTGAATTTGGTAGGAGAAACTTTAGGAGACACGGTAAAACCTGTTCAAAATTAGAAAGAACTGCCTTTCGTAAGAATATTGTTCCAGAAATACCTATATATGGTTGCTAGATATGGATGCACCCAATTACATGATAAAAAGCTAAATTTTGAATTTTAGCAAATAACATTTTTTTAAGATAATAAAAATGTTTAAATAAAATGTTTAAATATTGGTTTTTAATCATTTAACACATTTTTATCAAATTGATGGAAATATAAGAGTAACATTTGATATTTAAAAAAAAATTTTTTTTTTTGAATTTTTGTTTTAAACTTTGCACACCAGCATAAAATTATAATCTAAACAGTTTTTTTAAATAACTTTTTTCAATATCTTGTACTTTAATACCAGATTTTCACGAAAAAATATATACTTTTCAATTTTTCAGACAAACGAGTAGTCACGAGACTAATGTCAAAACAAATTTTTAGGTTACCAATCATACAGAGGCTATCACCATAAATTTTTTGTTCACAATTTTATAGTTAAAAAGTTTTCCATATGGGTCCAACTTTTTGCCGGTTACTGTATAAAATATTTTTCGATTATGATTAAACTTCACTAATGGAAACTATGAAAAGTACGCTGTGTTCTATCTTGAATGGATGGAGGCTGGTAGTGTCAATAATATGTCACTGAAATTTAAAAAAAAAATATTGTCGCGTATCAAAATGGTAGGCGATTGGAACGTGTTGCTTAGATGATTTCAAATAACGTTTTACTTTATAAAAATTTTTGTGCGCTATTTATTTACTGAAACACCAAATATTTTTAATAGTTTAAATAAAGCGAAGCAAAGCAAAACAATTTACGATACATTACGGTAAACGGACAGAGGTTACCCTTATACTTGAATACGTTAAACAACTCCACTGAGTAAAGGGTTCCTTGTGTTTTTATAGTGTGTCTACTTACTCCCCCTAAGCAACTAAAAATGTTCTTGTCCTTGTTCTATGCAATATCTTTCCACTACGCCTATTTTTTTTTTATCAAACTTATCACCCATTAAGGGTCTTAGCTTCATAGCGAAGTATTAGATGAGCAATCCATCTTTAAGGATACCAATCCATATCCGACAATATAGTTGAATCAACATTTATCATGAAAAGTACAATGACGAAGATGTCTACAGAGATTGATGGCGTCACTCTCGAAATATGCGTAACGTCATCAAAAACCAGTAATGCAATATTACTTAGACAATAAGTTAAAGGCAAGAGGACAAACTGGTGCATCTGTCGTTTGCATTAAAGTACGCAAGGACACTAACACACTGGGTTCCCTGAGGCACAGGTAGATAATGATGGCCGGTTAGGACTCCACGAAATGCCATGTTAGGTGGCTACGTCTTTTGTATTCGATTTGATTCCTACAGATGACGATGCGGAGTTTTCACTGCTTATTCTAATTATAGGTAAGTTTTGAAAATGCGCTTTTGCTCTTTCTGGAGTTGCCACTCAGATTATGTCTTTCCATAGAATGCTAATAAGAATAAAACGACCGTCATTGTGTACTTATTTCGCAGGGAATCCATTGTTTTGGCGTCCCTATGTGCAAAATACAGATGCATCACTTTGTCCGCTAACTTATATTTCTATTTATTATTATAAACACTAAACTTCTACTACAAGACTTCTTAAAAATAAAATAATAATTATAATATATGTAGTAGCTTTTAAAAGTCACCCCCCCCCCCCTTGCCCTCGCGATTGTACTTGACTGATTTTAACTCTATAATACACTCAAGCACTCTTGTTTTCTTACAATCAACAATACAAAATTTTCTCATTTGGAAAGAATTTTTCTCACAGGCTGTATTGAATGTATTCAATTTAAAAGAAATAGATGTATCAGTTGCCAGAACTTAGATAATACAGTTTCTAGATAGGTAAGAGAAAATCAGCTAGGTAAAACATTTAGTTTAGTTTTCAGCATCCACCATTGATGATCTAGTTATTTTGTTACCCGATGGAAAGATTCAAGGAGCAATATACTCTACACCAAACAACAAAACTTATTTTGGATTTCGAGGTATTCCATATGCTACCCCACCCTTGGGATATCTAAGATTTGAGGTAAAAAAGTAGTACTATTCAAACTTTAAATAAGTAGTAGGCTCGGCGACAATCACAAAAAGTCTTTAACTTTTAGAATAGATATTTAGTCCTTTGGTGCATTAAAATACCAATGCGTACATTACATTAGAGGTTTATTTTTGGATTAATCGAGTTCACCAAAAGTTTTAAAAAAAATGTTTCAGTCTGTTGGTGTTATAATCGTCTATGAAGAAGACATTAAGATTTTTCCATTGGTCAAGGGGTAAAGAAATACTGTCATCTTTAAATTAAAGTAAACTGTGAAATAACATGGGTCTCTTAAAATCAGTAGTATATGTATATTTTTAAAGTTATTGTAACAAGCCATATTAGAAACAAACTTTTTTTTAACAGAAATAGACAATAACAAAAAAAATTACCATGCAGCCAAACATTGGTAAAATCTTTTCAAAGTTTTGATTTTATTATAAAGGTATTAGAGTTCATCAATGCATGTAAAATACACCTTCTTTTTGCTAACTACTACTAGACATATAATTTGCTTTAATTTAAATATATCCAAAGACTCCTTTGACTATGTTTCGCTTGTAGATTTTTAAACATTTTTAATTTTTTTCAATATAAATGCATAAATGAAGGCCTAACCTTGTTAATTAGATGTTCTTAAAGATTTATAAATTACGAAACATATACTAAGAGTTAAATAATATAATGATAAAATTATGTAGCTTTATCATTTTACCGACTTCATAGGTTTGCTTTTTCTTAATCGATTTAAAACATCTTATTGTATCTGTATGTTTTTATACTTCTCGACACATTTTTCTCTCTATCTACTTTGTCTTTCTTTTTATATGTACTTGGTATGTTATCTATTTCCGCCGGTCATATAATTTTTTGTTAAACTTTATTCAAGTTTATACAACATATTGTAAATATATTATATTTTTTAAACTGGTAGTTGCTTTTAGGCTCCCCAGCCTCCACAGCCATGGGATTATATTTTAGATGCCACAAATGATAGTAAATCATGCATTTCAATGGACTTTTTTGATCGTCCAGGCGTTGAAAGTGAAGACTGTTTGTATATTAATGTATACACTCCATCTTTAAAGGTTAGCTTAAATTATTATTACTAATATTTGGTTATATAAAGATTTTAAACCATAATATACTGACCAGACACTTTTATTGTGACATCAATGATATGTCAGAAGTGATTTTCTCATAATCAAGGTGGTCCGGTTATCTTAATTCTTGATTTAGTAATCAGGCAACTTTGACTACATTTTTGAACCACCTGAAGGGTCTATAAGAATTGGCGTATTTTGTTAAACAATTTTGTGTTTCACAAAATACCCCAATCATTATAGTATAAGAAATTTTAAGGTGTTTTTTTTTTTTACGGTTCGCCGACTTCGTAGGCCATCTTGAACCGGTCATCGACCACAAATGTGATCTACCGACTGGGGAGTGTGAAACGACACCTTCATCCTACGAAATATCCGATCTCATCCGGCCTGTCCGGCGTGAATAGGATGGCTAGGTGTCGATTCATTTTACACTCTTCCCTGAGGCAAGAGCACGCCGTGTCCCAAGCGGTCACCCGCCCAATTACTAACCGCGCTCGACACAGCTTAACTTCGGTGATCTGCGGGAACCGGTGCTTAATATGTCGACAGGCTTAAGGTGGTTATTACGTACCATCTGACTGGTAAAAAATTCTGTGTTTTCGCAATATATCATTTCTGCCACTGTCATTGATGTTCCTATGGTGTAGTTTTAATTTTGATGTACTGTCTGTTAGGAAAAATTTAGTTTCACATTCCTAATTTTGTATAATATGCTTTCATTTGTATACCCTTATTTTTAGTAAAATATCTATTTTAACGAAGGGTTTCTAATTTAAGTTTTTTAAAATTATTTAATACAAATTAATTAGAAATTTTGGCAACATTTAGGGGTCTTGATATTTTTCGCTTACGGCTTTTTTCACCTATATTATAATAATACTGATAGCTGGCTATTTTTGTGACTATTACATTTCCAAAACTCCCAAAGTTTTGTGGTTTACATTGCTTGTAACGTTTATTATATTCTTCTTCTTCTGATGCCGTATCAGGTCCTCCTGATGTTGGCGAGCTGTGTTCTGTCTTCGGCGAGTCTAAAGAGTTGTTCTGCGCTTCGTATTCCGGTCCAGTATCTTAGATTCCTTAACTACGAGGCTTGTCTTCTACCGACTCCTCTACGGCCCTCTATCTTGCCCTGCATTATAAGTTGAAGGATGCGGTATAGATCACCTCTGAGTATATGACCCAGATAGGACAGCTTACGGCATTTCACCGTTATTAGTAAATCGCGGACGGCGCTTTCTCTATTTAAAACCGCTTCATTTGTCTGCATGGCTACCCATGGGATTCGGAGCATATGTCTATGTAGCCACATTTCAAAAGCTTCAAGGCGATTAATGGTTGCTGCTTTTAAGGTCCAAATCTCTGCCCCATGCAACAGTGTAGACCATATGTAGCACTTGATCATTCTCTGGCGGAGTTTTATATTTAGATTATTATTGCAGAAGAGTGATCTCATTTTTTGAAAGGTTGCGCGAACCGACTCGATTCTGCACTTGCCTTCTTTATTCGGGTCGAGATGTTCGAGATCATTATATTAGACCCATCTCTTGTCCCATCACGTTGACCAAGTCTAAAAGACGTTGGAGGTCCTGGAGATTATCACATAAGATTGCGGTGTCATCGGCATAGCGGATGGTATTGATCAGTTCGCCGTTAATCTTAACTCCGCACTCCTGATCATGCAATGCCTGTTTAATAATTTTGTCAGAATATAAGTTGAATAACAGTGGAGACAGTATACATCCCTGTCTCACGCCACGCCAAATCTGAGATTCATCGGTTAGTTTTCCATTGACCCGAAAAAAAAGATCATCGGAAAAAAAACTGTTTTAAATGATACATCATCACATTAGTTCTATTTTTTATGCAGTAAACCAATTCCCTTTATTTAAAATATTCCGTAGTACTGTTTTAAATATCTTCTGTAGCCGCGCTAAATTTAATGTTTTTATTTTGCGTTTATTTCAGCACATTTTAGTTTTTAAAAAGTTGTGTGATGCTTATGTGTTTTTCTATAACCAACTATGAAAATGAAAAAAAATTTACATAAATTACATAAATACCTAAAGGTGAAAATAGATAAAAGTCAATTATATGAAATATTGGGAATACATATTTTTAGCTAGATAACCAACTTCCTGTAATGTTTTGGATCTATGGAGGAGGATTTATAGCGGGAAATTCATCAAAATTATTCTATGGTCCAGATTTTTTACTTGAAGAAGATGTGATCATTGTATCTATTAGTTATAGATTGGGGCCATTCGGATTTCTATCAACTGGCGATACATCAATTGTAGGAAACGCCGGTTTAAAAGATCAAGCATTGGCTTTAAAATGGACGCATGACAATATTAAATATTTTGGAGGAGATCCAGAAAAAATTACGATTTTTGGACAAAGTGCTGGTGCTTCCTCAGTAGGACTTCATATATTAAGTAAAAGATCTGCAGGTACGCATTAAAAATTGAAAAGAATATTTGCTGAAATATAAATCTTTTAAATAGGGTTGTAGCGGCTGTGTGCACTTTTTAAAGTGGAAGGGAAAAACAAACTTTTGTATTCAAGTGCATTAAATTTATTAAAAAAATATTCAGAGCGCTTTCGGCTTATTGGGCCATCATCAGTGCTTCCTTAGTCAGGGGGCAGTACATTATAATAAATCTTTTAGTTGCGGTGAAACGCTTGTAGTAATTTAGCTCAGGGGTATTCGTTGGGTTTGTAATGGTGGTCAATGTATGCCAATGAAAACACCAAATAATGGGCAGGAACAAACTAATCTTTATAGCGGTTGTGTTCACACTTCTCTTAAAAGAACTAGAAATAATATAACAAAACAGTCACGTGTAGTGGGTAAGCAAAAATTAGGGTTACCAAAAAATGATATTATTTCAACTAATTCTAATAAAGCTAACAACCAAGCACGTAGTGACTCTACGATTTCGTAAAGTAAAACTAAGAGGCCAAAAGGCTTGCGATTCTACTAGTATCTTCTTGAAAAAGGGATACTTAAAGCCCCCGCTTCTTTATTCCAGTCCAGTTTAGAGCAAAGAGACCGGGGGAAATTTTATAGCGATTTCGGTTTACAGATCTCGGGCACTCTGAGAGTGCTCTCTCCGAGATTTGCGTGTTCGATTATCGAAATCGAGATATCTCACTATATGGCTATGACAGATCTCGGGCAGATCTATGACGTCACAGGGCGCTCTCAGAGTGCCCGAGATCTGTAAACCGAAATCGCTATTAATCTCCGCGAAATCAGCTGCCAACCAGGTGGGAGCCAAGGCGCCTAATTCAAAACCGGCCAATGGTAGCCGACTTCGTTACCCGCACTTTACCGGTCGCGCCGCCACATGGCTAAACCGTGCACCAGACATGAGCGTAGGCATGGGGTTTTGCCACATAGTTGACAAAAACTATATGTAAGAATAAAATACGATTAATATTAGCCAAGAAATTATTTTGAGGAAAAGTCTTAGATCACATATCTGTAGTCAGTTCCGACGCTACTCAAAAACCCAAAACAACCAGTCGAATGGTGAGCATTGATTATAATAAATTGCATTTGCCAATTGTGAAAGATGTTCTTTTTAACTTTCTTAGTTACTTATACATGTATCATTATATCATATAAATAAAGCCTTACGGCTTTTCTCGCTCCAATTAAATAAACAGCATACATTGTAGAAGACATAATCATGGTTTATTTTAGGTTTGTTTAGAGCAGCTATTCTTGAAAGCAGTTCAGCTCTTACCATTTTTACTCTCACTTTAGATCCGAGACCATACGCGTTTACGCTTGCTAACGCTATTTCTGGGGGTAGTTATGGAAATGATACGACAGGACTTAAAACATTTTTATTGGAAAAAAGTGTTGAAGAAATAATGGAAGGAGCTAATTCGTTATCCTTAGGTGTAAGATGCTTTGAAATTATTACCATATTTGTTTGAAGACGGTAGACAATATCGTATTATCAAATTGATAGTTTTGTCGACCTTTAATTGTTTTTATTTGGTTACTTAACACAATGTTATGGTTAGTTAGGATCTCCCGTTTTTAAGTGTAAATTATATCTTTTTGAATATTTACCATTGTCTTGCATAGATATAATAGGTGATATCTGAACAGGTTTCATCTTACTCAACCTAAACGAAATAAGTGTGAAAAATATCCTTATTACGAGTTTAAAATGCTATAGCGGCAACTTTTTTTAACCACACATGTATATGACATCTCAAGTTTAAATTGATTTATTCATCAACCAACAGCTGACTTTTATAATTATTAATTTAATATTTTGAGGAATATCATTGTTTTAAAACTATACTAACTGGGGTTTAACGGATCACACACAATTCATTATTTTGACGTCTTAATCGCATATTTTTTATAAACTTAATCGCAATGACATGATTTTTTTTTAAGGCCTTCTGCAATTTGAAGAGAAATGAGTGAGACACAGGTCTGTTAATAAAAATAAATGAAAATTTGACGTTCACCACGTAGATCACATAGATACTGCTACTCAGGGGAAAATAATTAAACCAACTGTCAATCAGTGGCGGACTGGAGCGGGTGGCCGGGTGGCCATCGACAGCGGTGCAAGAAGGCCTTTAAGGAGCCAATTGGTCCAAACATTTAAACAACAATTTTTTTTTCAAAAAATGTTAAAACTTTAAGAAAAAAATGTACAAAAATGAACATTATTCTCCACCTATGCATAATAATAACATAAGCAGGAGCGCAGCTTTAAAATTATTTCTGTATACGTTAATATTTATTCGCCATAAAATCCGTTAGCTGATGAAATGGCCATCATAGCAAAAATAATGAGGGTTTGGGGCCATAAAGGCCGTGTAGCCACCGGGGCCAAATAATTCCAGTCCGCCCTTGCTGTCAATAGACATTTTAGATTTTTTTGAGTAAACAAAATGCTTTTGTCATAGGTTGATAAACAAAACTAAACTTAAATTATTTAGTTAACCCCTCGCCTTCGACCACTATTCGACCACAGGTCACTACTGTCGGTTCGACCCCCTTAAAGACGTCTCCACACCTGGATCCCCCAAATTGCCTAAATAAAACTATCGTCTATTCATTCCAACTGACAGGAAATGAAAACAAAAACACGTGGACACTCGACTTGAACAGAGTCGTATTTAGAAATGTCTGTCTTATTGTGTCTTGTTTAAGATCGTGCATCCGTACAGTATTATACATTTTTAAATATGACCCTGTTCAGGTAGAGTGTCCAAGTTTATTTGTTTTAATGTCAGTTAGAAATAAATAAGCTATAGCAATTCAGTATCCTCATTCTTTTTAAATCGAGACTGCTAGGATTTTATTTAAGAAGCTTTAAGAGTCTACCTCCTGAACGGTGTTTATAAATTTTACCAGGCGCGGCTCCTGAGTTTTTATTACAGGTGGGGCAAATTTTGATGGCAATAACTACTATTAAACACCGCAAAAACATAAAATACTAAAATTGCTTTTTTGCTTACTTTTTTTTAAATTACATCAAACAGCTTTACATTATTTTTTATATAATTCTCTTACCTTTATATAGTTGTGTGTTTGTATATCAAATCAATCCTACTATCCTTTTGTTTGGAAAATGTGCTGTTACTAGGTCATTAAAATTATAAATATTTCAATAAAAGGTTTTTATAATGTAAACGCACCGCTTGTTTTAAACTGTAATATTTCTTCAACTGTTAAATCATTGTTCTTTAATACAAGACAAAACATACGTCAAAAACTTACTATGGGCGATTCGGCATTCCCAATGAAACAAGGGGTTTATACAAATGTTGTAAATAAATTCTGCATATTTTGTAATAAGTTCTTCTTTTTTTTACTGGGGTTGGCAGAAGAGCCAGTATACTTAGGCCTATCTAAGGTTCATTGTATCCTCTATAATCTGGGTAATATCAGCCAGACGGGACCTACACCCTAACGTGGAATCCGAACCACGTGTATGCCATAGTTATTCTTTTTACCCCCCCCAGAAGTCCATGACGCCCTTCTCGGGTTCCGTTATTAGGAATCACTAGTAACATACATTCTTAAATCCACTGAATTTCGGACATACTCTTTTTTTATTGTTCGTATGCCACGGTCGAATGCCAGTAACTCACATCGGAGCATGCAATCTTCATAAACGAATAAGGTCAACCATGATCTAAGCTAAAAAACGACTGAGCGGAGCAGTTCGTTAATGGCTTCGATGTATATTTTTGCAGGACACACTTCAAATATTTTAAAAAGACATAATTTTTATTTGTTTTGAAAAATAAATAAATTAGGTGGGTCTAATTTATAAATGGGTAATTGACCAAATCATCTTATAGACAAGCCTCACCTGCATTTTAATAAACTATTTTTTAGCAACTAATTTCGCCCAATATCGAAGTTGAAAATGAGGGATCTTTTTTAACCGAATCACCATACGAATTGCTCGCAAGTGGAAGGTTTAACCAGGTACCCATAATTGCTGGTATATGTGCTGAGGAATCTCTTCTCTTTCTTAAAGGTAGAGTGAATTTAATGTAGTAAATTCATTGTTGTATAAATATTTTTCTGTTTTGATTTCATATATAATAAACTATTTCGATATAGTTTTCACTATCATTAGAACCTATTTTTTTGTAATGATATTGTATGTTTATGTAAAATTAAATATTAATTTATCAAGCTTTACATTTCATCTGCTGCAAGTTTACTTACCCAGAGAGGTGAAACCATGCCTCGTAACTAAAAAATATCTACTTAAGTACATTATTATTTCTGTGTAGGTTATTCAGAAATCATAGGGAATACCCTACTCTTCGAAACGCAATGGTTTATTAGAAAGTAACTATTTGATAGAGCTAGATTATGTAGGATAAGCAAAATAATACAAGTATTATCGAGAAAGTGCCATAGAAAACATTTACTTGCTGATTTAGATGGCAACTTGCGGTTTGGGACTCCACTTCTACAATTTGTCTTACTTTTCTCTTTTTCCTATTCTCTAGATGAACTTATACAATTTTGACGGTACAACATGATAAAGCTTCATGTAGCGAATACATCTACAGGCCATCAACTTTTCTATTAAGGATTGACCGTTTATGGTCTTAAATCACTTTTTGACAAGAGATATTTAATATAATGTACCTTCATTATATTTTTCATATTTTAGGTATAATTCAAGACATGCGAACTTTTTTTAAAGTTTATTGCGAAATATTTTTTTTTATCTTACGTATCTTTCAGATATAAAAACTACACTGCTCATGGCCGCTTTATATGATGCCGTTCCAGCTTCCCTAATTCCAACAAATCTTCGAGCTAATTCAACCGATGAAGGTACTGTAATTGATGAAATTAAAAACATTTATCTTAAGGAATGGAAATTATTTTCAATGAATTTGTTGGGTTTAGCGAATGTAAGTATTTATAACACAAATATTCTATTTCCTGCGATTTCTGTCTTTATCTTCATGTATATCTTAGACGGCTATTTGTGAAAAATGACTATGCGAATGTGATGTCAAAAAGTGCACTTTTTAATTAGAAGGATTCAAGTATCGAACCTCTGATATTAGTGCTCTAATTCAAGCATCAACTTAATGTGTTTATAGCAATAAGAATTAATTAAAAATTGTTCTAATTTTTAGTACATTTCTGACAATATGTTTACAAGAGGAATTATTAAGCATGCTGAACTACAGTCTAGGTATACACCTGTATATCTATATCAATTTGCTTACTATGGACGAGCAATAAACCCAGCATTTCTTGAAGGTAAAAATTTTAAATAATGAACGCGAGCTATTCATGACCCTAAAAAAGTAGTATTAATTCGAATGACTAGTTTATTAGAATAAGAAATAATAATAAAATATATTTTGAACAAATATGTATTGTTTTTCGTTATCATTTTTATAGGAGCTGAGAAAGCAGCACATGCAGCAGAAATTCCATTTTTATTCAATGTACCCAAATATCAAGATACCATCCCTGAAAATGTATTAACTCAAAGAAGAATGGTTAAACTCTGGGCAAATTTTGCAAAGTTCTTGTAAGTATTTGTGGGTTTAAGAGATTTTGAGATGTAGGTTGACTTTTTAATAGCAGCAGTATATCAACAATAAAAAGTAATTTCATCTCTCTTCCACACAAGTTTAATGATACCCTAATCGGATAAGTCGTTTGTTTGTCATGTGGGAGGTTGTCACTGCGTCAAGTTCCTCCGAAGATTTTAAAACTTTTGCGGGTTAGTGCTTTGTAGCTATATATGATATGTGAAGTGGTTTCGTCCTTTTCCCCGCAAAGTGGATCAATGGATCCGTTGTAAACTCCTATACGTTGTAGGTATTAGTGGCAATAGCCTGTCAGAAGGCCAACCACTGGTTGGTTGGTACGTGTTAAAAGTAACATTTCAGTAGATAATTTTTAAAGAGATTTCCAACTGTGACCTTCGCATTAATTTGACCAGGTGCTTTATGCCATCGAAGTAGTGTTGTGCCCACATTATGTATTGTTTTAGTTGCCTGTTTTAATATAACAAGGGAGGCTTCAGGGCCCCTAAGCTTTTGAGCCGATCCGGCTTCGCCAGTTCAGGCGTAGTTGCCCAGAGAGATGCTGAACTCTATTCTGGGTCTTTTCATATATACCTGCGCCTATTCCGTAGGCCGTTTTTGATCCGTCAGTGTACCAAACTAGGTCCTCTTTCATATGGTCTCTTTGCATCTCTAAGAGCCATCCTTGATTAGGTCCGCGGCTCCTGTATGTTCTGTTTTTATAGGGTGTTGTTCCAATTCCCCCTTTGTTTTGATCCTAGAGGGGCTGCAATCGACCTCCTTTCTGATGTGAATATCTAGAGCCATGTAAGCAGTGCTAACAAGTATAGATATAATGTAGATACTAAATAGTTATATAAATATTTTTCCAACCAGATCCATAGAAAATCCTGGTACTTACTCAGTTAGTTTACTGACCTAGTGGGTACTGTCTTGTAATATCGTTTTATTATACTGTGCACACAACACGTAAAAATGTTTCAATTTAATATAACCTCGTCTCAAGAACAATAGTTTGCAGAATTTTAAATAATGATGGATTTTTATGTATCGATAATATTTCGCAACTGTTATTAACAGGTCGAAACTGTTATCTCCAACTCTTATTTAAAATTAACTGTTTTGTCCATCTCTATACTTTTTTATTAATGATCCCGTCCACTTTCAGTGGAATTATAGTATGAACATAATTCTGAAGACGAATGTTGAATAATAATAGTTACTATACAAATAAACTAGTACAAGATAAAAAAGCCCTAAAGGTATTTAAAACCAATTCTAGTAATGCAAATTTTAGTATCGATCCTTTATTTTTTTTTAATGTTCTTATCTTTATTTTCAGAAATCCCACACCAGAAGAGTCAGAATTACTTAATAACATAATCTGGCCCGTTATGAATACCACTAGTCAACAATTTCTTAATATTAATGGGACTCTGCAAGTTCGATCCAATATTAAAGAAACATCCTATCATCAGTGGAATAATATTTATCAGACATATGGAAAGAGACCATTTATCACTTACTAAAAAATAACAATTACTTCTTGTTTCTCATGTATTTGCGAAGTGATAAAAATGACTTGGACAATTTTTATTAAAACCTTAAGTTTTATCATAAGATTTGTCAGGTTATCATCAATAGGAATATACTTATATTTTTTGCTGATTGACTAAAGCTTGTTATATTGTTGCAAATAATAATAAACCATTACCTTGATATTATTTTAATCAACGACTTATTATAGATAGGCCCGGATTGTTTACCTATGCCGCTAACAATAAATAGCGAACCTCAAAACCGAACTCTTAGTATATACATAAGTTTTTCTCCCTTGACATCCATCACACTTATTATGTCAATAAATAATAAGAAACAAATTTATGTCGCTAAGCTAGTGAGTTTAAGGATAGTAATTACTTATTCTATGAAAAATTGGACAATGGACATGTAGACGGGAGGCGGAGCCATTTTTATGAATAAATGTATTTATCCATCTATAGGTTTTAATAAACAAAAATTCTTGAATTTTTTTTGTGAACCTTTTCTGTTAAAACTAATGGTGCAAAACTCTTGTGAAAATAAATGTATTTCCTATGCAGATAAAAACTAATGTTGGATGTTGTTTATTATTAAATTTCGCAACTTGCATTGACCGATCAGAGGCGTCAGACTTGGTCCTGAAACAGAATCTTATGATCCTTCATATTTACTCCTGACTAAGAAGTGCCTGTTGATATTTGACAATTTTAAGTTGTTGGCAAAAACTGTCTATTTGCACCCGATAAAACCATAACGGAAATAAATTCACTTCTTCCACGAAACGTGTGATGTCTAGCCGACTAGCTGAGGTGAATCTTTCACGATGCACGAATTTTTATAGAATGTGGATCGATGTTTTTATTAAAGTGATAATAACTTTTGCAAAAAGGTTTTATCTTGAAAACCGTTAATTTTTAAGTAGGAAAAAAAGGGTACCCATTTTGAAGTAAAATTTTTATAGTATATAAAGGAATATTTTTAATTCAATAAAAAATAATATCAAAAATCTTGAGAGTCCGCTTCTGGCTTGAGTGAGACATATTACTGTGTAGCACCTATTTTTGAGTACTTATCGCTTGTTCAAAATGTCAAAATTGTATTAAAGTATACGAGGTGGTTTAAAAATTCATATAAAAAAGATAATCGCTTGGTCAACCTTTGGAGTTTCAGGTAGTATTAATAAAAATCATATGAAACACTAGATTTATTTTAACGTTCCCTACATGCTCCAAAGAGTTTGCCTTATACTACCAGGACCCTCTGTATAGTTTCATTTGTCTTTTAAGGAACTTACAACATATTGATTAATTGTATTAAAGGAAATTTACCGTCATTTTACCACTTATTAAAGGATAAGGGAAATTATTTAGAAAGAAAGGGGTGTCCTATGAAATAAAGGACCCCATTCCTAGGTATGTAGTTTTCAACTATATGGATCTGCCCATTTTCAAAAAATCAATTTCAATAATTTTTAAAACATTTGCAATATTCCAATATCTCAATAGGGGATGTATCTTATTGACAGTCTTTCACAAGAAATGAATTTTCAGAAAGTTTACAAAATGACATTTCATTTTTTCATTCAATAAATGGAATTGTTAGTGAGAATAGTAATATAGGAGTAAACTTAAATGAAAACATTATCTTCCTTCTTAACCTTCCGATCTTCTTTTCCAACCCCTATATCATCATGGTCCTTCGAGGGAGTAGTTAGACTTTATTATATAGTAGGAACATTAACCTCTTACGAATAACTCCTTTTCTTACCTAAGTAAAAGTTAGTTTCTGACCTGACATAAGTTATTTGTTCGTACGTGGAACTATGTTAGTTTTTTTAAGGTTAGATCAGAATTTATGTTGTTCTTACGCGGCTATTGTAGGCAACAAACTTATATTTTTATGGAATCGTAAAATATTAAATAAATTTTGTAAATTAATTAAACATGTTTAATCTTTGTTACGGACCACTTCAGATTAAAAAAATTATAAAAATCAATTTTATGCAATTTAGTTGTCTATTGTTTAAATCATAATGATAAGGTCGATCGTATTATTGGTGATCGCCACGCAGCTGTGGGGAGTAAGTACTTTTTATAATAACCTTATATAATTATTATGAAGTATTTCTAGAAATTTTTGGTATTATCAAATTTTTAAGATCCTCGAAACAAGGGCGCAGATATGGGGGGTACCTACCCAGAACGACAAGTCACTTTGGACCGGACTAGACATTTTCTACCCCCCCCCCCCCCCCTCCCTAAGGAAAACACTTTCTATACTAGATAACAGTTTAAACATGACTAATTACAAAGATTTTTAGCAAACTAAGTGGTTTGATTGATAAATTATTTAAAGATATCACCAACCCCTGCAGATGATCTTGTGGTCACGTTACCCGATGGGCCAATCCAAGGAGCTATTTATACAACACCAACCAACAAGACATATTATGGATTTCGAGGAGTTCCCTATGCTACTCCCCCATTAGGAATTTTAAGATTTGAGGTAAGTTTATAAAAATTTAGTAAATTAATTATAGATATATTATACAAAGGACTAGAGGAGTATGTCTAGACTCTACTTAATATGTAACATCGTGTATCTTATTTTTGAAGTAGTAGCTTATTTTCATAAATATTTATATTCAGAACCGCTACAGTTGTTTTAAATAATGTTTTGTAACCAAATTAATATGATTAAGGCTTTTAAGTAAGTGGGAGTTTGGACACAAGGGTCGTCGCCCCCCACCCCCTGATATTACGTTAATATTATTTCATATATTTTTAATGATAAATATTAACCACTTACAAAATGATTAATTGTGATTAGAAGTCTAATGATGTTTATATTTAGGACTTTGTCAGATTGTTTTGATAAAGAGAAGGATGTATCTATTTTGGTCGGCTCTGAGAGACTTAAACCAATAGAGAACTTTTAACCAATTTTTTTTTAAATTTATGTGATGAAGCTTGGAGTTTTTGGTATAAAGCAGTATTTACTGGAATAAGAATTAAGTAAAACTTGACATATCTACAATTTACTTTAAAACAAAGTCTACTATACCATAATAATAACCATTGTGTTGCCTCACAATTTATATTTTTTTAGGCACCTCAACCTCCACAACCTTGGATTAATATATTGGATGCAACAGATGATAGTAAAGCATGTGTCTCTACTAATTATTTAAATGCTAAAGATAGTGAAAGTGAAGATTGTCTGTACATTAATATTTATACTCCTTCTTTTAAGGTAAATATAGAAAAAGTCATCTATATTAATAAGGTCTTTGACGATTCTTTTGTAAAATAAATATGCTAAATAAGGCTAACAGAAGAGAACTTAGGTTTTCTTTTTTAGTTTGTAAAAGGCGTTTTGCGATCCGTATTAATTCCTATCTATCCATCTAGCTAATCTATTGCTCACGTCGCTTATGCGTGATTTGCTGCATGCGACTATAGGACGAAAAGTACTTTTCCAACGGAGTCTCGGGCGCCACCTCTTGGATTAATGTGGTAAGAGGCCCACAGTTACCTTCGAGTAGCTTTTAGACAGTGGAGAAAATAATCCAGGCGTTCAACTGCGTATGGTGCGAAGGAATAATAAAACAATCGGTTTTAAAACATTTTGTATTCAAATACTTTTACATTAATATGTGACCCATTTACTATCGGTTTAAAATGAATGATCTTACCAGTTAAAATAAAGGAAATAACAGAGAGAGGAGGATTGTATATGTTCTTTGTCTGCGGTCATGTATCTTTTAGTCATTGATTAATCGCGGCTAAAAATAAATGATTCCGGCTTTGACGTCCGACGGCTTGATTAAATTAAAGATTCGCGTCTTCAGGTTCGCAAGCGGTCCGGCGGTCAACTTGATAACAGTAATACATAGACCCGCGGAAATAAAATCAATACAAAGATCTGCAAGCGCGGTCGCAGCTTAATTAATAGAATAAAGGTCAGGACGGACTACGGTGACGGACTTGCAGATTTCAAAAAAAAGGATGCGGCCTATGTTTGAAAGAAAAAGGTTTACGCGGTAAAGCTACTTGCGAATGCGGAGGTTACTACGTCAAGCGGTATCGGTAAAAAGTTCCAGAAGTAAACGACAATACGACTAGCAGTTCAGTGGCGGTCTTTAAATGGTAGATCGGTTTTACTTTACGCATGCGTGACTGCGTATGAATCCCGCGGACCTACACGTTCTGGCTATCTAACAGTGTATAGAAATTACAAGTGTATGAGTAAGAGAAGGACGGTGTGATGTATGTGGTATTGTGTATGTTGTGTCGGTGTGTGTGTATGAGAGAGACAGATAATCTATTTTCCCGGTCTGAATTTACATTAAGCAAATCAGAGTTCCTGCAGCAACTCGGACTTGCATAAAGGTGATAAAATGAATTTGCGGCCCGTTGTAGTAAAACAAAACAGAGCTACTCGGCTAAGATGACCTGGAGTAGTCCGGTTCTGCATGTGAGAGGAAAAGAGATACGAAATTGTCGGTGTCATGTGTGTGAGTGTAATGGCGGTGGTAACCGGTGATATGAGAATGATACAAATGAACGATTTAGCCTTTGAAATTTAAAACGAGACAGAACTACTCGGCTAAGATGACCTGGAGCAGTCCGGTGTCGTATAGTTGAACTGTGGTTTGAATCAGAACGAGACAGAACTACTTGGCTAAGATGACCTGGAGCAGTCCGGTATCGTATAGTTGAACTATGGCTTGAATCAGAATGAGACAGAACTACTCGGCTAAGATGACCTGGAGCAGTCCGGTGTCGTATATGAGAGAAACAGAGAAATACTTATTCCGGTTTAATACGTGTATATGAGAGAGAAACAATATGACAGAGCTACTCGGCTAAGATGATCTGGAGCAGCCCGGTCTTATGTATATGAATACCATAAAACAACCCGGTATACGCGTCAGAATGAAAGAAAACATTATATTGTCAGTAGGTGTGAGTGAGAAAGCGGTCAGTAATGCCAGAATGTGTAGTATAGAACGGCGGTTTAAATATCTATTAATAATCTACATTTTACTGCTTACCGTTAATTTTTACTTTAACCCGGATGGTCTCGGTATTTGTCCGGAGCTAGTCAAGAGAGTCGACCGGTTGCGGAGTGAGAGTATCGTACTCTGATTGTAACACGGTACGATCTTACTAAGGTAGGCTTCGAGCCCGGCTGAATCCCCTCTACTCGGCGCGCGACATCGAGAAGTACCGATGGCGACGGCGGTTCCGCGCCGACCCGTACTATGAACAGTGGGGAGTGAAGGAAAACTAAGAAAAGCTATCTCCCGGTATTTCGCGACGGAAAACTTTAGAAAATTAATCAGTACAATTAATTTGAATAATTTACGAACAAGAATGAACTTCGTGCGACGAAAAATAAGAAAATTAAGAACGGATACGTATACAACCCTGTAAAAATTATGTAACTTCGTTACAAGTTACATTAATAATACGGGTAAAATACTATACTATCAAATTTAGAGCTGCACTATCAAAACATGTAGGGTGTCATTGATACGTCACTGAACGTATTTTTTGGTACATATCGTATAGAGTATTGCAAATAAAAATAACCATCTTGTTTCCTTTTTATTAACATAACATAATAAACACTATTAGCACCTGGGCCTTATTTTTTAGAGGAATTTTACTTGTCCTGCCTTAAATCAATATCCAAATTATTATTATCGTTCCCAATGTTTTGTATATCTACAGTTTATTTTACCATATATTTTTGATTTAAATGCTTTTTTTGTAAACTACTCCTAAGTCAATTAACTGCTTCCATTTACAATTGTAGCCTGCTGAAAAACTTCCAGTATTATTTTGGATCTATGGCGGTAGCTTCACATCAGGAAGTTCTCTCAAATGGATGTATGGTCCAGATTACTTTATAGAAGAAGACGTTATACTAGTATCACACAACTACAGAGTAGGACCATCTGGGTTTTTGTCCACTGGAGATACTGCAATTCGAGGTAACGCTGGATTAAAAGATCAAAACCTGGCATTGAAGTGGACTCATAACAATATTGCTCTTTTTGGTGGAGATTCAGATAAAATTACCATTTTTGGGCAAAGTGCAGGTGCTCACTCTACAGGTCATCATCTGTTAAGTAAAAAGTCGGCAGGTAATACATCATAAAAAATAGGTAAACTTATATTATATTTCCGTCATTGATAATAAATAATTGGTAACGGCAGTTGAGCAATGTTGGGTTATCAGAGGTTTTAAGATTCAATCATTCGTAATCAGTTTTTGCAAATTTTTGTATTTGAAATGCGGATCTAGAGGCTGCAGGTAGTTATAAATATTCAAAATTGAATTAATTTCGGACTTAATATAATTATTTCTTCTCGATTCCCCAAAATAAAGTTAGTTTAAGAAATCGTTTTAAGCCAAATAATGAATGAGTGATAATAAAATTTCTTAAAATTATGTAGCAAAGCCATAATAGCCCTAATTTTATAGGCCAAATTGTGATATGACCACAACACATTTTGAATTGAGATAATAACTATTCAACTCAAAGAATTCTTTTACAAGTTTGAGCCTAGCAGCTGAAATTATAATATACTGGGTTTACTGAGTCTATCAAAAGTTCCCTAGAAAATTCATGTTATTTAACATAAAAAAATCGACAAAATACGTTCGGGCACGATATTTTTTATTTAATTTTAAGTATCTTTTATATTCCTACTTTTAGCTATTTCATGATATTCGCGTTTAAAGCTTTTTCATTAAAAGTAATACTTTTAATTCATATTGTAGTATAACATGTTAAATAAATGAGCTATTCTTGTCAACAACCATCGTAAATTGCGGCCAGTGTGAATTATCATTAAAGTTGTAATTATGCTGGGATCAAATAATAACTTAAGCTGAGTCAGACTTTATTTAACAAAATATTCCCAGAAAACTAAATTACTCAGTGGACGTGAGGAATTTCATAAATTTGAGTAGCATGGTACAGTAGACGATGTGCCTAGAGACGGTTTACTATTTTTTCTACCGAGGACAAGAAATTCGATTTAATATTATCGCTTTTTGAAAAACTCCACTTTTATGTTATTACTTTGTAAATAATGAAGTCTATTATAGTATGCTACACCAATTTTTAAATACCCAAAAATTAAAAACCCCAAAAACATCTCTAATAGATGGTTTGAATTTTCCGAATACACTCTAAATACTGGTGTAGTATACCATCCCAGAATCTAAGTTTTCCTGATAAGAACAGTTAAAGTTAAAACTAAACACTTTTGTCATTAGCAGACTACTCGTATGTTAGTTGAAAGAGTATGTTGGTTGTCAATACTAATTTTGTTGTGAATAATTACAAGAGTTACGGTATTGTCGTCTTGACAATCTTTTAATATGATTATGGGATGATTTGTATAATTATAAAGATAACATATATTAATCAAAGTTAACGAAAAGATATTTGAATGATATATATCTTTACCAAAATGACAAACGTTTAAAGGTTAAAAAGACTGCTGCTTTTCGTGAAATCGCATATTTCCATATCTCATATCTCCCATAAAAAGTATCACCGGGCTGCTAAAAAAGGATAAAATCAATGACAAATGCACTACACACAGTTTTTGCAAAACTGAACCAACCGGCATAAATAAACAAACATAAAATGAAACTGAAGGGTTGACGGAACAATCCTGTGAATCGCGCTCTCTCGCATATAATAATAATAATCAATTTTTATTAGCTCATTGAGCTATTTCAATACATTTACATTTTATCTTTTTCTTCATTTTCTTCTTTTTTGATAATTACAATCTAGAAAGACTATTATCGTATTAAACTTATATTTTGTAAAATTTGTTTTTTTAATTTTTTTATCAATAATTTTAAGTTATATGTTTTAATTTCATTCCCTAATTTATTATATTCTATTATACCTCTAAAAATATTGATTTTTGAGTAGATTTTAAATTTGTATGATCCAAAATAAAGTTGTTTTTTCCTCTTGTATTGTGAATATGAATTTCATTAAATTTTGTTAAAAAATTTTCATAATATGGTGCTGATATATTTAAATTTATTTTATGAATAAAAATCAAACTACGAAATAATAAAAAGTTTTCTATATTCATCCATTCCAAACAATTTAGCATATCTGTTATCTTGGTATATTTATCACTTCCCAATATTATTCTCATTGCTCTATTTTGTAAAACTTGTAATCTATTTTTATCTTGTTGTGAACACATGTATAAAATCGAACTACAAAAAACAAAATGAGGTAAAATAATACAATTAAAAATCATTTTTTAACTATAAGTACTTAAGTATCCTCCTAATCTATTTAATACTCCTATTTTTTTTGAATTTTTTTTACAAGTAAAGTCCACATCTAAAATAAATCTGTCACCCCGGAACGTGCGTGCTTGGTTAAGACAAATAATTACTAGTTATGTGAACTGGGTAAGCTAATATAATATGTTGGTTGCAATATGCTGCCTTGGTTATCAATACTATCGTACAGTTAAGAATAATATTTAGTTTCCAAAACTAACGAATTTTATTTAAACCAACTATACTTTTTTGACAAGAATGTTACTCGATTTGAATTTTTTCATATTTTATTTAATACCAGTATAATTTTTTTTCTTAACCATATATTCCCAATAAAATATGTTTTCACGAAGATGCGATGTCCATCCACACATGTGGTATTAAATAATCTGCATTCAATATTATGAATTTAGCTGGGGTTTGATCAGATGTTGCATTCTAATGATACATTTTTTGTTATCTTGCTAATTATTAGCGTTATAGTTTTGATATCCCAAGAATAGGTTCTGGCACCATGAACTTTTGAACAGCTATATAGTTTTTGCTAGTTTAGTTGCTTATCCTTTGTCCACTATTTCTGAATACCCAAACAGGAACCAACGGGATTTCACCTTTGTAATTCTTAGTTGTTGGACACATCTGTAAATTTTTTAATGTACATTTGCTATATTTTAGACCCTTAAGGACAGCTTGATTATCTGACGAATGTAAATATCTTGAATGCGGTAGCACCTTTAAATTAATAAAATGTGGTTAATTTGTGGTTAACAATGTATAAAATACAAACTTTTATTGTAGGTGAAATAAATGATTAATGGTCTATTTAACTTAATATGTGTTTTCCATTCTATTGTTTAGGATTATTTAGAGGCGCTATTGTGGAAAGTGGATCAGCTACTGTAGTACATGCTATCGATATGAATCCAAGATCATATGCATTTTTATTAGCCAATACTATTCCTGGTGGTACTTATGGAAACGATACTCTAAAACTTAAAGAGTTTTTGTTAGAGCAAACAATAGATGTACTTATAAACGCAACAAATTCTCTACCCGAGGACGTAAGTATTTCTCTATTACGTAACATAATAAATACCAACTACCGATCAATTTCTAAGGTTTGGAAACCCTCCCAATAAAAATTATCAAGTTTATCAATGAAATATTGCCTTAAAAAATGACACCGGAAATTATTTTTGTCTAATTTTTACACTGTTTTATGGTTAACCTATTTTACAATACCCTCAGAGGGTTAAAACTTTAGAAATGGATAATATTTAGACATAACTTTAACATTTCACAAATAAATATCTCTGCTGGCTGCATCAATATGACTATTTGCACATTTTACTAAGTATATAACTTTACTATTCACTACTATTTTTTTTTACTATTTACTATTCACGTTCAGTCTGCCGGCCAGCATTGGACTACAGGCCTAATTTTACTACGGACAAGAATTTTGTAATTGAAATTGATGAAAGAACTTAAAAAGGTTAAAATATCAAAAATTTTATTGATTTGAAACATAAATGTTTGCAAACAAAGACTTAATATGCCAAAAGAGCTTTTGCTAACGAAGGCCTATGAAGAATTACTTTTACTGTATAAAACAGTAGATGTTGAAACTATAGTAGAATCTGTGGAACATAAGATACATACTATGAGAACTGCGTTCAAAAAGAAACTTAAAAAGGTGAACATATCAAAATGAAGCAAAATTTAATAAATACTCAAAACAATTTATCATTCACCCTAAGCAAGTTTTTAAAATTACTGGAACGTGATTATCTCAGATCTCGAGAACTACCGGCCATTATCGATGAACAAAATTGAAGATTTAATGTAAGTATCGATAACGGCAGGCCCAGACGAACAGTCCACCGACTGACGACCGACTAAACGTAAATAGACTCCTTTTTTCTTATTTTCGTTATATATTAGCCATACTGGAAGCCGTTTTGTGGCAAAACTCGTTTAAGGATGAATCTGATTGGTTCTCACAGAATATAGGAAAATTCCTCTTTTGTAAAACATAAAAATTTCCTTTCTAGGTCACGGGAAATTTAAAACTTGTAGTTCGCCACTTGCATGCATTTGTGATTAAATTATTAGGCAAAGCATGAGTGTTAAAAATTATATTGTGTAATGGGCCCTAACTATATAACTTACCCTTTTTTTTTAATATTTACTACTCACGTTCAGTCGGCCGACCATAATTTGCCGGAGAGATGACTGGCCAGCCGATTCCGCTACACACACATAGTTAAATGACGAACCACGGTGGCTATCAAACTGAATGTATGTAGTCGTCTGCCGGCCAGCAGTGGACTACAGGCCTAATTTTACTCCAGACAAACATTTTGTAATTAAAAATGGCTGAAAGAACTTAAAAAGGTTAAAATATCAAAGATTTAATTGATTTGAAACATAATGTTTGCAAACAAACAAAGACTTCATATTCCAAAAGAGCTTTTGCGAACGACGGCTTATGAAGAATTACTTTTACTGTATAAAATAGTAGATGTTGAAGCTACAGTAGAATTTACGTATTTTACGTTATTAATTCTACAATTTTACATTATTAGAAAAGAGATATATTTTTAGCAACATGTTTGGCCTGTCGTTGAAGCTGAAGGTGAAGACGCTTTCTTATCTGAAAATCCTTTTGAATTACTATCCAGTGGAAGATTTAATCAGGTACCCTTTATCATTGGAATATGTGCTGAAGAAGCCCTTGTATTCCTAAAAGGTACAGTTTTAAATGAATTAGATAAATAAGGTATTGAGGCATTTAAACAACAATGAAATTCAATTAACTTTCCTATTGGCTTTTAAAAATATATGTTTATATCCAAAGATAAAAGAAACTTTAGCCACAAAGGTTGTTGGTCGCTAAATCTAATAATAGAAGATGCATAATGAAATAGCATTTTTACACCCTCCCTAAAGAAATATAGAATAATACAAAGGTATTGAGGCTGTGATGTCATCTAATGAGTTTATTTTATATTCGTAATCGTAGAACCATAATGAAAACTACCATCTTTTTTTTTGGGTTACTTAGTCCCAAGATGACGTCACAGCTTCTGAATATCATACCTTTATATCATGTGAAATTTTCTATTCCTTCCTACATATACGTTTACTGGTACTTGTCTATTTTATAAAAATGACTGCTACTTATTAAGTATATACTACAGCTCAAAGTGAGAACCGGAACGATTTTTCGAATTTCAAGTTTTTAGCTACGTTACGCGTTAAAAAATGTTACCACTTTTAGATTTGGAAACAGCTAAAGCATTGGGACAGACATATGATAATGACCCAAGAATTATCATTCCGACAAATCTTCGATCTAATTCTAGCGATAACGACATAGTTATTAAAATGATTCAAGATCTCTATCTCTCGTCAGGATCAAAATCATTTGCTGAAAATTTGGTGGCATTGGCAGAGGTAAATAAAAATAATAATATCAGACGTTTAATATCTGTAATAATAAAATAGAAAGAAAAGTTGGCGGCAAGCGGACAAAGTTGAGTAAGTGTCTTTTAGACACACACACACACACACACACACAACTAGTTTATTCTTAAGTAACACACACATTGGTGCTATCTTTTTTCTCTCGATAAAAATACTGTTATTTACTAAAAAAAACCTAATACAGCAAATATGTTTGCAAGCTTTTAATACAAAAATCTTTATAGGTTTTATTCATAAAAAAAACGAGTAATTTTATAATTAAATTTTTTATTTTCAGTATACTACAGACAATCGTTATAGCAGGGGAGTTATTAAACATGCAGAATTAGCTTCTAAATATGTTTCAGTCTACTTATATCAGTTTGCTTATTATGGAAGACCCCTTATTCAGCCATTTATCGATGGTAAGTTTTTCAATACTTATTATTTAGGTTCCATCGGTCCAATATAAGCATATTAGATTCGCTGGGTTAGAGTTGTTGCCAGAGCATGGCCCGACATTACCCGAACAATAAACTATACTATCAAATTGAACGTAATATTGTAGTTGAAAGATACAGGAAAACAAAGTCTATATTATTTATTTAAAATATTTGATTCTAAACTCTATGGTTTGTTTAAAGATTTTTAACTATAATTAATTAACCAGAGAACTTGGATTGTGACATAAATGACAGTGACAGATACGAATTATTTATAATCAAAGCTACTTGATCAGCAAATAAAAGATTTTAAGCTACCCGGTCACTCTAATTGTAAAAAAATAATTTTAACAAACGTCATTTATGTAAGAGTCAAAGTAGCTGGTTAGCTAATTATTGTTTAACATCTTTATGCAACCACACATTAAACTTTTGTAGCAATTAGAATTGTTTAAACTTCATTTTTCAGCCTTCTAATTAAATTTTTCGAACTGTCTATATTTTTAATATGAAACATATTCTGTGACTAAATATCTAAGTACTCATCTAATAGTACAACGGGCTTACATCTGATACAGATTAGATAAGTGCATCGATTCCGGTAATATAATTATTTTTGTAATAGTACCTTTATCTTTAACCACTTGTTTAATTTATTTCTTTCGGATTTAGATTAACTTATTTTCGATAATTAATGATTGTTCCGCTCCCTTTACCTGTACCTTCGCAGATGTATGTACAAAATTAAAAAAGCACCTATTGTTTCAACCTTAAAATCCCAAATATAGCCTAATTTTAAATAAATATTTCATATGAACCAGTTATTGGAAGTAAAGAAAAATTTGAAACAATAATTATTGCTTCGTAATGAAAGTAATCCAGTTAGATTCATTTTTTAGTTACTAAACAAATATTTTTGAGTTAATCACTTTTGCAAATGTTAATGATATCATAATTAAAGTTGTCTAGTTAGATATTGTACAAAATGTTGCTGCAAATACTATTACTATTGTACATTTCACTGAATACTTCATTTTAAATATTTCCTATTGTTTTCTATTGACAACATAGTTTGCATCCATTATTTAAATAATATGTAATAAACTACTTGAATTTTAAACCTCCATATTTTTATCAAAATGTTATCAATCACTTGTTAATTTATATTTTCACTGCTTTATGTTTAAGAATTATTAATTTTAAAATCAGAAGATTTTAAACGGCTTGTTTCTTTAGCCACTATTCTCTATAAATAAGACAAAGAAATCTCAATCACACTCCACTAAGTGACCCGAGAGACATCCTACTAAATAAACTAAATATGGATAGATTAATTAAATTTTGATAAGAATGTAGACGTTTAAAGTCAAGTACTTCTATAACTATTCCCTAATTAATTTATCTGCCGCCGAATTAGAATGATTTCTGACTATTTAGTATATCATCGAATAACAAGATTTTAAATTTTACTTTAACATATTCTAGGAGCCGAGAAAGCATCGCATAGTGCAGAGATCCCCTTCCTATTTCATATAACTGGATATGACGATCCGGATCCAACTAACTTGGTTATTCAAAATAGAATGGTCAAAATGTGGAGTAATTTTGCTAAATTCTTGTAGGTATACCCGCTGTTAGGTGTAGAAGAATATTCTTCTTTAAAATTCGATATTAATTCCTTTTTTATAATCTTAAACTAATTTTACTGTGTCATTCTTAACACATCTAAAATAATGTCTGTTTAAAGGTGAAACAATGATTTTTTCTAGAATGTAAAAGCCTTTTGGACTTGCATTGTCTTTATATGTTTTGAATCACAACGTTTCAACTGGTAAGTATCTCCAGTCGTCTTTAGGTTTTCTCGAGAAATCTAAGGTAACATGAACAATGACCACAACGGGTATGAGCATGATTCATCCCAGTTTTGCGTCATTTTACGTGGCGAGTATAAATAGAGCTGTAGTTACTATACTTATTTGCATGGTACTTTGACTTTACTTTCACTTTACTAAAATCAGCGGATGGAAGTGCGACGACAACGTTTAACAGAAAGTAACAGCATTATTTAAATATATATAAATAATCTTACGAGACACGAGTGCCAGAAGAACCTCGCATAAGATAGGTCGCTTTCGCTGTGAGGAACACTAAAATATACTTTCTTACTAAATTTGATCTGAAGTATCGTAACAAACATTACCACATCCTTGAAAGTAATATCAGCTAAAGCATCCGATTTCTACAAAACTGGAAAATACCTATATTTACTAAATTTTGGATTTACAAATAGCAAAGGATAAACTGTTTATCAATTTGCATGGACATTATTTCACACCGTAAGTTTTAATAAGGCTGGCTGGGACTCACCGCCTCTCATGCTATTAATCTTCATTGTCTCTTTGGTCAGGTACATTTTAAAGAGTTTTTAAAAAAAGTATAAAATAATCGCAAAAAAAATTAGTTTTAATATTAAACTTAAACAATAGTAAATTATGCTGCTAATGTTGTTTCTAAAATTTATTTTCATGCTATTTTCATTTTTGTGATGTTTACACAAAGATGGTAATTTAAATATTTATTTTTGAAGGATTTTATCAACTTATTTTATTTTTAGAAATCCCACTCCAGAGAAATCCGCACTTCTTAATAATATTACATGGGAAACTTACAATCCTGCAGGGTCGCCGTTTTTGAATATAAATGGAACACTAGAAATGAAGTCGGATCTCAGACCAAGATCATATCCTATATGGAGCGAAATTTATGAAAATTATGGAAAGAAACCTTTTATTACTTATTAAGTATACCATAATAAAATATATAAATAGAAATATTTTTTTTCAATTATTTTTGATGTAACTATTTATCTATAATAAAAACGGTTAATTTATTTTTAATAGTGTCTTTGGGTAAAGTACATTAATATTTACCGTAACTACGATATTGGCATTTAACAATTTGATAAGCGGGATTTTGCTAGCTTACAAAAATTTATAAGATTTCTATTTTTTAAATTAAGTACTTTAGTTTTGGCGCGATTGTGAAAAATGGCAATCGCTTCTTTACTATTGGCCGTATACAAAAATTTGATAAAGTAATGATTGCTTATAGACGCAATGGTGTTACTTTTAATGCCAATGCATTAATTTATATAATATAACAAACAAGTTAGTCTTGAACTACTTAAATCGTGACATTTATCTATCTTGCGTTTGGATTATTTGACAGTGACATTGTCATTATTTGCGATTTAAAGTTCAAATCGATAATTATAAATTATAAACCAATCTTTAATTTATTGGTAAGAGTCCTAGAAAAAGTATAGTACGTATTGCGTGTTGTTTTAATACAAAATGTTATTTGCTAGCTGAACAAATACCTAATTAGAATAATTTAAAAGTTATTTAAGAGATAGATCAACTTATGTTCAAATAGATCAAGAAAATAGCTCTCCAAAAGTATTTAATTTCATCCTCAGGGATCAATTATTTTTTTAAATCTAAATTATTGATTTATTTATTGTAAATTGCGATGAAGAATTCATATATTGGCGTATTAGTATATTACGTATTAAGTGTAGTAAAAATCATATTACGTACTCATGTAATTACCGCACTCGTCGCTACGCGGTTCGTTTGCAATTTCTCCATTTGCACGTAATATGATTTTTACTACACTTAATACGTAATATACTAATACGCCAATATATGAATTCTTCATCGCAATTTACAATAAATAAATCAATAATTTAGATTTAAAAAAATAATTGATCCCTGAGGATGAAATTAAATACTTTTGGAGAGCTATTTTCTTGATCTATTTGAACATAAGTTGATCTATCTCCTAAATAACTTTTACATTATTCTAATTAGGTATTTGTTCAGCTAGCAAATAACATTTTGTATTAATTTATTTGTTTGAACCCCAAATTGTTTATTAGAAATAAAAAAAAAATTTCTAAAAATCTTTATTTTTACTATTTATTCAAAAAAACAAAGATAAAAATAAAATAAAAGGCATCGGACAGTACCTTACACCATACTTACATCAGAGATAATAAATATTTAACACTTAACATAACCATAGAAAATGAGCTAGTGGTGGTAACGAAATGAAATCATTCTTTTCGATTGATCAGTAGATAACATAAAAACACATTCTATTTCAGTAACAAAACTGATAACAGAATCTTTTATGGAAAAATGGAAAGTAGGAGACAGACAGTCTAGAGAGAAAGAGAAGTCCTCACATCCCAAAATTTTTAATTAAGAATTATTAAAAATAATAACAATTATTTGTCTATAAACTTTACATATTTATAAAGCAAGCATATCCTAGATACTTCTAGTTTAATCAGTTGCCCATATAGCATACAAATGCTATACGTCATATAAAATCCTTTAAATTATCTAAAATATTTTAATTACAATATGAAAACAAAATCATTCAATTTTTCTTTTTATGACAACAAAAAATTACAAAGAGAAACACTAACCATTAAAAGTATCCTCTTAAAACCTTATCAATCGAGTCTTTTATCTACATCTTTAATTGAAGTTATCTAATAAGTAAGTACAATTTTATTTCTTTGTTCATATAATATTTGTTTGTAATCATATGGTGTGTGTATATTCTGTAATATAATAAACAAATAATAACCATGATAGTATTACGATATTGTGCTTTGGGTATATTGGGACTTGTATGTTTTGTGGTAAGTAATAATTATTTTTTCCATTGCAAAAAGGCTCTGCAGTAAAAAATAAATCAGATAAATTAATATAAGTATATTAAATAAATAAGTATACTTCATTTTTGGAAATACAGAAAAATTCATGACGATTTGTTAAATTTTCAACTATAAACCACACTTTTAAAAAGAGGGTAAATAGGTTTTTGTCATTATCGAACAAAAAGTGTTTAGCCGAAAATAATATTATGTAATTTTTATTAAACATGGGGCCAATAAATTTTTCGATTGAAAAACTCATCTAAAAGGTTATAGGATCTGTCGATAAGGGCACATGATCAGACAACTTATTAGATATTAAGTTACATTATTCTATGGGGCTTTGAGGGAGGGGTGCTCTGTCCCCTTTTTTTACATACGCCAATGCCTTTGATTGGTACAAATTCGACAAATTGAGAAACTATTTTTCTTTGTCTATTAAAAATACTATGATTTGCTAAAGGAATATCAGATACCAAACACAATAGTTAAATTTTCTACGCTAATTATCTGAATAATATAAAGAGGCAATTTGAGACTAAGAGCGTTTTCACACGGCACCATATATCGCGCGCGACAAATGGTCGCAATATTGCTTTTACACCAAATTATGTGTTTTCTAATGAGCCATTTTCACACACAAGCGATATTAGAGAACACATAATTTGGTGTAAAGCAATATCGCGACCATATATCGCGCGCGATATATGGCGCCATGTGAAAACGCTCTAAGGAGCGAGAAGCATATTCCATATATACAGGGTGAGTCGCGAGGAACGCACCAAATTTTAGGAGTGTATTATACATGCAAAAATAATGTAAAAAAAAACCGTTTATGTTCTTATCCGATATTTATTTGTTTTCAAGTTATAGCGTAATACCAAATAAAGAAAAGTTCAGAAATTAACGGTTTCCTAATCATAGCGTTCTTTTAATAAATGTTCAAAAATACCGCCATTGACTTCTAAACATTTTTTTACTTCGTTTACGTCTAATTGCTTCATATTTTTCTTTTTTAATATTGGTTGCAGTATTTCTAAAACGTCTTGAAACTTGAACTTGAAAACAAATGAATATCGGATAAGAATACTTATATGGTTTTTTTTACATTGTTTTCGCGTGTATAATACACTTCTGAAATTTGGTCCGTTCCCGCCGACTCACTCTGTACTAAGGCGTAAATTGATGTATATTAAAAAACAATGGCGTCGAATGTTTACTCGTGAAGTAAAGTTATAAGTTAACAAAATTACTTTTATGGTTTGTTGAATCATTGCGTTAAAAAAATAAAGTAGAAGAGTTTAGTATTCGTATAAGTAAAATAGAAAAAAAGTTTTTAGCGGCAGGCTGACAAAATAGTGCATCTATCTTTTGTATTAAAGTACACTGGGATACCAAGGATAATGGGTTCCCTGGGGCCAAGGTAAATAATGGAAGACTGTTTCGTCCTTGTTAGGACTCCTCAGAAAGCCAAAACTTGTAAGCAATTCACAATACAGAAAAAATATGTTCTTAAGATATTTTTAAGAATAAATATATAATGAAAACCTAGTATCGTCATCTGTAGGAATCAACTCAATGCAAAAGAGCCATCCGACGTTCAAAACATAAGTAAAAATAAATCAAATACGTTAGGCCAACATATTCAGAATAGGAAACGTTTTTGCGCATCCCTACACTTTATCTATGGGTTTGTAGTTTCAACTATAGATCTCGCTATAGTAGCCCACTGGGTGCCGCACTATCCGTAATACAATGCCGTGTTTAAAAAAAATAGTAACAGAATTTAGCGTCAGTACAATAGAAGAAAGTTTTTAATGGCAGGCGGACAAAGTGATGCATCTATCTTTTGCATTAAAGTACACAGGAACGCCAAAGGTAATGGGTTCCCTGGGGCACAGGTAGATAATGAGAGACTGTTTCGTCATTGTTAAATGCACTACTACGCTTAAAACTTTCTTTCTATTGAAAATTCTGTTTGGACAGAAACTGCCTATTATCGATGGTATTAAGTAAACGTTATTTTACAAACTTTGTGTATTTTTTTAAAGTGTTCAGATCCTATTGTTACTTTGCCCAAAGGAAAAATAAGGGGAAAAACGTTACTAAGTGTTAATAACAAGACAATTAATGCTTTTTTGGGGATTCCCTTTGCGAAGCCACCATTGGGTGAACTACGATTTAAGGTAAGATATACATCACAGTAAAATAATTTCTGAAAAATTTGACATTATTATTATTTATAGTCTTACATCGTCTTGAGAAAATCAAGCAGCTAATAATACCATGTTATTAGGAAGGTCGCGCTATCTCGGCTGCGATCCATAGTAAAACGGAGTAAAAACAGGACAAAGTCGCTTTCTTCACGATTTTCTTGCCTTTGAACTAGTTATAGTTCTAATAGGCAATCACAAGATATGACATTTTTTAGTGGCCACGAGACCAAAATATTTTTTGATAGGTAGCATAATCGTTATTGTGACTTTTTAAAGTTTACAGAATTTTAAAATGCGGTTACTCGCCTATTTTAATATAGAAATATGGTATTTAATATATATCTTTGTCCCTCGTAGATGTATATATACAGCTAGTTATATATCCGTCTCTCATTAATTTAAGCATATTGTTCATGTCTTCAAGTTGTTGTTTAAATTAAGTAGTTCTTAAACCAAAAATTGGTGAGTGTGTTTGACAAGACATACATCAATGCACTAAAATTTACATGATTGAGAGTATAGATACTTACCCTTTACCACGATACTGAAAGTGTACAACCAAAATAGGCGCTTCCTTCTTATATACATGTTATAACTAAAGCTACAACGAGTTTAAATAGCTAAGCGTCGCAACCGACAGGCAATCATAAGCAGCATAAGTATCCCCCAAACTGATGTTCTCTACCATTGCGCTGTTGGTTTGGTTTTATTAAATTGTAATAGAACTTACCTGTTACAATGTCCTTTTCAAAATAGGGGTTGGCATGGCATTATGAGATATATTTACAAGAATTTTTGGCAATATTACATGTCAGTGGGTACAACTATTTGTTTGGCATTTTTAATTTAGATTTGGTAAAATGGATACATCTATGGTTCGAACGCAAATGTTTCAGCTTTAGTTATAACCTACTATAATGTGTTAAGAATTATTATTCACTTCACTTATTATTAATGAAACTAATATTATAATTTTAGAAAATTCTTATTGATATAACTTACTTTTCTCGTTAGTGCAGGCACCACAAGAGCCCGAACCTTGGAGTGAAATTCTGAATACCACTAAAGATACAAATAAAATATGTTACACTTCAAAATCCGACAGTGATTCTGAAACAGAAGATTGTCTTTATTTGAATGTAATAACACCTGTAGTAAATTTGGTGAGTTTATTTATATACTGCGCCCATTAATTATGGAATAGTTAAAAAATTACTTAATTTCAGAAGACCGTATTTTCATCAAAAATCAATCAATCCATTTCATTTTTAGTATTAGGGAAAAAACATTAAAAATATGTGACTTCAAAAATATTTTTTTAAATGTAAATATAGTTGGAAATGTTCGTCGGTTTTTTTCTAGCAGAACTCTAGCCGAAAGTTAAAGTAATTTGTAACATTATGTACTACTTCTGGAGTAGTTTGTCGGGCTTAATGTATTATTCGTTGTCTAGTCCCTAAAAATATTTTGGTTTATTTACTTTACTTTGAAGGTGCCCAACTTAATAATTAAATTTTTATTTTAGAATTTATCAACTGAGAAACTTCCGGTTCTACTTTCTATTTATGGTGGTGCATTCAGAACTGGTTCAGCGAGCTATGGTAACCACAGTGCTGACTGGTGGGTTGAAGAAAACATTATTTTCGTTAACTTTAACTACAGACTAGGTAATAATTACTTATTATACTTTTTCTTATTCCTTTTCGACACTTTACAGAATTTTTAAGTACTTATTGAAACTAGAAAAAGTTTCTCGCACTAGTTTGTGTTGGTCAACCAGGGAAAGGGTCAGTATATACTCTGATTACAATTTTGGTTGCCCGAGTATTTGTTGCCTTTTCCGATCTACTAACTCGAAATGGCAAACTATGTGCTATACTGTTTCCCTGACTTCCGCATTATCTGCAGTCAAGGTCTCCAATATACAGTTGCATTCTGTGCAGATGATTCTTGACAACCATATTGTGTCCTGTCAAAATTCCTGTAACAGTTCTCAGTTGATTCCTATTTTTTTGATGCAGCTGTTTGCTTGGTCTCGGGTCTGGATCCACGATTGCTGTGGTGTAAGCCCTGTTTGTTGTTAATTTTATGTTCACTTTTATTCCATCGCTTTATGGCATCTCGTACTGTGCACCTTGGAATTCCGAGTGCTGGCTCTGGACCTGCAAGTGCATCGGCTTTTTCGTTTCCTGCAACACCTTTGTCTCCTGGTACCCACTTAAGTGTTGCTTTGTTTACTTTTGCCAGGGCCTCCAGTCCCTTTGACATTTCCATACCAGTCTTATGTTAGGTTGCATAAAGATTTTTAACCACAATTAATTGACCAGCAAGTTTGACAATGACATAAATGATATTAACAGGCATTATTTATTCACAAAAAAATTAACTTTAAATTAAAAATAAGGTGACTGAGCCAGTATGATTGTAAGAAAATTTCTGCCAATATTATGTATGTCACCATCAAACTTGCTGGTTAGTTAATTTTGGTCAATAATCTTTATACTCAACAAAAGGACTTTATTAACGGATAAAGTTTTAATTATACAATTTCGGGTTATCCAAAATTTTTTATAAAATACTTAATTAACCAGGTAATTTTGAATGTGACAGCTATAAAATTTCCATACACTATTTACTCACAGTCAAAGTTACCTAAGGAGCAATTTCGTATAAAATCCTTGCCTCTTTACTACTTCTAGTACGATCGGGTATTTTCACCGTTTAAACTAAAATTATTTGAACATTAACGATACTGACAATTTACGTCAATAAAAGGTGTTATTATATTAAATGTCATAGTTAAATGTAAGATCAAAATAATATGTATTCCAAAGAATATATTTTGGCAGCACTTGTCGAATCCATTTTGAATTCCGAACAATAGCTATTTGTCTGTCTATGGATTGTACTAATAAAACTTTTCAGGTTTAAATTATTTACTTAGGTATATCTCCAAATAAATTTAAAAATAAAAGTTAGCAGCATTAAGTACAAAGAAACTCCACAACAATGGATTCACTACGAACAGGTAAACAATGACGTCCTTTTGTTCAGAAACAGCGAAAATGTTCTTTTAGGACTTAATTAATAAAGAATAAAATAAATAGTGGAAACGCGGCCTCGCCATCTATAGGAATCAACTCCAATGAAGAAGATAGAACAACCAGACTACAGTAGAGCCCCGATTGTCCGTGCTCCACAGGACCGGACCAGGCACGTAAAATTAAAAACACGAATTATCCAAACAGTTATTTCTTGTATACAAACTATACATAAATATAAAAAAATGGATCTCAAAGTTGAAACTAACTTTTAAATTGCATAAAAAGATAACAATTAAAAACCGAATTCTACATAAGTAAAGTTTTACACTAAATAAGAAAAATAAATGACTACTTATGTATGTTAAAAACTTGCAAAATGCCACTTTAATAATGGGAAATCGTGGCACGGATAATCCGCCGCCCGGATAACCCGCGCACGGAGAATCGGGGTTCTACTGTACTATTAAATCTTATTATTAAAACACATTTTCTTATTGCTTATTATTATTTTGTACAAATTATCACTGCAACTTTTAATAATATACTCACTTTATAGATCCATTCTAGCAGCATATCACTGCAATAATTTTTTCTGCCAAAATGCTCGATTGTTGTATAGTTTCTTAATTTTTTTTGGCGTATTTATGCAAGGAAGAATTGGCACCTCAGTGCTGCTGCATTGACAGACAAGATTCATAAAGTTTGTTAGTTGTTTATTTAAGAAACGGAGATTTATTGACAACGTACCTACTATTAGATTTTTAAATTAGGACTTTAAATTAAAAAAATAGTTTCTATAGTTGAAGTAGTTTTGTAGATAGTAAATAAGGCATGCTCGTGAATTATCTTGAAATATGCAAGCTTTATGTAAGTAATCCCCAAAATAACACTTAAAGGTAACCACTTTAAAAAAAAATTAATTTGTAGGTCCTTTTGGATTTATTTCCACCGGTGACTTAGTTCTACCAGGCAATTATGGACTGAAAGATCAACACTTTGCGCTTAAATGGACCTATGAAAATATTCATCTCTTTGGTGGAGATAAAGACAAAATTACCGTACAGGGACAGAGCGCTGGAGGAGCATCAGTAACCTATCAAATATTGCACAAAAAATCTGGAGGTGGGTAATCTAATTGTATGACGTTAATATAATTTATTGATTTTTTGGTGATCAACTATAATAGTTCCTTATAGAACTTTTGTTGCTTGATTGCAATCAGTGGCGCAAGGATTAATAAAATATTGGGTTTAGCGGTCAGAGAGGGGGGACCGAAGATAAAAATTTTCAAAAATAATAAATGTTTTCCTTATAACAATAAGTAGAAATTCCATAAACCATTATACAGTGTCATCGGTAAAGTTTGCATTATATGACAAAGTTCTTTTATTAACGAATTAAAGAAAATTTGCACTTTGTTTTTACTTGTTTTTTTAAAATTATGAGATACCTGTTAAGTTACCTAACAAAATCGTTAATTTGATATATTTTCAAAAAATAGGATGAAAGTAGTATTTCCCTATATAATGAAAAATTTCAAACAAAAAAGTCGCTTACTTTTCAATTTTCTATTTCTACTACTAACCTGTAATTTTTTTGTTCTGTTCTATTTTAAGCAGACCTTAACAATATAATTTACGTGTAAGATATTTATTGCTTACATGGGTGTTTTTATTTATTTATATTTTAACTTTTCCAAAAAATCATAAAAGTGCCAAAAAAAATTATATAATATTTAATAAAAAGTTCATCTAGTATCGTTATTTTCAAACAAAATACATGTTAGTTGGTTCTATTTAGAAGTTAATTAAATGCAATAAATTTCAAATTTTCTTTATTAACTTAGTTACTTTATAACACCTTAATACAATCAATTTATTTGAATTTTATTTGAAAGTAAACGAACATCACACAGCACGTAAATCTTATTGATGCATATTTCATAAATTTTTCAGCAAAAATATTACCAAGTAAAAAACAAAGATGTGTATTATAAATACTTGACATTAAAAAGATTTTGGTAAGAGCTATTCCATTTTTTTTTAAATTTAAACTACTTTCCGATTATGATGTCATAGTTACACCGTATGATTTTGGTTTTCGGAGTAAAATCAATGTATTATTATGTAACTTATGGGCCGTAGAGTAACTGGAGATACTAGACATCAAACTAAGCCGATTAAGTCATATAAGTTTTTTCGGATTGTTACTTGTTCTAGAGATACAGGGTGTATATAATTTATGTATTATTAATTTAATTTTGTACTATGTTTTTTTATGCTTTGGGATGTTCAGGGAAATATCTCGAAAACCGTTAAAAATATTAAGATCAATCAAGTACACTTTTTGACTTAGAAAATGCCCTTCTTTAAGAAACTATAATTGAAAAACACCTAATATTACAGGTAAGAAAAAAAATCATAGATTAATGAAGCCCAGTGTATGCAACTAGCGCCCTCTAGTTTCAAAATTAAAAATTTCTACAAAATCTTATTTCTTGCTCATAAAAACATAATTTTGCCAACTTTCAATTCGATTCATTAAACCGTTTTAAAATTATGGCTTATTTTCGAGAATAAACTTTTACTTTCAACATCCTGTATCTCTAGAACGAGTAACAATCCGAAAAAACTTATATGACTTAATTGGCGTAGTTTGATGTCTAGTATCTCCAGTTACTCTACGGCCCATAAGTTACCGGACACCCTGTATATGTCTTCCTTAATGATGTGCTAATATTTTAGGGTGTGATCCCTAAAATCATTTTATGAAGAAAAGTTTATATAAACATATGTCCTAAACGGCTTAAATTTTTTGCTACAGGGTGTTAAATTATTTTTTTAAATGCGTTTTTTGTAATATCTCCAAAAGTACTTTAGATAATATTTTCAATGTTGGCATGTGCTAATAGGACATAAAACCACATGTTTTAGTTATGAAAGTTATTTTTTCGTTCCACCAGTGGCGTCCCTACAAACATTTCCTCTGATATTATTTAGAAAAAAAGTGGTACGCCACGACATTTTTCCATGTGGATATTATTTCTGATTAGCCTGGTCAATTCTGCATAAAAATGGTATCTTCCGTTTTTCTCCTCAGGCACACCGTTATTAACTAAAACAATTAAATTAAATTAGAAGGGCGGAAGCATGCCTATTAAATAATGAAGGTGGTCATTTCCAACAATTTGTATAAAACAAAACTTTGCATTATCAATGTTAATAATAATGAATAGTAGAGCTAATTTAATTTTTTTAATTAAGAACGGTGTGCCTGAGGAGAAAAACGCAAGAGACCATTTTTATGTAGAATTGACCAGGCTAATCAGGAATGACATCCACATGGAAAAATGTCAGTGGCGTACCACTTTTATTCTAAAAAATATCAGAGGAAATATTTGCAGGGACGCCACTGGTGGGACAAGAAAATAACTTTTATTACTAAAAGATGTGGTTTTATCTCTTATTAGCACATGCCAAAATTGAAAATATTATTTAAAGTACTCTCGGAGATATTACAAAAACAGCATTAAAAAAAAATTCAACGCCCTGTAGCAAAAAATTTAAGTCGTTTAGGACATATTTTATGTTTATATAAACTTTTCTTCATAAAATGACTTTAGGAATCACACCCTAAAATATTAGCATGTCATTAAGGAATACTCTGTATAATATTGCAAATAACTCTAAAGTGAACAAAGATACCGAACTGCAGTTTGCACATATTTTCTTGCAAACTTAATCTACGTTCCGAATATGATGTCTTAATTATATCATATGATTTAGGATTTTGGGACTAAATAAATACTACTATTATTATTAGAAATTGTGTCAATTAACAGTTTTATTAGCAAGTAACTTGTACTAATGGATACGACGGTTGCAAGAACTTACCTTTCTCTTCTAAACAATTAACCAATAAGGGCTAAGTCGTTTAAAAGTTACACAAATAACACTGGTTAACAAGATTTTTGTCCCAAGCGCAAAAATGTCTGATTTCAATATAATTTTGCATGCTGAAATCAATCATGTTTTCAGAATTTCTCCATCACCCTTAGTTTTTATGTTCCAGTATATGTGATTATTTACCTATAAAATGCACGCATAGGTCTGTACTATAAGAGTCATCTAACAAAAAACTTGTGTCAGGCATTGCTATTTTATTATTTGTGTATTGTAACAATAACTTGTTGTGACTAGAAATAACAAAGTGTGCTCTGTGTGTCACGCGGAACATGTCTTGGCTTGTTGAGACCTGCAAGCAGTTCCGAGTCCTACATAACATTTATTGTTGTTTTAGTTATCGGCTAGAGCTCGGTGAATGAACATATACGCAGACTTTTTTAACGTTTTGAAGAATGTGCTGTGGTGCATTTTAAGCTATTGTGGTGTAACTCACCTGTAAAAATGCCAAGAAATTGTGTAAACCACCCGAACTCTTTTTGCTACATCTGCGGTGAATTGACATTTAAATCTCAAAAACGGTCTTTCACGCCTCTCGTTAATAAATGCTATGAACAGTAGGTATTTCAAGTGTAAAGTCGGCGATCAAGACAAAAGCTGGGCTCCCCATATTTGCTGTGTTACGTGTGTTAGACTTCTTACAGCGTGGGCAAAAGGTAAACGACATATGCCTTTTGCTATTCCCATGATTTGGAGGGAACCATCAGACCATATTACCGATTGCTATTTTTGTCTTACAAATATCAGTGGTATAACTTCTAAATCCAAACATACTGTTAAATATCCTCATATTCCATCTGCACTGAGACCAGTGCCGCACAGTCCGGAATTACCTGTGCCTGACCCCCCACAAAATATGACACCGAGCGATGATGAAACTGCCGATGACGAAGTAAACAACGAAAGTTTTTCAGCCGAAAATATTGATCTGGATCCAATATTTACACCAGATTCGTCTTCTTGTGCGCCGCATCTTCTAAGTCAAGAAGAACTTAATGACCTTGTCCGAAAAAGCAGCATGGTTTTCTTTCAAGGACATTTGCAACGGCGTCTTGGGAAATCGTAAATCCGAAAATTACGTAGAGAATGTTAACAATTTATTGGTCTCATATAAAGCCATGGGTTGCAACATGAGTCTAAAAATACACTTTCTTCATTCACACTTGGACTTTTTCTTGAAAAACCTTGGAGCAGTAAGTGACGAACATGGCGAGCGATTTCACCAGGACATTCTGGACATGGAGAAGAGATACCAAGGCAAATGGAGCCCCGCTATGTTGGCAGACTATTGCTGGACGCTGAAGAGAGATGTTTCTGATGCAAAGTACAGTCGAAAGTCATATATGACCACATTTTCTAAGTAAATATATCACTTTGTACTTTATTTTTTCATAACTTATACCCATATTATTATATATACGTTCACAAAAATTCATTGCTTTGTCACTTTAAAACTCTGCGTGATGGAAAAATTCTGAAAACATATATGAAATATGTTTAAAAAGTACTACCAAGTACACCCACTTCAGCTCGTGGGACAAAAAAAATCTTAAATTTTGTTGACCAGTGTAATTGCACTTTCAACAGATTTCCCCACTCTTATCAAGGTCAGTACGTCCATGAGCCTTAGATAAAAAGATGAAAATTATCTAAGCGTTCTAATGATGTTACGAAAGATACAGTACCTTGATGAGAAAATTTTCAAAGAAATTTAGAATATTAATATTTACTTTTCAATTGTGCCCCTTTGCTGCAATTGCGAAAGTTTTTTTTCTCAATACCACTTTAATAAAGATTTTTCCCCTTTCCTCTAGTTTCTATACCAAGTAGTTTCCGAAATATTGCCGATGTCCAACCTTAATGAAACACCCTGTATATTATAACCATCTTTTGGAATATGATGTTTCTTATCGTCTTTTTTAGGTACAGGTACTGAATTTAATAACACATTTTATTTATCTTTTTTTTAAGGGATGTTTAGAGCTGGTATTGCAGAGAGCGGTTCAGCGTTTTCATTTTGGGCTTATTTGGCAAAGCCAAAGGACTACGCCATTAATCTCATCAGTACTATGAATAATGGTATTTCTCCATCAGATAACAGTAGTACATTTATATATAATTTTTTGTTAAATGCAACTGCTAAGGAAATTGATAGCGCTTCTCAAAATATGGTAACCAGATATATTATGTTATGTTATAATAAATATTAAGAATAAAATATAATCAATAACTTGGGCTCTTCCTTGTTTATTTTTGAGTGAAATAAAAACAGAACTATTTAACAAGTAGATAAAAAATTGAATCTAACAACTCATTTCTATTACTGACAACTTTTGAAGGTATTAGGTTTAGTATACGAATTTTACGGATTAACTTGGTGTTAAAAAGTTTTAAAAAATTATTATAAAATCACGATACTTTAACACCGATATTCTAACGCGCATAATTTCTCCATCTCTTTCCCACATTTTGACGACACGTACGAGCATACACGTAAAGGGCTTTACAAGAATTGTGATAACACACAATCTCCTACAAAATAATACTGCTCCACATAAATAAATTTGTTTCATTTTAAAATATATCATTTTATTTGAGGTATAAAAGCTAACGTGATATAAAATTTGCAAAGTGTTTGTGGAATGTTTACAGTTTTTGTTTCGTGAATGTACTGAAAAGGATATTCCAAGAATATTACTTTAATGTCCAGAACATTCAGACTTTCATAGGACTTCTGTAGAACTTTCCTAGAATGTAGTGTGTTCAAATTTTAACTTGCTTATTGGCATGTATCCTATATAAAAAAAATGAGGTCGAGACTAATCTAATTGTTGTTGAGATCTAATTATTTTCATGTTATATAAAAATATTACTATTATAGATAATAAACTGATTATGTTTGTATTTTTAGGGTAGTGCTTTAGCATTGCCAACAATTGAACCTGAACATGAGGGTGCTTTTATAACACAATCGCAGTACACTCTTATGGAATCTGGGGAATTCAACAGAGTGCCACTTATAATTGGAATTAATTCAGAAGAAGATATTTATAAAGCCAATGGCAAGTATTAACTAAAACCTTTAAAATATTTCTAGGGGAAAATGCCTAGTAGTAATGTTGCATTGCGGGTAGCACACATAACCGTGTTGGTAGTAGCTGTCATTACATTCTGATAACGATGAACAGAACTCAATAAATATATAATCATAATCTTCATTTGTTGGAATATAAAATATTGTCCTCTTAAAAAATATGATCCTTTGAAGTACAAAAGATACGAAATCTGTCTGCATGACCAATTTTATCTTTAAACCACAGAAATACACAGCCTTCAACAAGAGAGATTAGTCATGATCATGAGATACAATCATCAGTCATTGGTTGTACATGTTATACTTAAGACAATAAAGCACGTTATAGTTTAAATCCCATTGCACCTATCTTTTTAAAGATATTTTATGATCATCCAAGTTCATGGACATACCATGGTTGGTAGCTGAGTGGTTGAGGTAGTGGAATTTGAATGTGGTGGTCCAAGTTCGATCCTTGAAGATGGCATACGCTTATTAAAAAAAATATGCTTAGAATTTTAGTGGATAAAAGAATGCAGTATGCTACCAGTTATTTCTATTATCTAGACCGAGAGGGGCATCATGGACCTCTGGGAAAGTAAAAAGGATATACTAGTGCAGACACATGGATGACTTTACAGAATGTCAGTAAAACACCTATTTATCTTAAGATAAATCAACTACTAACTACTCTCCAAAAGGGACACACTAAATAAGGGGTTTGGAAAGAAGGCCCTACCTTTCTTCCTTAAATTTAAGAAGGAAGATAGGGTTTTCTTTCCAAACCCCTTATTAAGATTGATCGTTTTAAGAATAATTTTGTTTATTTTGAGACATATATATTTATTGGCATTAAATATTTAATATTCATTGGTCGCAGAAGATATCTCGTTGTACTAATAAAAAGAAAGAGTATACAAAATAGCGTAGATATACTTTGCTGAACTAAGGCGAAACTTTATACTTTAGATCTTGAAGCTTTTAAAGTAACAGCGAAGTCCTATTCTGAAGATCCTACATTATTAGTGCCAGCAAGCTTGGGGGATATTTCACTTGATAACAGAACCATTGTGGGACAAGCTGTTAAAGATTTATATGTAGGCAAAGGAACCAATTTTAGCGAATATTTGGGAGCGCTAGTTGGGGTAAGTAGGGAGTGTTATATACTTTTGAGTCAGTATATCTACTTTAGATTGTATTGATAAATTAAATAGTAATAATAGGTTTATTTTAAATATTTTTACTATGATAAACGTGTTTGTTTTATATTCTTTAACAAATGTTTTTTTAATCCCCCGAAAATGTTCATTTTAGAAGCAAATCCTGTTTTTTTTTAAAGTATTCAAAATCATAAATATACAGGGTGTTTTTTAATTGAGTACCGATACTTAAGGTTGTGAATCCTTGGGTGATTTTAAGAAGAAAAGTTAATATTAACATATATCCTAAAACTCTTTATTTTTTAGCTACAGGGTGTTAACATTTTTTAAAAAATATAACTTTTTGATCATAATTATTATATCACTCTTAGATATGAGGGGTTCAAAGCTAAAGTGGACCAAGTCCACATTTTGAAATTTTGGACTTACACCCATCTTGCGGAAGCGTTTTGCATATACATTTCAGTACTATAATGAACCAAGTCCTAAGTTCAAATTTTTATCAACAGATGGCGCTAGATGGTTTTTCCAGTGAATTTATTTTTAAAATGTTCAGTTCAAAAATGAACCAAGTCCATTTAACGGTTTTAATCATTTTGCGCGCATTTAAAATCAGTATTATTTTAACAAATAGTGTAGTAAAATAATAAAAATGTTGTTTAATGTTAATATAGGTAAGTTTAACGTTGTGTTTACTAAAGATTGTCTGTTATTACGTGAGCGGGGTTAAACTTTTTTAAAAGTTTAAGGATAAGGGAGGTTATGTAGGTTTTGACATTTTGGTTTCTTATTTGAACATAAACATTAAGGTTTTCAAAAATGTTCGCTGTTATTTTTAGACTCGGATTCTGATGAAGATCTACCTCTCATACATTTTGTTCGACAGAACCGACTTTCTCCACATTTGCAGACAGTGGAACTAAACGGTAAGATGACAAATCTTTTATTATTATTCAGGTAATCCTGAAACTTTTTCTGTTTCAGAAATTCCAGTATCTGTAAACCGAGAGCAAGAACGGGGTAGGAAACGGTCAATAAATAAAAATAGCTGGACTAAAAATAAAAAAAAGAATTTAAGAAATAGTGGAAAATCATATGTGACAAAGACTGGTAAAAATATCCCAGCGAATGCGTTTAACCCACATTTTGACTGCGAATGTGGCAAAAAATGTAAAACCAAAATGAACTCAGAAAGTTTGTTGGTATTCTTTGAAACGTTTTGGAAATTAGCAGACTTTAGTAAACAAAATATTTTTTTGTTTACTGTAGGTACTGTAGGAAGGCATTTGTTATCTTTAAGACACGTTGAACAACAATGCCTATACACTACAAGACGTCCTGTAAATAGTGCAAAAAAAAAGACATGGCTGATCTTCTTGCTTACATTCCTCCTGTACATCACAATTTCTTTAAAAACTTACCACTTGCCAGTTCTACCAGAGCTGCAAGACAACCAACTGAATTTGTGGATGATGAAATGGTTTACGATGACTAACAAGGCTGTTTGCTTATTGTATTAGTATTTTAACATGTATTTTTCAAGTTATTAAAGTAATAAAAATATGTTTACTGTATTGTACTAGGTAATTTTCAGAATTAATTAGGATTTTCAGAAATAATTAGAAAAACATTCACTGGAAAAATGAACCAAGTCCAACATGATGGCCCAAAAATATCCTTGGAGTACTAAAAATATTTTTAAAATACCTAGATATAATAAAAATATTTAAGTTAGGGATATACTAAAACTATCCCACAAAGAAAACGAAAAATAAATTTCATTCAAATTAATTATCTGTAAAAAACTATTTTCATTGTTTTCTCCATGTTGCTTTTTTTGGACTTGGTCCACTTCTTCTTTGAGCCCCTCATATGTTTATAAAATTTTGTACACATCTCTTAATCATTAAGGAGCATTTTTTGACTTAAAGATTTTTTTTAATTTTTACCAGTGACGTCCGTACGGGGTTTGAACTGAATATTTTTAAAGAAAAAAATGGTACGCCACTGATTTTTCTAAAAACCAAACTTATATTAAAAATTCTCATTTATTTTTGAGCAAATTTGGTCCATAAACTAACTAGCAGCACTAGTGCTGTAATAGATGCTTTTACAGCACTAGTGCTGTAATGGAAAGAAAACGGTTTAATTAAAATTTTGCTGTCAAATAAAACCACACTTTTTAGAAGAATGATTTATTTTTTTGACTGAAATCATAGTTCTCAACATTGAGTGGTGAGTCCATAGTGTGGATGGTTTCTGGGAGCGTTGCTTTACGGAAAAATAACCCAAAAGGATTTTCTCAGACACCTCCTTTATTTTGTTAGCTTTGCGCCAATCTTCAAACTTCTGATACTCCAACTCATACCGCGCCTTGGATTTTGTCGGAACTAAACTTGAGATCGCTTCGTTTTCCACTGCTTCTATATCAGAGGGTAAACTCCCATCAGAATCGCTCATTTTGAAAAACGCTTTTTATATTTTTGAATTTGTTTGACAAAGTTTCGACAGTAACCATGCGAAACAGTAATTATGCAAAAAGTAACATAAAAAACTTGATTAGTAAACTTAATAGCAGGTGCATTTTTATAGGTGCATTTTTATTTTTAAAAATGCCTTTTGCTAAATATTTTTATTTATAGATGAAAGTAGATAAAATTTTGTACAATATTCTTGTTGTAAATTCATATTACTACACTCGATGTTTCATTAAACTCGGCTGACGCCTCGTTTGACAACTTTAACATCTCGTGTTGTAGTATGAATCTTTACAACACTTATGTCGTAAATAACTATTATTGTAGTACTTTAGTGATACCAGTTTCACAAGGCCTAGTACAAGATTTGCCAAATTACACTCAGAGCACGCACCAGTATGGTTTTACCAGTTTTCTCACAAAGGAAGAATGGGCTGTCAAAATAATATTGAACTACCAGGTGAACAAATATATATTATTTAAAAGTTAATACAAGGTTAACGTTTTTTTAAATCCTTTTTGGTTAATCAAACTCTCTAAAAGCATTTGTGAGTTAAAATAAATAACTTTTTGTTCATGCAATGAACTTCGTTTGAGCATTAAGGACAGTTTAGATAGAGAGATAAAGTGTTCACCAGTTTATAATCGTCAAAGATAAACTTTATTTATAAACTTGATGTATGAAAATGATTTATTTAAACAATTTTTTATGTCTACAGTTTTTCTCAAATTATAATAACTTTTAAACTTCATTGCGCCGGTGTTATCCATCTTCTGGTAACGATACCAGCCAGATCATTTCTATTGAAACAAAAATTGTCTCAACAATAGTTTCTTTGGAAATTAGCGTGCTGATAAAGTTACGGACCTGATGAAATACATTTTTTCTACTTTCACCTGGAAATTTCCTGTTTTCTTAACACTTAAATGAAGAGAAAAGTAGGCTATTTCAGTTACCTGTACGACAAAATTTTATATTCTTATTGTTCAGTGCTGAAACAGCGTTGCGACATTTAAAAATAAAATTTCCCATTTTCAAAGAAATTTTCCACGAATTCACACAATACTGAAAAAGTTTTTTTTAGCAGATCACAACCACAAGTGATCCTAATGAATTTCCTAGGAATATAACAATGTGGTCCAAATTTCCCTTTTCCCTTTAAAGACAGGCCTATTATTCCTCTGTGCTTTGGTCTCACGAAACCTGAAATTTTCCATTAGTTGACTATATTGTTATAAAAATTAAATTTCTGAAAATAAAGTACTGACCTATCACAGTTTCTTGTAACTGCTCCGCCTTCTTTTTCAAGACAATATAATTCATAAGTAAATGGTAAAATATGTTATATGTTGTATATAAAACCGGAGACGGACATTTGGGCGCGGCCATCTGAGCGCGGCCGTTTGGGCGCGAGGACACTTGTGCATGGTGATGTTTGCTTAGTTTACACATGAGCTTGTTTGTTAAAAAACATTTTTAATAAAAAAAATTTGTAGTCAATTTTTATAGAAAAGAATATTGGCAAAACTCTATATTATGACCTAACCCCAACATTATAATTAATTTTTAATTACGCTTATCCTTTTGTTTTAAACCTGATGTTATTCCATGAATGACCTGACCCTAACACTATAATTACATGAAAAATTAGGTTTTAGTATACCCTATTTTAATTCCTCTTAATTACAGTTATCCATTTGTATTAACAACAATTATTACCTATGTTAAACCTTTTTAAAAATATTTTTGTAAATTTCTCTTTAATTCCTCTTAATTGCGTTTATTCTTTTGTATTGAACCTGATGGTATTCCATTATTCTACTTAATTATATATAGCATCTAAATTATTTTTGGAAGTTAGTTTACGCTTACCTGTTTATTTAACAGTTAGTAGTATCGTCTATAGTGATCAGTTTATTTTTTTACGAATTGGAAATGGAAGTAGTTTCGTTACGAGGCAAACCTATGTACAGTAGTAATGGTTATTGCTATGTATTTGACAGGTTTAGTGCGAGTGGGACTAAAAAATTTTGGCGATGTGAATTTAAAAATCAAGGTTGCAAATCTCGCATTCATACCTTAAATGGCGTTATTGTGAATCAATTACATAACCATTTACATGACAGTAATACAGTGAATTTAGAAAAGAGGGTGGTTTGTACTGCTATGAAAACTCGTGCTGCTGAAACAATGGAACCTGTAGAAACTGTGGTCAGTACATAATCGGGTATTGACAGACATTGACCGCACAAACAACCACGCAGAGGCATTTATAACATAACACGGAAGGTTACAAACAGAGCTGTCGATGAACCATCCAACCATTTGAAAATTTATCAGCAGCCTAAAAACTATCCAAAGGGGAAGAGACGTTGTTTATGAACATTTGCTTGCGGGAAATGAGCCAACCCAAAAATTAAAAAAATACATCCATGCTGACAGAAGGATCAAAAACCTCGTCGAAGACTACAATAATCAACGCAATCTAGTTGACGGCGCAAATAACAGAAGTATTATTGAGTTTTTAAGAGCTATCTCTTACAATTATGAAATGAATCCATAAAATCAAGAGTCGGAAAAATTTTCTTTTTCCTTTAAATTTTGTATATATTTAGAAAATAAAATGTAACAACAATATTAAGATGTGTTTCATTTTAGCTCGCGCCTAAGTGTCTTTGCGCTCAAGTATCCCGCGCCCAAGTGTCCTTGCGCCCAAGCGGCCGCGCCCAAATGTCCTAGACCGATATAAAACACGTCTATTAAATGTTTCATTGAATTTGTAGGTGCCGAACTAGTGGCGCATAGCGAAGAAGTGCATTATTACACCGTAACAAGAAATGGCAATTTTGACAACACTCAGTATGATACATTTCCAGAAAGCGATGTTTTGACACATTTTAGAATAGTAGAACTTTGGGCAAATTTTATAAAATACTTGTAAGTAGTAGAAACATATATGTTCCTCTTATGTTGTATTGCACAAAGATTTTTAACAATAATTAACTAACCAGCAAGTTTGACTGTTACATACATGATATTTTTTTTCCATGATATTGTTAGTTATTATGAACTCACAATGGAAGTAACCGGGCCAATGTGCTTGTCAAAAATATATTTTTACAAATGTTATATAATATGTATGTTGCTGTTAAAGATGCTGGTTAGTTAATTATCATTAAAAATCTTTCTGCAACCCGACGTTACAGTTTTAGCAAACAATTGTCTAAGTTTATTCCCAAAGTACATAAAAAATATTTCTAAAATAGTAATTTATAAAATTCAAAATTTAGACCAAATTATGTTCCAGTAATGATTTTTGAAAAAGTTTAATTAACACCTGGTACTTTATTTCCAATTTATGGCAAAATAATATTTTATATAAATAATAACGCAGCCGTAACAAATGCAGCAACTTTGATAGTATGAGCGCCTAAAAACTAAATTTCGAATTTGTTTAAGAAAAGGATCCTTATTAAGAGTAATCTCCGCAATATAGCATTTTTGTTTATAGTTCTTTCTTCTGTAAAAAACTCTACCAAAAAATATAACAAATTTAGCGATGTTTCCATACGAAGAATTTAAAGAGTCCACGTGGATTACAAGAAGATCCACTTTAATGAACATTTCATTGGCCTTTCGAGCTCATTTTCCACTCATCCTTGACTTAATCAGTTATAAATTAATCATAATGCCTAGAACTTCTAGAGAAGATAAAAGTTCCGTCTTTTGACCTCTTTTGGCATTTAAGTTTAATAGTTAACTGAAAAATAAAACATATTGATCATAAGTGACAATAAAGGTAGATATACAGATGCTTATCGAAAAAATAAGTCTCCCTAATATAGATTTTAATCAAATATCTCAAAATTTTAATACGGTTCCTGATTAGTTATAGGTTAGTGTCGTTAAACCATAGTATACACCTATTTTTTTTACAGGGTGTCCATCAAATGACTGTACAACGCTTCACCATAAATTCCTTAACCAAAGATAAGATGATCTAGGCAAACTTGGCATATGCAATGATGCTTCGTTTTGCCGCTCCAGAGCGCTAAAGTTTTCAAATTAATATAATTTTTACTAAATAATTTCTAAACGCCTTTATCGATTTCCACTAATTCTGGAACTAAGAATGACCACTATTAATAGCATGTTTTTACGTATGCGCCATCTTTTTTTAATACCTGCAAATTTAAAAATGGCGTGTGATCTCTGACACTAGCTGACTTCATGTTGAAACTTTTTTGTGTCTTGTAAAATTTTAGCCAGACATGCAGTTTCTCAGCAAAAAAAATATTTATGTGTAATTCATCATTGCAATAATTAATTCTAAACAACTACCAACTAGTTTGATTTTTATAATTGTTCGAAACTTTTCATGTTTTGCATCGTAAATAATTTATTTGTAGAAAAACTGCATGTCTGGCTAAAATTTTACAAGAGACAAAAAAGCAGCTAGTGTCAGAGAAATAATTAAAGTTATTTATACGGGGAATAACAATAAGAGGAACTTTTAATTACCAATCACACGCCATTTTTTAATTTGCAGGTATTAAAAAAGATGGCGCATATGTCAGAACACGCTATTAATAGTGGTCATTCTTAGTTCCAAAATTCGTGGAAATCGATAAAGGCGATTAGAAATATTTCAGAAAAATCAATATTAATTTGAAAACTTTAGCGCTCTGTAGCGGCAAAACAAAGCAACATTGCATAATAATATAGGTAAGTTTGCCTAGATAGCCTTATTTTTGGTAAAGGAATTTATAATGAGGCATTGTTCAGTCATTTCATGGATACCTTGTTTATTGTTAATAAATTAAAGCCACTATCTTTTAAAAACATAATCACTATTAGATAAAATTAAAGCTATTTCAATTAGCTATTTAAAATCGCGTTATATTTTTAAAGGAATTTACCCTGCTTACATTTACATTTCAGAGATCCAACGCCCGTTTCATCAAATCTTTTATCAAATATTACTTGGCCAGCTGTAACCAGTAATAATTTTACTTTCCTAAACATAAATGATACACTTGAAGTAAAGACCAATCCCAAGAGTCCAAGGTTTGCAGGTTGGAAGAAAATATTTGATACCTACGGAATTAAACCATTTGTAACATATTAACATTTTTTTAAATATAACAGTAATTTAGAAAATTTAACTATAATTATGAACTAAAAAGATTAAATAACCATACTTATATTATAAATTAAATTAGAATTTGAAGAGTGACCATGGCGAGTTATTAAATATAATGCCGATATCTTATACGGGGTGTCCGATAACTTATGGGCCGTAGAGTAACTGAAGATACTAGACATCAAACTAAGCCGATTAAGTCATACAAGTTTTTGCGGATTGTTACTCGTTCTAGAGATACAGGATGTTGAAAGTAAAGGTTTATTCTCGAAAATAAGCCATAATTTTAAAACGGTTTAATGAATCGAATTGAAAGTTGGCAATACTATGTTTTGATGAGCAATAAATAAGAATTTCTAGAAATTTTTAAGTTTCAAACTAGAGGGCGCTAGTTGCATACATTACACTGGGCTTCATAAATCTATGATTTTTTTTCTTACCTGTGATATTAGGTATTTTCAATTATAGTTTCTTAAAAAGGGCATTTTCTGGGTCAAAAATGTATACCTGATTGATTTTAATATCTTTAACGGTTTTCGAGATATTTCCCTTCAAACATCCCAAAGCATAAAAAAACAGTACATAATTAAATTACCCAAAAAAAAAACAAAAGTGACAATCCGAAAAAACGTATATGACATAATCGACTTAGTTTGATGTCTAGTATCTCCAGTTACTCTACGGTCCATAAGTTATGGGATACCCTGTATATCGTTTTAGTTATTGATTTTTGATGCAATTTTAAAGGAAAACGAGTAAAAAGAATAATATTTTATAGAATTTTTCTATTATATACGTTTTCCCTTTTTTACAGCTATTTTAAATCAACAAAAATATAACCCAATGCAATAAAATATTTTTACAACAAAAACAATTAGGTATTTATTTCTTAAAAGAAAAATTAAGGTAAACATTTCAATTGAAACATTTTTTATGGAAGAAGTGTGATAATTTATAATAAAAAAAATAGTGCGGGTTGAAATGAGAATGCTTTATTAGGAATATAAATATACGGCACTTAAGGAGTATTTCCAAATCTAAGCATTTGCACCAAAAACTGCTTTTAGATCTACGCTCATAAAATACATGATTTCTGAAAAAATCATCAATTTTGGCGTGGTGAGCGATATTTACTTTTTTTTTTTTAATCATGAAAAACCGAGCCCGGAAAACGCTGGTTAGAGTCATACATAAGTCTTATGTTAAAATTTTGGATTGACACCAATATTCATATATAAAATAATTTCATAAAAAAAATGTTTTTTTTTTAAATAAAAAGCCAGTTAGGAATATCAAAAAAAAATATTCAAAAAAAAAATTTATCCAACCATGCAAAGGGGGAGAGGTAATAATTTAATTTTCGAAATTTGATAGTAATTAGGTGAATTTTAAACAAACTTTGGGCGTGGCCCCGAAAGTTTTTCGCCTGCGGCGCTTTTCCGCCTTCTTCGCTAGGTACAATACCATGGAATACATATAGTCCCGACTGTCCCTCTCTTCAGAAAAAAAAATCTTCTACTTACGCCCACCCAGTCCCCCCCAGCATATTTTCTGGCTACGCCAATGTGGTGCCCCCCCAATATTTTGGGTGTAGAACCGCCCCTGTTAATTGCTGCAAGACAACTTGCGTGAAAGAAAAATTGCAAACTGTAGAGCGGCCTTTAAGAAGATGAATTTTTAGGTTATGTCACAATGTTTGGCGTTTTGTATGGCCTTCTATATTTTGTCGATATATCGGGCATCCTTTTTGCTTCAACACAAAGTAGGCATAGGTTTACTATTTTATGTTGCAGAAAAACGTGAAATTAACCGATTTTATGTACAGAAAGTTAATAGATTGTTTCGTAATATAACTAGAGCTAAAAGTTATTTTTAATTGCTAAAAGGTTTATAATTAGCATATATTTGCAATAAAATCAATCGAACGGAAATTTCTTATTCTTCTTCTGTAATTTAAAAAAAAGACCTTTAAAAAGTTGGCTATGCATTTATGTAGTGTAAATTGGTCCATGATTTAACCAATTAGGTGAATTTTTGTTCCATTTTTTTTTTCTGTCATCGTTCGTAATCGAAAAGAAATACCCATAGTATCTCCAGTAACTCTACGGCCCATAAGTTACCGGACACCCTGTATAAAGTAAAGGGCATTGTAAGGTGTCAGCGTGTGTGCGGTAAATATTTTCTGTCGCATTTTGTTAAAAAATTACACTTTTGTTTAGTTTAGAAAAATATGACCCTATCTTATTACACAGGGTGTTTTATTAAAGCTGGCCACAGGCCATATCTCTGAAACTACTGGGCATAGAAACTGAAGGCCGCAAGAGAGAACAATTTCAAATTAATTATTAAAATTATAAATTTCTCCGAAAATTCCCACATTATGGTACACCTTTGGTAACATCATTAGAAAGCTTAGATAGTTCTGCAATATTTCGGTTTAAGGCCCATTGGGGTACCAATCTTGATATAAGTGGGGGAGCTTTTGGTCGTTAGTTAGTTTTAATATAACGTTTTGATAATACTGCTATTAACAAAATTTGGGTATCTAAGAGACATTAAAGCGTTCCTTAACAAAATCTCATTCTAAAAAGTTATATAAAATATCATCATGCGATTTATTATTTACAATAATTATACCGCGGCAGAGGATCAGAGGTGAGTTACTGGCATTCGACGCTGGCCGTCCGGGTTCGATCCCCGGAGTGGGCATATGCAGAAAAAAAAAGTATGTCCGAAATTCAGTAGGTTTAAGCATGCAGAGAAGAGTGTAAAAAGTATCATCTTCCAACGCACCCCATTCACGCCGGTAATCAGCAGTGGAACCACAGACAATCGTAATCGACAGTTTGTCGACAATTATCCCCTTATGTCTCTCTTCGTCTCACCCTGACTCAAGGTTAATCTACAAAATCGCTACCACCGACAATCGTTTTACGGAAATATATGGATTTAATCGAATCGCCACAAAGCGACTGACAAGTGAATCCCGCTAAAGCTTGTCGATGAGTAATCTAACCTCAAAATTAGTTTTGTTTGGGTTTGTTTATGTTGTTTTTTTCGGCAAAATTTTTTAAAAATTATTTGCCATTCTTTCACACACGGTAAGTAGAAATATTGGTATGATGAATAAATCTCTGACCCAAATTATTTGTTATGATGGAAGAAATTTCATTAATGCAGTTTGACGTCGAATGTTGGCTTTGTACTGAATATCTACGCTTTGCCCCATAAGCCTCTGGTAACTGCCAGTAGCGAAAAATTGCAGTACCGCAAATATTCTTGTCCGTGGGGACAATGCACCTCTTCGCAGAATATTCCTCATGTGGGGCAATAGCATATCCACCAGCATTTGTGCCTGTGGTTTAGTTAGTCAGTATCTTCGTCTAAATTCCACGTCGTCCTCAGTAAAAGGATTAAATGAGTCCTACATTCGCATCCTCTGCAAATTAAAACGTCGTAGATGTAACCTACGTCTCTCGAGGTCCATTAAAATATTTACTGGTAACATTTTGATTAATAAACTATAATAACTCACAAAATAATAAACGATTAAAACTCCAAATATTTAAAAACGACCATAAACGGGCGAAAACAAACAAAAATATAACCTATTTTATTCTTCTTTTTTTCTGTAAATTATTGGCCTTTAATCATAACCTAGGAGACATAGGGAATGTTTTTAGAATTGTCGGTAGGTCATGCAATGGCAATAAACCGAGGGTTGATAGTCATTGGGGGTATCGCATGACTGAGAATCGTGGTTCGGAACTCACGTTAAGCTGTAGGTCCCCTCGGGAATAGCCCTGGCAGCGAACGAAGAGCAAAAAATTACACACCAAACAATATAATAATTATTGTAACTATGGGAATAAATAAAACTCTTAACTTATTATAACGTATCAGTTATTAATTTATTTAAACAATATAGACCTTACATCGATGAAGGATGCATTTTTAGCAATATTCACGGACAAAATTGAAGTTATACATTTATTTACATATATAAATAAAATAATATATTTTCGATAAGGCTTAGGAGGGTAGTAGCTGATTTGTATTGTAGGAATATATTATCCTAATATTTTTTAAACGAGAAAACTATTTATTATACACAAAAAACCTCAAGCTTCAGTTGCAAATGAATTAGTTTTTTAAAATTTTTCGTTCTTCTTATTGTTGGGCATTTGCTTTATCAACACATTTCCTATCCTTATTTTTGAAATATAAAATATTTAAGGTAGAGCACGGTCTGAGACGTGGGACAATATAATATGTTGGCCTACGTCTCACTCTATAGAAAGTAGGTAACATAGTACTATAAGCTATTCTAACCAGGGCCTCAATTCTCCAAGCGATGTCCCTCCGGTAATCCCCAAGACCCACTTTTTTAAATTGTTGAATTACACTGAAACTCCAATGATCCTATTGAAAACTTTCCCTTCAAAATATATTTAAGAATACGAGATCGCTATTTTTATGGAAAAAAAAACTTATCCACATGGGAAAGTCTACTCTCATGAACAAAGATGGTTTAAATTCATTGATTACGGTGAAGTGGATTCGCTTACTGTATCGCATTAAACAATGTCACTGAAAACATGTCTCCAACACAAATTTATAGTTTACAGCTTTTACCAATGTTACATAAAAATAAACATAAATAAAAAATATCACAAAAAATAATAGCTCGTCAAAAACCAAATAAGCATCTCCACGTCACTCCAATATATGTTTATGGTAATATTATAACAATATAACAAAAAACACATTGCATGGGTGTTGCTGCAATATTACAGTAATATTTCGTGACATTAAATATCACTTTGTGACATAGGCGCCGGAACTTCAGAATTGCTCTGTGGGCTTGGAGCCCGGATCTCAACGAATAAAAAAAAAATCCTTTATTAAATATACACATAATATAATGTAATAGTTAATAAATTTTAAATATAATAAGGCTCCCTCCACAGTAACTTCTAAAAAAAAAGGTCATCGGTCCAAATTTTGGAGCCCCCCTCCACAGTAACTTCTAAAAAAAAGGTCATCGATTCAAATTGTGGGCCCCAAGACGCGCGGGGCCATTCCTCCATCCAAAGTGACTTCTAAACTGACTAAAACAGGAGATCTGGTAACACTGGCTCTAACTTGACCGCGCCGATGCTTGACCTCGCTGACTAGGCCGTGATGGGAGATCTGCATGATGCGCAGATCTGGCATCACGGCTGCCAACGTGTAGAAAATATATATCTAGCGGATACTTATAAAAATATTTTTAAAATATTGCATTTTTGTATTGTATTTTAGACGACTTTGTCTTATTTGCTACAAAATCCGAAAAATCACTAAAACTGGGGTATTTAACACAAGTTTTCACTAAATCACTGAGAATTGGTTTCGAAATCATTAAATCTAGTGAAATTTCACCAGACCTGGCAACCTTGAGACTTTGCGACCAGGGACTTTCCAAATTCTCTACGTGCTCTAAGCAAAGTGGTAGACCAGGGTTGCCAGATCTAGCATAATTTAATTTTCAAAGCCAAAATAATTTTTTCCTAAATATTATAACTTGCTAAATTAAAAAAGGAAACGACAACTGTAGATAAATTTTATAGAAAAAAATTAAATTACTAAATCTCAAGTAACGCACGTTTGCAAACGAATTGCTATTAGTATCATTATTATGTAAACGTACTGTGAGGGTTAGGCTATGGGGGCCCAAGCCCCCAGAGCCCCCACGGAATCAGCGCCTATGCTTTGTGATATTACAGCCTGAAACATAATCTATTGCATACATAATATTACAATGCCATCAATATCACACACCCCGAATGTCACACTATTAAAATATTAAATAAATGCAATGTTGAGGTAACAAAACGTTGTTTGGTGGGATAATTGTAGAATGTGATTACAATAATAATAATAATTACTATTTTATAATATAAACTAACTGGAAAAAGATGCAGATATTACTCGATTTGCTATAATAGTTACCGAGGTAAATTATGAATGTTTTTAACGATGTAATTTTACTTGCAAGGTTCACTGTGATACAGTCCGCAGCACCGGGATAAAATATAAACTTGTACTGAAAAGGACGAATCCCCGTTGCATTATTTAATATGGCACAAAGAGCCAGTCCGTTGCAACGAAGTAATCTACAAATTGAATTTAAGGACCAGTTTCAGTTGCATTGTTTACTGGAATACAGAAAATGAGTTCGCTGCACCATGAATGAAATTATGCGACAGGATGAGTCCCCTACATTAGTTATACCGGGTGTTTTATGGTGGATGGAACGTCAGACCTTTATGGAAAATGGGTGATACAGTTTCTTCAAAAATTTGGTTGCTCAGATGGCAACATCGTTATTTTTAGTAGAATACCCTATATATTATATTATTTTCTTATTACCTATATAATTTCACGTATATTTTGTATAAAATGTTATGTGTCTAATTCTTTTTGAGATATTGACGTTTGAAATATGCATTTTTCGACTTTGACAGGCTTTAGCACTGGAATGGCACATCTAAGAGAAAAATGGTTTTTAGTCACCTCCCTATCTCAGTTTTTTATTCGCTATCTAATAGTTACAACTTCCGGTTTAACATGTTAAACCGTAAAACCATTTTTTTTGGTGTAACATGTTAAACCAGAAGTTGGTATTTTTGGACAGAGAATAAAAAACAAAGACAGAAAGATAAAACCATTTTTCTCTTAGATAGGCCGTTCCAATGCTATAGCCTGCCAAATTCTGAAAATGGCATATTTTAAAAGTGAATATCTCAAAAACAATTATTGAATTTAGATATATGACATTTGAAACAAAACGTGGAATTGTATAGGGAATTAAAAAATAATATAATACATAGGGTATTTCATTAAAGTAACGATGGTACCACCTGTTTAGGACAGAAGTGGCAACGCCGCATTGCTAAAAATATTTTAAAACGATTGACAATGGTTTTTTATCTGAGCAACCAAATTTTTGAAGAAAACGTATCACCGGCTTTCCATAAACACCTAACGTTCCATCCACCGTGAAACACCCTGTATTTTAAACTGTGTTTCCCATGTTTAGCCGGTAAAAATTTAAATAATCTAATTTTTCGAATTTACTTTCCTTAACCACTTTAGCCTATTTTCTTCTAGGGGAATTTTTGGAGTTTAGTTATAAGAAGTTCAAAAACGGAAGTTAAATATTAATTTGTTGTTTTTGGTTATAAAAGCTGTACAATTTAGTAGGGCTGAAGTGTACTTATTTTTTCAATACAATTTTCAAAAAAGAAGTTATTGCCCCTTAAGACTATCATATTTCGAGGTTAAGTTCTATTGTAATCAGCCGTGTAGCAATGGGTTTAAGGAGTTCCATAATCCTTGACCTTCCCATATTAGTTTAAAATTATTCGACATTGATCTTATGTTGTATTTTTTTTTATTGCACGCCATATACTACTGAACTATTTAACACCTAATTTTACTGACGGGATCTTTGATACTCTCAATCTAGTGCTTGCTGATAATATTCTGCCAAAGACCGTTTGTGTCGCAAACCCAGTAAGAGCGATCGCGCCTAAAACAGAAATCTAGTGTCCCTAGTTAAGTGCAACAAATAAAAAAATACAAAATACTACTACCCTCATTGATTTTGATTACCTTTTGGTACAAATGCACTAAATTGTACTAAGTAAGGCCGTAAGTATTTACAGTTTATTTTTACTTTATACATTTATTTTTGATTTTATCATTACACTTGGCAGTAGAATAAAAATGCAATCGTTTGCAGGACTGAGCGGAAATATATTTAAAGAAGACCCTAGCAGAAATAGTTCGTTTTATTGTCTTTTTACATGTCAATAAATAGCAGGAATTCAATACCTTATAAGTTTATTAGATATCAAATAAAGGCAATAAAAGTTTTTGATCAGCACATACTTAACAAGTATTAATTTTTTCCAGATAAAAAGGAACAATTCTTCTCATAATGATGACTATTATGAGTAAATAGTAGCATTGCATTTCCATAAAGAAATTATACGGTTTATGTTGTGTGTACAGGGTGTCCCAAATTCGATGTTTACCGTTGGTATCTCGGGAACTATAAGAGATACAGCACCGGTAAAATGGTGGAAAGTTGTGGAATTTTGTGCTCAATAATATTAAAATTTAGGCTTTTTTTAATTTATTTTTTGAAAGCTCTTTGAGCCCTAAATTCATCATGTATTACACTTAATAATTTTTATACTTTTTGATAAATTATCTTCATATCATCAGGAATTTGATAATTATTAATAATATAATAAATCTAATAATTCTGCAATAACATTCTGTTATCTGTCGCAATAAATTTTAGTGAAAGTTAAAAAATAGGGAGAATTATATGTAATAATATATATTTATGTTAACCATAATAATTTTATAGGCAGAAACCGTGTGTTTTTGAGTTATAAACGAAAAAAGAATAGGGTCTTCTTTAATTTATACTGATGGACTGAATAATTTGCACTATACTTACATCTTAATGTCCTAATAATTACATACCTGCTTAAAATTCTGAGACAAAAATGTTTAAAATTTTCTTGAAAATTTGCTCAATTTTGATAAAATTACTAAACAGATGTTCTACATGCAACATAAAAATAAGTTCTCATTGGTAACGGCATGATGTTTTTTAATGAGAAATGCTCCAGGATTGGACCATAGAGAAGCCCAGGGCTCCTTTAACTATTATTAAATCCTACAGGGAGTATAAGAATATTCAGTTGTTTTATACCCTTTTAAATTTAAAACAAGTGAGTGGAAGATAATTCTTAACCCGTTCATTTCGGCACTGTGCCTTATCCAGGTGTAGTTGTGTCTTTGACGTGGGACTTGGGGCGAGTAGCTATAGGGTTTGTATCTTACCTAGCCTTAACCGTGTAGCAAGATGCTGCAGTGGTGGACTAAGGAAGGATAACCCAGGGTGGAATTCCTACACCCTTAATCTACCATCTTTATTACCGACTTTTAAAAAAATGTCACCGTGATGTTTGATAACCTTCTCTTCCTATCAAAATTGACTTTTAATAAGAACTCCAATCTACGTCTGTTTAAAAATAAACGATAAAAATTGGTATCGCAAATTTTTACAATAAGCAAGGCGCATTTAAAAATTATAGTCTCACCAACTTTTTATTTAACTTAGTTTTAACTTATAGTATTCTATTACCGCTATAACCAGAATGAAGTATATAAACGGAACTATTGTAATTTGTTTTATTACTTTTTCCATATTGAGCAAATTTCCAGCCGCACTGCAATATACCACTTATCAAAACATAAACACTTTATACCTGGTTAAGACGTACAATTCATATTGTTCGTAAAAACAGGACCTAAAATTTTAAAAGAAGAGTAGATAATTATTTTAAAAAATTAGCTAATTGTTTATAATAGTATTTACTAATACATTCATTGCCAATATCAGAAATTATTATACACAGGGTATTAAATATATACAGAGTACTGCTAATAACATCATGTTAAATATTAAATATTTTATATCTTAGCGTAACTTTTGATCGTGGAATTCTAAAATAATAACACTATACATATTTTTGGACATTATCTTAAATTTAAATTTGATGCATTTTGTGCATACACTTTCTATTTTATTTGATTAGCATTTTTGCGTGAGCCCAATAAAAATATTTGTAAGTATAAATTTTTCAAAAAAATTTGTTAATGTAAAAAATAATTTTACAGGTATTTTTTATTTTAAAACAATTGTTAAGAAAATTTACTGGCTCTCGTTTATTTACTAGCAGTTTATTAAAAATTACAAAAATAATATTTTTATTATTGCTGATAACTGTAGGCAGCAAAGTAATGTTCTTTTACATGTAATGTTTATATTTGTATTGATTGTCGAAGTTACCAGCAATATAAACTAACTTTTATATTCATTTACTTGGTTTAGAATGTCTTGTCTTCACAAGGTAAAATTTTATTTTTTAAGTCATGCTCAAGGTAGATACTTACTGAAAAAGGTATATTATTAAAATGAATCTAACAAAGTATTTTAAATGCTTATAAATGATATTTACCAGAATATTATTATTTTTTATATTAGCTGAACAATTCCAAACAAACACAAAATAAATTATAATACTATACAGGGTGTGCCAGTAAGGGGTCTGGCTTAGATAACACCTAATCTATCAAAGATAGGGAAAAAAGTATAATGAAAAAGTTAAAGCGATTTTTAGGATACATAATCTAAAAATATTTTCTAATCTACAGGGTGGTCCTAAAAAGTGGTACTGAATAATAAAAAAGAAAATTAAATGGGACACCCAGTATAATTTTCTGGAATATGATTCAATGGAATAAGGACTTTGCAACCCAATTAAAATTTTTGAAATGAAATGCAACGTTGCCAAGTAATTAATTTTAGTAATTTTAAGGGTATCGTTAAAAAATCATAGCGACCTGTGGGTTAACCTTAGGCAAATATAATTTACGTTGTAAGTACTTTAAGGTACGATATATTGATCCATAATAATGTTTTTTAAATCTCTTATACAGAGCGTTCATTACAAGTTGGACAACTCGATAGTTTTAAAAATGCTTTATTTCATTTTTTTTAAATGGGACCCCCCTGATTTTTTTAGGCAAAAATATTTATCTTTCGAAAACCTTACTTTTTTGTAAAACATGTCATATATCTAAAAATCATAGTTTTTGAAATATTTTAATTCTCTTAAATCAGGGTAAAAAAGAAAAGTTCTAATTAAACTATTTAGTCAAGATTGCTTTGGAACAAAAAATAAATAATTTTCTTTGTCACAGCTGTCGTTGCCAAATTATTTCGCTAACATTTTGTGCTTTATTACTGTTTAAATTTTAGTTTCCTAAACTAACTTTATCATAACTCATACTTTTCTATTTCGATAAAGTTAGTTCGGGAAACTAAACTTTAAACAGTAATAAAGTACAAAATGTTGGAGAAATAATTTTGCAATGACAGCTGTGACAAAGAAAATTATTTATTTTTTGTTGCAAAGCAATCTTGACTAAATAGTTTAATTAAAACTTTCCTTTTTTACCCTGATTTAAGACAAATCCTAAAATATTTCAAAAACTATGATATATGACATGTTTAACAAAAAAGTAAGGTTTTCGAATGATAAATTCTTTTGCCTAAAAAAATTAGGGGGGTCCCATTTAAAAAAATTGAGATAAAGCATTTTTAAAACTATCAAGTTGTCCAACTTGTAATGAACGCTCTGTAGAAGAGATTTAAAAAGCATTATTATAGATCAATATATCGTACCTTAAAGTACTTACAACGTAAATTATATTTGCCTAGGGTTAATCCACAGGTTGCTATTATTTTTTAACGATACCCTTAAATTTACTTAAATTTCGGAAAAAAATTAATTACTTAGCAACGTTGCATTTCACTTCAAAAATTTTAATAGGGTTGCGAAGTCCTTATTCCATTGAATCATATTCTAGAAAATTATACTGGGTGTCCCATTTAATTTTCTTTTTTATTATTCAGTACCACTTTTTAGGATCACCCTGTAGATAAGAAAATATTTTTAGATTATGTATCCTGAAAAACCCTTTAACTTTTATATTACATTTTTTCCCTATCTTTGATAGTTTAGGTGCTATCTAAGACAGACACCTTACTGACACACCCTGTATAGAGCATAACAAAAATTGACCAATGAACCTTCATAATGAATAATTAAATTCTGGAGGATAATTACCTGTTTTGTCAGTGAATTAACTTATCAACATATTAGTTTTTCCACATTTACTAGGTCCGCAAATTGATCTCGCTATCGTAGATGATAAATCTCGTTCTAATCTTAGAAGGAAGGTACCGTATTATGACACAAATTTTATTTTTTTAATATTTGGTTGTGATTTCTCAAAACATTGTGAAACACAGTGTTTGGGTTATTTATTTTTTAATCCATATACACTGCCGAGCAAAAAATTTAGGTCACTTAGTAAATATGTCATGTTCGCCCATGGTAACCATAAAAGGCATCGCATGATCTTCGAGAATTTCTGTAATCTACCTGTGAGATGTTAGGGAGCCATTTTGTACGAACACCAATTCTGTGCGGGCTTGTGCAGTGATTCCTGCCCAAACCATTACCGAACCACCGCCAAATGGAAGACGCTAGTCAATACAAACTGCAGCATATATTTCTCCTGGTCTTCTTCATACTCGTCGACGTCCGTCTGAGCCATTGAAGCAAAAAAGTGATTTATCTGTAAACACTACATTGCTCCAATCATCATCATTCCATGCCAAATGATAGAAGCCTATTAGACAAAATATGTTGAATTGAATTTATTTTCTTATTTTTTCAAATTTCCTAAGTGACCTAAATTTTTTGCTCGCCAGTATGGTATACGTATTAAAAGTTATTAAGTTTTATATAAAATAAGAAAAGTTTAAAAATGTTCCTTATAATAAGTTAAAATTCCTAATATGACATAAAGAAAGTTCTGTATATAAGGTGACTTTATACTTCTACAAAAAACTGCGAGATAGAGCAACTTTTCCATTTTAGTTTTTTCTTCTGGTTTGATAACTTTGTTTTTTGAACGGTAGTAGAGTTTTGGACTTGCATTGTCTTTATTTGTTTAGAATCACTACGTTTCAACTGGTAAGTATCTCCAGTCATCTTCAGGTGAATACTGAATAAGTGCGGTAACTACAGCTCTATTTATACTAGGCAGGTGCTGTGACGCATGACTAGTCATGCGTGTTGCTAGGTGATGACGCATAGCTGGATGAGTCATGCTTGATGAGTCATGCTCGATGACGTCATGCTCGATGAATCATGCGTTTAACTCTTGGGTGGTCTTATTCTAAGATTACATTTACTTAACAAGGGTTTCCAGACGTTTCTCATATCTAATGAAGGCTTACTAAAGCAACCTGGATTTTGGTGTATGGTCGCAGCTTCCTTAAACTTCCTCTTCCTCCAGTGCGGTTCTTTTTGCAGGATTTCCGCTTTTGTCCACATGATATGATGACCGTGCGTCCAGGCGTGGTCAGCTGCACCTGATTTTTCGGTCTCTCCTTTTTGGGTGTTATTCCGATGTTCTTTAATCCTTACTTTTAGTGGTCTTAGTGTCTCACCAATGTAAGACTGGCCGCATTCGCAGGGGATCTGGTAGACACAATTTTTCTTGTCTTTCTGGCTTGCTGGTTTCGTCTTCGTTAGGTGGCTTCTTAAAGTGTCTCTAGAGCTGAATACTGTGTTGATGTTGTATCGTTGTCCTAGTCTTCTTATTTTCTCGGATACTCCTTTGACATACGGAATATTGAGTATTGGTTGTATCTCTTTCTCTGCTTTACCTGTGTTTGGCCGATTCTTGCGATTTTCCAATATAGTATCAATCAATCTCATGGGGTAGCCATTCTTGTTTAGGTCAATCTTGATGTGGTTAGTTTCTCTTTTGAGAGCTTCGTTTGAGTTACAGAGAGTAATTGCTCTATCCACAAGGTTTCTTACTATGCCATGTTTTGTGTTGTTTGAGTGGTTTGATGTATAATTAAGATATTGCCCTGTATGTGTAGGTTTTCTGTACACTGATCTTAGGAAGGTGTTGCCATTTTTCTTTACGTTGACGTCTAGAAAATGTAATTGGTTGTTCTCTTCTTTTTCCATGGTGAATTTAATTGTTGGTGCAAAGTTATTAATGTGATGTAAGAATTCTCTGAGTTCGTCCTCGTTTCCGTTCCAAATAATGAAGGTGTCATCCATATATCTTCGCCATATTTTTGGTTTCTTCTTTGCTTGTTTTATTGCTTCGGATTCAAACCATTCCATGTAAATGTTGGCGATTATGGGCGAGAGAGATGAGCCCATTGGTAGTCCGTCCGAAACAAATAAAGACAATGTAAGTCCAAAACTCTACTACCGTTCAAGAAACGTCATTGTCTCTAACCTTTAAACAGAAACTTTGTTTTTATTCAGGTTTTTTCATAGACAGTAATTATTTTTATATGGCTTTGATGTAATAAGACTTGCTGAACCTTTTTTTTATGCGAGAACCAGAATATCGTGCTGATAACACCAAAAATATCATAAAAATTATGTTTGGAACACCCTGTATAATATGTGGTGTATCTTAATCTTTGTAATTTATTTTTTCAGAAAATCCTCTAGAAGATCCTTTATAGTGAATAAAAGAACTCTAAGAATGATTTAATAAATAGGAAAACTTGAAAAAGTAAGATGCAGAAGTACGAAACGCAGTTACCATAACAATGAGTTGTTTTATTGCGGTAACCTAATATTCCCAAGAATTATCTGAAATAATATAATAATTAGGCAATCCAACGATGTGTCAAAATGGAGCTGGATGGCAAAAAATTATTTTGTAATTGGTACACGTGACCATAAAAATAATGTTGCTGGTGGCATTTAACTGGTGACTCAATGCTTTTTGCCATCCAACCGCCATATTGAATCACGTGGTTTGGATTCCCTAATATTAGGGTACTTTACCTTTACTGTTTATGATATCTATAAGTATTATAGCACTCTCCGATTACCTTTTTACAGCGTGCAAGTGTGTTAGTAAAAACTGGGTTGCAAGAATCATCACAATGTGCCGAATACAAGAAAATGCTCCACAAATTATTTGTTTCTTAATATTCAATACGCCAGTGTTATATGATTCAAAGGGATAGATAGGGTTTTAATTTCCATAAAATAAGTTACCCAATGACAATAAATATATGGTAAATATGTTGACATTTCTGGACCCCTTATCCATGCAAATAAACCATTACTTTAAAATCACATCATCTACTTTGACACATGACTTAGGTATAATAAAAAAAAGAATGCAGGTACAAACAACCTTGCTAAAATAATGATAAAGGAATTTGATTTTATTCTCTAAAAAAATAAGACACATAAGCAATAATATGCAACTTCTATATCCAGTAAATAACATTCGTCCAATAGACGTACAATATCATCCAACCAGAACTGAACAGAGGTTTAATTTTTGAGTTTTCCAGTACTTTTGTTAAAATTAATATCGCCATCTTGTTTATGTTTGAGAGTAGAAACCAAAATTGTCATGTAAAAAGCGACTTGTCTTAAAACAAAAAATGAAATGTGGCTTAAAGTTGTTAAATTTTCAATAGACCACCCTGTATATTTTTAGTTTTTATGAAAGATATTTTTTTCTTGAATCCAAAATAATGTCGTTTGTCTACATTAGCTCACGTTTTTAAGATATTATTTATATATTATTTTATTATAATTTTATAAAATCTGTATTAATTCTAGTTTAATACGTTTAGAATGCCTTGGCAGAGTAAAACTTACTTTTTATAAATGATATTGGTGATGATCTGGCTGTTGATCATTTGATATAGGCTGATAATGTTAAACTATATAAAAGAATTAGAAACATCAATGATTGTATTATTATTCAACGGAATTTGGAACTAAAATAATTTAAAGCTTAACATTGAGAAGTGTAAAGTTGTGTCATTTACGAACCAATTTTCTGTAATTAACTATGATCTTGAAAATAAAATTATTTCTCGCTCTGACTCACTCTGTGACTTGGGAGTCGTTTTTGATTCAAAGCTTTCATTTATACCCAATATAAATAGGATTATAAGTGAAGCTCTTCAGAGTTATGGATTTATTGTGCGCTGCACTAAAAGTAAAGTACCTTAACTTTAGGGTCGACGGAATATATCCTATGCAGGGTTTTCCCCAGACTCTACTTCTTCAGAGATTTAAATATAAATCACTTAGGGATCGCCGTGATTACCACCTCTTAATGGCTCTATTTAAATTACTAAACAATCAATTGGACTGTATTGATATATTGGGTAAGCTTAATTTTAATGTGCCACGATTGAATTCACGACAAAATATTACTTTCTACCTGCCTAATCCAAAGACAAATATTCTAAAATGTTCTCCTGTCTTTCTAATGTGTGAGAAATACAACAAGCGATTTGATTTAGATTTTTTCAGTTCTTCTACCAGTGCAGTTAAGAGGTCATTGTGGCATTAATATTTTAAACTAGGAATGTACGGCTGGTATTATTTTTTGTATACATGATTTTCTGTTTAGTCTCTTTTTTACTGCTACTTTTGTTACATACAAATTTAATTTAGAATAATTTTTAGGTTTACGTATAGACTAGCTTAATTTTGTTAGTATTTTTACTTCACTTTTAGTATATTTATTTTATGTGTACATTTTTTCATGGCCCTGCCTTGTAGTTGGATTATTTAACCTGTAGGGTAGGTAATGTAAATAAATAAATAAAAACCTACGTAATGGCGATGAATTAAAATAACATCTAAGGAGTGTTGAAAAATAAAGTGTCGATATGTCTAGAGTTCTTTGAAAAACAAAACCATGTAAATAGTATTAGGGGGCTATGTTGAACATTTTAATATCCAAAATATTCTAGACGTATTAAACCAGAATGAATACTGCTTTTTAAAAATTTGATGACTCATATTAAAAAAACGGTATGAGCTAATATAGACAAATTATATATTTTTGGAATCAGAAAAAAAACCTTTCATAATAATAAAACATATTCAGGTTGTTCCATTGATAAAACAATAACTTTACGCCACAGTTCCTTTGTTTTAAGCCAAGTCGCTTTTAAAATGGTAATCTTAGATTTTACCAGGCGCGTAACTACAGGGGGGCTAGGGAGGCCGCCCCCCCCCCCCCCCGAGACGTCGCTAGGCCCCCTCCAGAAAAAAAAGGCTGACGTTGTAAGCTCGCTACTCGCCTCGCAAATATGCATAATAAATGTATTTTGGTTGTCAGCCTCTTATTTGGCAATTTTACTCGTTGAACTTTGGGCATGTTTATTCAACGATGTACAAAATAATCTTGCCAAATATCACTCGACCCTCATTTTTTGATTGGTTAAATTTTCCATTTTTCACTCAAACTTTTTTGGCAATATTCGTTGAACTTTGGGCTTGTTTATACAAAAATTAAATTCCTCGAGCTTCGCCCTCGGGATCTAATCAGAATAAACATATCTAAATTCAACTCGAAAAATTTCCAAAAAAAGTTTTCGTGACAGTTGAAAAATCAAACCGATAAAAAACGAGGTCTTGTGATATTACTGTTGATTATTAACCAAATTTGTCTGCCTGCGGCGCATTTCGCCTTCGGCGGGCTCTCCGCCAACCCGTATCTACACGAGCCGCCACTGCAAGTCACAATAACAGGCCCACCCTAGGTCAGAGGGCTAGTTACGCCACTGGATTCTACGGTCAAACATAAACAAGATGGCTATATTGGTTTTAACAAAAATACAAAGAAACTCAAAAAATAGGCCCCTGATCAGTCCTGGTTGGATGACCCTGTTGTACAAACTTATATTTTACTACCAAATAAAACTATAATGTTAATGTACAATTTGACTAAAAGTGTATTAGTTGTATTAAATTATTTATTTATTATTTTTTTCTTTCAAATCTAAAAACTTTTGTTCTAGTTAGTGTTAATATCTAAAAATATTACAAAATCAATTTCCTTGTAATAGGAATCGTGGTTTTCTATAGGAAGGTAATAATATAATCAAAAAAGGTAAATTATTTTAAAATTGTTTTGATTAAATGTTTACTTTTTTGATATTCACCATGTTTAAACAAATACACTCATTTAATTTATTTATAACTTACGGTTAACTGTTTATTTTAATTACAAACATAACATTTTTTATAATATTTCATATAAATCTACTATCACTAGAAACAATTCCATAATTAAATATAGGTTACATAAAATGAAGTAACTATGACAATCACAGTGCATTTCAATTTATTTGTTAATATTGGTAAAGGATGTTTCTATATATGGAACTTCTTTTAACTCACGTAGTTAAATAGTTCTTTAGAAGAACATAGCACGCAGCGACATCTAGTGTCGATGTTGGATACTTTTAAAGCATACTAGCCCTTCGACATACTTGATAAAATTTGATAAAAATGTTAAGAGGGAATCAATCCCGCTAGGCTGCTCTAGTACCATATTGCTTTAATAGAACTGAAACCAATGAATTTAGAAATATCTCCGCTTACCGTACAGGCTGTGAAATAGTATGTTACATAACGAGTGATGAAAGTGATATTTTTCAAAACAAGGAGATATTTAGCGGAAATCTTCCAAGTTTTAGAATAATCACTTTCAGACGGGTAATGTACACTATTTTTCCTACGACCATAAAGAATTTTTAAAAAAACCTTCAATTTGTATTTTATATATCATAGGTATATCACTCACTGCGTTAAAAAAAATTTTAAGACCAACAAATAGAAAACGATAAGATATTTACATATTTTGATTTGTTCTCCAATTTTATTACGCTTATTATCATCACACTATCTATGTACTGTGTATAAAACTTAGTTCCTTATTTTTTTAGCGGCTTACGTCCCTCAACAAAGAAATAATAATAGCTACTACAATAAAAATCTTACAAACATCAAAACTCTAAACTAAATAAAATTTAACCTCAAACAATAGCGAATTAGAGATGGACTTAAATACCTCCTATGTCCCGCTCGACGATGCAACACCCGGTATATCACTAGCTTGTTAAATTATGCTTACTTTATTAAAAAATAAATATTTTTTTTTAACCCAAAAATCCTGGATTGACCTGGATTGACCAACGAGAATAAAAAAATTTAAATTTATTTAAGGAAAGATGCATAAAACATAAATTTAAATAATCCACCCAACAAGAAAGGATTCAATTCAAAATAATCCTATAAATTATTTTATATTTTTATAAAAAATTCAACTAGTCTTGGTGGGATTTGAACCTGTGATCTTGCAATCTATAGGCTAGGGCTCTATTATACAGGGTATTACAAATTCGATATACCAGCATTGGAATCTCGGAAACCATAGGAGTTAGAGCAACGGTTAAATAGGTGCAAAGTTGTGCAATTCGGTTTTGATTATAATGCCGCTTTAAAAGATTTTAAATTCCGAATACTTTTGATTTTACTCGAAAAAAACCGAAATTTTTGCAAAATCGTTTTTATTTTTCCCTGAGCTCATTTGACTAGCTATTTAAAAATAAAGGACACTTTGTCATTGCCACTTTTTCTCCTCTACAAAATGACGTTACTAAACTAAAGATTCGCCGTTTCGTCTCCGAGCGGCCATCACCAACTTTACTTTTTTAAATACGGACCTGGATTTTTTTAACCGATTTTTAAATCCTTCTACCCTCAAAATGTAATTACGATATTACGTTCTCATAATAATAAATTATTGTCCTTGATTATTTTTTACACTTCTTGTCAGTCCGGTCCTGGCAACGAATCACAATAATAATTAAAAACTTTATTTTATTTAAAACTTTTATACATAAGTAATAAAATTTATTTTATAAGAATTTTCTAATAATTCTAAATTTACTAATAAATAAATCCTAATTTTCTAAATGTGCTCAAAGAGATTGCATGCCGTTTTGCTCAACTTTCGATTTTTCTTCCAATTTTGGCGACAGCCCTTTCAACTGATTTTCTACTTATCCTACCAAATACAACCTGTTTGCGTTTATGTTTTAAATAAAATAAAGTTTTTAATTAATATTGTAATTCGTTGCCAGGACCGGACTGACAAGAAGTGTAAAAAATAATCAAGGACAATAATTTATTATTATGAGAACGTAATATCGCCATTACATTTTGAGGGTAGGAGGATTTAAAAATCGGTTAAAAAAATCCAGGTCCGTATTTAAAAAAGTAAAGTTGGTGATGGCCGCTCGGAGACGAAACGGCGAATCTTTAGTTTAGTAACGTCATTTTGTAGAGGAGAAAAAGTGGCAATGACAAAGTGTCGTTTATTTTTAAATAGCTAGTCAAATGAGCTCAGGGAAAAGTAAAAACGATTTTGCAAAATTTCGGTTTTTTTTCGAATGAAATCGGAAGTAATCGTAATTTAAAAACTTTTAAAGCGGCATTATAATCAGCACCAAATTGCATAACTTTGCCTCCACTTAACCGTTTCTCTAAGTCGTATGGTTTCTGAGATTCCAATGCTGGTATGTCGAATTTGTAACACCCTGTATATGCTATCGGCACCCATAAAGATTTGTTGTTTAATACACGACACTCTCTTAGACGCGATTTGTTTTTTCTAGTAACCGATTTTTCAGTATATTATTAAATGTTTTGTAATTTCAGATGGCGTATTTTTACAGTCTATTTATGAATCACTCGATAAATATATGATCAATAAGTTAAACATTTTACTGCTTTCTAAGATTTGCTATTTTTAATAAATTAATAGTCTATATCGAATTGGCACCATCTGTTTAAATTAAAAAGTTTGCCCTGATATTTCAACACTCGTGTTGAAATATTTTTTTTAATACGCGTGTGATATATGGCGCTTTCTAGCCAAGTTAATGGTGTTTTTTTTTCTCATTTTTATAGGTGGTTGTACGAAAACAATTATTTATTTCAACAAAGGCTAAAAGAACTTGTTGTGGATTATTTTACAGTGTGTAGGTTGACTGCTAGAAAAGATATATGAAGGCTAGGATTTTTCAATCTACTAAAAAATTTTATTTTGAAGTTTGTGCTCTACATTTGTAGAAAATTAAGCAGAACTAACTTAACTTTTAACATATCGTATTATAATTTACACGGCAAGAATATCTGTGAAACCTGCTATAAGTATATCTTTTTTTAAACCGGAGATATGCAAAATATATTATAAAAATGATCTGACGTTTTAATACGTTATTTGAAAAAGTTGCAAAATAATGTAACATTGTGTTTACATGCAATATTAATGTTTTCCGAAAATCTATTTAGAAAAATAGTATGTATACCTAGTAGGAAAAGCCACATTCTCGGACTTCGTATTGCTAGTCTCGGCTTGCGTTTCGATACGCAACCTCTACAGCCGTCCGGGAATGTTTACATTTTGCTACTAAGCGGAAGCGGACAAAGTTGTGCATCTGTATTTTGAATTGGGTACAGGTAGAAAATGACGGCAATTTCGTCTCTATTAGGACTCTACGGAAGCCATAATCTGAAAGAAACTTCAGAAAAAGAGATTTTATTGAATTACGGGAACAAATTACCCTAAGGTTTTAAGTAGGATGTAAAACAACAAAATTTATTCTGAGCATTCAAAATAAATTTTAAGCACGTCAAAGGCCTTTTCGTTTGAGTCCTGCATTTTAATGTTGCACATGTTTTATAAAAAAATAAATGAAAGGCTGACCTACTAGAACGTGTTTCATATTAGAAATCAAAGCCTTCATCTACAATATAACTACGATTTCTTACATTAGTGCAACTAAATTTTACTAAATATTTGTTTATATTAATTTTTGTTATAAATTAAGACATTAACTATACCTTCACTCAAATCATTTGAAACAAATATTTTTCCACAGATTGTATGGTAAATGGTTTTCAAGATATAGCTGGCGTTTCTTTCTAGTTGTACGTGCCGTGTGCTTAATTAGAAACATGATATAAAAAAAATGTATAACTTAAAAAAGGTTTCAGTATGTTTTAAAGATATTTTTCTGCTGTTTTACCATTGGGACGCAGTGTGAGTAAAAAAGTTCCAAATATGAATATACTAAAATTTTAAACCTTCAGTAAGATATGATTTACTGTTTCACAAGAACAATCACAATGTACACAAAAATACATTAAATAGCAATGAAAAATAAAGTTATTAGATATTAAATAATAATTCGTTAAATTTTTAAAATAAATTGTCAAAATATTTTAGATTTTAGCTTTGATCTAAAAAGCGTTTCTCGTATAAATCAATGAAAATATTAGGTAGAATTACATATCCAAATTTCCTCTGAGGTAATTTCATCCCATTCAAAAATAGGATATTTGGAAATATTAATAGATAATTAGAACTACGAAAGCAATGGGCACGTTTTTTTATTGTTTTACCAGAAAAGATATTATATGGTAGTAACGTGTGAAAAATATATACGTAAATTTTATATGATTCTTGGTATGTCACGCACTTTTAATAAAAACAAATGTTACAATTAAATTATCTATGACTAGAAGCGTAGCTAAAAACGACTGTTATGATACAGGTGCCTATTATTATAATGCAACTGTGACAATGGTTTGGATATCTTAAACCAGAATTTCTTGGGTATGCACAATACCTCTTTTCAAATAAACCTATTCATCACATTGTCATTGTGACTCTATAACATCAAGCTAGAAAAAACGCCATCCCGTTTTACCCGCCACGTTCATACCTCAAGCCTTGTTTCTTTTTTCTAAGCTGCACCTTTCTCTTTAAATTAACGAAACATAGATAACATTATAATCGGCTGCTAGACTGGCAAATAATCAGGGTCGTAGGGGGTTTAACCCATTCCTAACCCCCCCCCCCCCGGCACACCACACTTTTTCCATATCGCTACGACTACGATAAAATTTAGTAGCCATTTTGAAATACCACTATAAATATTAACAAAATTACATTTATCTTGTCATCTTCTTGCAATAAGCTGCTTTTTTGTGTTTATTGCATAAATAGTTGAATCTATATTGTCAAACTAACATCAATTCAGTAAAAGTGGTTACGTAAATGGTCAGTTGTGTAACGTGAGGTAGATCCCGAACCAAAAACATGGAAGTTTCACCGATAAGTAATTTTATTATTTTTGCTTAAGATAATAGTTTAGTTGATTTAATCCATGAAATGAAAGACCAAGATGGGAACTCGCGAAGCGTTTCGTTTTATCTGTAACTACTGTTCTCATACTTTGAATAAGTTATTCTGGCATTTCTTTGACGAAAAACACGTTTTAATAGGAAATCTATTCAATTACATGTCTTTCATGACCAAATGTCATGTCATCTGCACAATTTATTAATTAAAAAAAATTGAATTGAAATATTATCAAATAAAATATGCAATAAAAGAAATTTTCGAAATTGATTTACGGCCAGCAAGTAAATAATGGCATTTAAAATTCAATGTTTCTTGGATATCCTTTCTAAAATTAGAATTAATTCTCTTTATTGTTATATGACCTGTATAATATAATGATTTATTATATTTTTGTATACACATAGATATCTGATAAAATACATTTCTCTAACTCAAATATCCTAATTAATAACCATATGCAAATTATAAATAATTTATTATTTCAAAGAAGTAGTCCATTTCTCAAAGAGACTTTCTTTAATTTTTAAAAATGGGGAAACTCAAAGTCAAAGTCTCAATCATGTCTTAAAATTTAATCAATGAGTGACATGTTTCGCCCTAAACTTTGGGCATCATCAGACCTAACATTCAGAATAAAAAAACAAAAATTAAAATTAACACGTAATATTTGCTAGTGCAGACTATTTCAATAGTCTGTCACTTTATTTGCAAAGTCATGTATATTACGTGTTAATTTTAATTTTTGTTTTTTATTCTGAATGTTAGGTCTGATGATGCCCAAAGTTTAAGGCGAAAAATGTCACCCATTGATTAAATTTTAAGACATGATTGAGACTTTGACTTTGAGTTTCCCCATTTTTAAAAATTTATTATTTGTTTGATCTGTGATAACTTTTAAGCTCCAAATGTTTTTGAAAAATAACGATTATTTAGCTTAAATTTTATATGTTTGAATTAAAAAAAGTGTTTTGCGAAAAAGCTACTATAATGTTTTAATGTAGTTTTACATTTTTATATTTAGATCTAATAATAAAAATATTGTTTTTGTGTTCCTACAAACAATTTCACTATTATTTGGACGTAAAATGCCAAAAGTTTCCGATGTCACTATTACGTAAACATTAACTTTACTGCCTTATTTCATTCTTTGCGTTTTAACAGAGCTACAGTTATCTAAATTGCCTCCACAGAAGTTACATAAAAGTTAGGTCAATAAACAGATCATAAAAATGTGTTTTCTTGACATTTATTTCATAGTATTATGAAGATTTAATCATGATAAATAATGGGTAAGTATTAAAAATGCTCTCTTGTTCACCTCGCATTTTTAAGTGTTTTTATATATACATGCTTACTTTTTCATCGTTCTGGCCTAATATGCCACATAAAATTTAGATCTTTTATTCTTGAAGTAGTGTTACACTATGAATAAAGTTATTATTATTATTATTATTAAAAATACTTTCCACAGTTTATTCTGTTTATGTGCATTTCAAATATGTAAGTAAATATTAAATTGTGGAAAATGTCTGTAAAAATGTTTACAATTATATATCATCTATAAAAATTAGTTTTTGTGCATTTAAAAATTATACTTATCATTGTCAATACTATGTCCTAAGTATTTTTTATCACTTCCCGGTTAAAATATAAAAATTACGGCCTACTGAGTCTAGCTTAGGATATTTGACTTAGATTTAAAATTAGAAAAAGTAATAATTCCTTATTACATTAGATACTATACATAGCTTTTTGTTACTTATTCCTAAAATACAAAACATAGAAATATGATACTCATACAGAAATTTCTTGAATTTGGACGCGTTTTTTCATGGTTCCCGGAGTATTGGGAATCCCATGAGACCTGAGTATCCCTGGTTGGTTATAAGCCATTCCGGGAGGATGCCCCTTAGGAGGAGGGGGAGGATCTGGAATTGTTGGGCTTGTCGCACTACATTGCTGTTCTTGATTGCTAGTTGATGTGGTTACATCTGGAGGTTGAGTGTAATGGGAATTACCTATAAACATTAAAATAAATTATAACTTGAAGAAATAGTCCATACCTAAAGTGGAGTGGAAATTTAGAAGGTAAGAAATGAGAACACAAAGTCTTCCTTCACTGTCATATTATAGAAATATTTTAAGCAACTTTTCTACATGTTTCGAACGCAGAAGCATTCATCTTCAGGAGAATAACTAAAAGAAGAAAAACCAGTAGATATTACCCTAACTGAGCAACACAATTGCAGGTTCGATGTAAACATAAGTGAAACGGTGAGAAAACAGGTACACACGTTGCATTGAGAGAAATAAAAATATGTGGGTTTAAGGCTTAAGGCACTGTGAAAAATTTAAAGGTAAAATGAAAAGTCTGTCATTTTTGTGTAAAAGAACTGTCGAACGATTTTTTGCTTAAATGATTATTTCCATTCACTTCAGTTTCATCGTTCGACAGTTCTTTTACACAAAGATGACAAACTTTTCATTCTAGCTTTAAATTTTTCACAGTGCCTTAAGCCTTAAACCCATATATTTTTATTTCTCACAATGCAACGTGTATACCTGTTTTCTCACCGTTCCACTTATTTTTACATTGATCCTGCAATGTTGCTCAGTTAGGGTGATATCTACTGGTTTTTCTTCTTTTATTTATTCTCCTGAAGATGAATGCTTCTGCGTTCGAAACATGTAGAAAAGTTGATTAAAATATTTCTATAATATAACAGTGGAGGAAGACTTTGTATTCTTATTTCTTACCTATTAAATTAAATTATGTTTTTGAAGGCATCGCCAACATACCAGGTCTATTCTTTATTGTACTCTTTTGCAAAATGTTTGGACAAAAATGTATTTCTTTTCTAATTATTCATACTTAGGAGCAAACAGTAGTTAATGAGTCATTACGAAGAAATAGAACATTTTAACCACATCGTGCATACTATCTGTTTCTGACGATGTCAATAAAATATCTTTTTTTTAAATACAAATCATTTTATTATAAATTTGAAGGGGTTATTTTGAAAATTACAATACATTTTTATATTTGATTGTCATTTTAAAACTTTTTATTTTAAATTTCCTAATTATTCATACTATGACATGAAACATAATGTTTGTGTACAAAAATTTATTCCATATCCAGTTTTTCAAAATATTCATATTAATCCTTAATAATTTTATTGCTTTCTGTTGATTAAATTAAATAGGTGGTAGAAAAAATTTCTAATTTGTGTTAAACTAGGCGTTCTTTAAAAACACAGTGGATATACACACTATACCTGCTACACTTTAAATTTATTTTAGCACATAAAAAATAGTTTTTAAAAGTACAATGGCTCTATTTAGGTTAGCAGCATTTATAAATCTGATATAAATTAAAAAAGATTACACCAATTTCCAATAGGATTTTGATTTGAATTATACGATATTAAAATCGAATAAATAACTACATCTTGGATTGCTGTTTATTCAGAACATTCATCTGCTTTTATCCTGCTAAATTGTAGTTTACTTATTAATATAATTGCTACAACATACTTGTTAGAATTTTACTAACGAATATGCGCTAAAAGTTTAGAATTAGTACCATTTTATTACAATTATTTCATTGTCAACTTTTATAAATATTTTTTATTTTTATGGTCTGTTCTTTTTTTTGTATATTATACCTTTTATTCTTTAAAAATAATAGTGACAACTCCTAAATCTAAAATCTATGGATTGTTTGGATGTAAAATAGGTTTTGTAGACTTTGATAATAATAGAAGTGAATTCAAACATTTCTAAGAAGATTAAATTTATACTTTCTAAATTGAATTATATTATCCGAAAAACGGCAGACCCTTTAATATATAATAACTAACATTTTCCCCACCCCTTTTTGTCACTATTATTTTAACATACAGGGTGGAATTTTTAACTGGTATAAATTCAGTATTAGAAAGCGACTTTATTTGCGGAGAAAATACGGAAATACGGGTGCCTTTATTTTTAGTTTTTTTACACTTTTTTAGTCCCGTCATGAAATTTACCCCTCCTTTGGAGGTAGAAACTGCCCCCAACTTTTTATTCTCAAATGTAAAGGTATGTATAGCGATAGCTCGTTGGAAAGGGCATAAAAAGGGAATACGACCCACTATTTATTTTGTATTATGGTAATGGTAGAAAGCCAGAAAAAACAAGTTTACTTAACAAAACCAGAATATGTAGAGAAACTTAGGCAACGACTTATACATTCGCCAAATAACCCCGGAAATGGTACATAATGTCAAGAATGAATTCTACTTTAGATAAGGGTATTGTCAAGAAAAAAATGGACAACGTTTACAGTTAAAAAAAGTTGCGTCTAGATTACCGATATGCAAAAGTAAATAGTGGGTTGTGTTCCTTTTTTATGCCCTTTCCAACGAGCAATCGCAATACATACCTTTACATACCTTCAATAAGGGGTAAATTTCATGACGGAACGAAAAAAGTTTACCAAACTAAAAATAAAGGCACCCGCCGTACTTTCTCCGCAAATAAAGAGGCTTTCTAATACTGAATTTATTTCTGTTAGTGACATTTCTTTCTGTAATATTAATAAAACTGATAATATATAATATTTACACAACAATTAATAATATTTAAAACTACATTATATGAATACAAAGCTCCGTCTCCACCAACAACGGTACCAATGAAATGTGAGTAATTCTAAAAAATTATCCATAACCAATAAGAGAAAATAGGACACCGTCAAAATTGTCTGTTATATTGATAAACAAGTTGCTGTTATTCACAGTTTTAACGATTTTTGCCATTTATTTATGCCAGAATCAGTTTTACAAAATAAATTATAAATTCTTATTTAAAAAAAAAATTGGCTGTAAAGTAAAACGTCTGCTATTACCAAAATGATTTTTTATGATTTTACCAAACTCATGTTTCGTTTGCCAAAAATACCTCAAGATTTGTTTAGAAATACGAAAATAGTTAATCACAGCATCTTAAGTGTATGAACAATAGTTTGTTGGCATAAAAGAAAGGATTTCAGCTTACAGTTAAGTCAAATATAAATTCATAGTTCAAGCGTATCATATTCCCTCTTATAATTCTTTCATGCTTTCTTCCACTACTAACATACAAGACTGCCATGACCCATTATTAACCTTAGAAATCGGGTTTCTCGCCCTTGCCAATTATTATTGACCATGGTTAATAATAAAAACAATTTTTTTGAAAGCAGGTAAATTGATTCTACAATAATAACATGGAAGATGATTTCTTGTAGGTAGGCAACCAGATAATAATTAACAATACATATTAGATTCTCAGAGATGTTCGATGTTATAAAATATCGATACTGTAAATCACAAATATAAGCTATGAGAAAAAAGAATGTGCCATTTCCTTAGGAAAATACTACTAGGATCGTAATAAAACTTAAAATTAGTAAAGTCACAATAAATTAATTAAAATCGGCCATTAAAAAAAATTGACATTTACAAAGCCACCTGACAAGATAAAAACAAATTGTCTTTACAATTCCATAGCAAAGGTAATTTGATTTAAAAAAATTTATAAAAGCAATTTTTTTAATATATACATTTTTAAATTTAATATTGCTATAAAAATCTTGTAAATGTGTAAGTAGTGGAAAAAAAACGATATCGCGATGGAAAACGGCGTTTCGACAGTTGAAAGCCACAGATGACATTCACAGCTGATTCTAGTTCCGCCGAAAAGTAACTAGATTTAGTGTGGACCGTAACAAGTTCACATGTCAGTTCGCGTCCTATTATTTTCGTTGTTTTTTTTGTTTTTTAGTATTTTTGTGGCTGTTTTTTATATAGAATATATAGAGTTTTCTGATTGAAAGTTAGAGTCATAACTAAAATGAAGCATAGTGATTGTTTTGTATACCAATATTTTAACCATATATACCATGTTTTACGTATTCTACCTAGCTGGTGAAGTATTACCGGCATTTATTACATTCTTTAATATTCACGAGCAAAGGAGAGTAGTGTGTCGATAAGTTAAATTTTTTAAAAGCTTTGTCGATAATATTTATGTTACTAGTACATTGCTTGATTGTAAGTAATTCCTATTACAATATCTAGGTAGTATTCAGTGGATACCTAATAGGTTCTTGACTTTTGTTCCAAATTGTATAACATCTCCAAAAGTTTCTTGACAACTTTAGTTAACAACGATGATTTAAATAGAAAAATTTGTAAAGGCTTCTTTGATAAATTAAAATGGGAGATAAGGAACTTAATATTTAAATATTTTTTAGTTTGTTAATGGAACATAAAAATAGTCCGGTCCTGTCTTTTTAGCCAACCTCTAAACGTAAAATAGACCAGTCGTCAACAGGGTGCCATAAATGACAAATGACTTGGCGTTTTCTTAAAAAAATTTGACTTTGACCATGGTTTAGACGGCTATACTATTATAGGCATCGCATTTTAAATCTCTCGTCACTTTGCTCCTCGTGTTTTAAACTCGACCCTCTAATAATAATAGTTGTCTAAAGCTTGATTAATAATATATATATATTTTTTAAAAGAATTTTAATCCATTAAATTTTAAGGTAAGTGTATTAAATTATTTAAAGTTTTTAAAAAAACTATGACGGAGAAGGAAATAGCCAATCATATTCTCAAGAATTATTCATCATATTAAACATTTATAAACAAACTACCTTCGGGCCGTTTGGCTGGCGGCGGGGACGAATTAAACTCCTGCAGCGGAAGTTCTGTCATCTGGACCTCGGCCAACGATATTTTGTCGGAGTTGTAGTCCCCCACGAAGTTTGGCACAGTTTCTCTCTTGAAACTTCCTGCTCGGGCCAGGGTATGGTAGGGACTTTTGTTACAGTTGTACTGCATTTGTCGTGATTCATATGGTTTATCATACGCTTCGCCCGATGAGCTACTGCAGCTTCCTATAAGAATTATTAAGTTTATTTATTACAGCTTTTGAAACTTGTTTTAAGATTCCCTAGATTAATTTATGTGATTAATTTATAGATTTTTCATATAGGGATTTCAGTATTAGTAGACGGTGACAAAGAATGGATGAAACCTAATTTTTGACAACACTTTTAGGTCGCATAATATTTCTTTGAAGTCAATTTTGTGCGCTACTTGACAAAAAAGGTAAGCAAATGGAGGGATGAAACTAAAAGACTAAAATGTAATAAATAAAAATTATCAGAAACTCCGTGTTATTTTTGAGAACATTTTTAAAGTAGTTTTGATTTTTTTAATTTCAAATCATAGCCAATTTGAACATTATCATAATATATATTGCAGCCCTAACAAAGCAACATAGGCTAGTTTATTAGGATCCTAAATAACATAGGTGGTTGTATAATATTTACCTTCAATGCTATATCACCACCTCTAAATAAACAATAGTTATATATTTAGTAACAAAAACATTTCCGTTAATCTTATAAATCCCTTAATAAGCTTAAATGGGGGGAGCTTATAAAGGTTGCGAAAACCATTGTTTAGTAACGCTATATACATTTAAGTTATGTAACCAGAAGTAACGGAAAGGTTGTGGTAACCACTATATAACATCTTAAAATTTAAGATGTTATATATAGTGGTTACCAGAATGAAGAATAACTGCGTCTATCTGTCACTTGTCGGCAAAGGAGTTGATTTCTCTCTCTTAAATACATTACTACGGTCTTTTTCTGTTTCCACAAGTAAATTTGTCAAAAAGTAAAAAATTAAATGGAGAGCCGAAGTTAGAAAATGAAAATGTTTTATTTTATTCTTTATATGGCATGAATCAAAATAAATGTAAGAACAGTTTTTTACTGCAAAAATAAACCGAGTATTTCAAAAAAGTACAGAGGCCCTCCAAATATCCAATAGTAATTAATTTCAGGTAAAGTTTTCAGAAAAAAAAATATAAAGATTTTTATTTTAGGATTATTTATAACAAATATTATTAGTATACCGGGTGTTTCAGTAGGTACGCTCGCCCCTATAACTTTTTTGTTGTTTAAATTACAGATTTAAAATTTTGTGTGTTTATATGTGATATTCTTTTGCATTTGATGACATAGCGGATGCCATTTAATCACTTCCGGTTTAACCGGAAATGATCTCAACCTTAGATTTTTAAATGGAACACCCTGTATATTTTTGGCTATATCGATTCAGAACACCATTCCAAATTCAACGACACTCCATACGTTACTTTTTGATACTTTAAATTATTTTTAATTTTATTTTTATTTTTTCGTCTAGATTGCTTTAAACTCTTTAAAATTGTTTACTTCTAAACCAAAATCTTGATAAAAATGCAATTTTCAAGTTTTATTGGGTTTTAAATTTTTTTTAACTTTTTAAAAAGGCTTTTTCCAAGAGAACTCAATTTTTCCTAGGTATGTAATAAATAATTATACCTTAATAGGGACCTAAATAACTAATGATTTTATTTATCAGGTCGCCGGATATAACCCCGTTGGATTTTTTTCCGTGGGGCACAATAAAAAATGGGGTTTACAACACTCCACCTACCAACAGAGAAGAGTTGGAAAATTGCGTAAGAGCAGCCATTAATAGAATTACACGGGAAAATTTACGAAATGTTGTAAGAAAAACAATTTAAAACATTCGCGCTTGTCATGAGGAACAAGGAAGGCATTTTGAACAACTGGACTAACTAGACTGTTTCTATTGTTTCAATGATAATATTTAATTTTTAATTATGTTCATTTGTTTATGAGCATTATAGCGTCATGGGTGCCTAGATAAATGCAAAGCCGTTTGCGCTTCGTGTTGTATTTTTTGTCATAAAATGTTATTTTTTATAAATTATCGCTGCTCTTTTAACTTGACATTAGGATGTGTGATATAAAATTGTTGGAAAAAAAGTGCTCTATCTCTTTGCCTGAGTGAGCCAATATGTTTCCATTTGGAAAAATTGAGTTCTCTTGGAAAAAGCCTTTTTAAAAAGTTAAAAAGTATGTAAAAAATTTAAAACACAATAAAACTTGCAAAATTGCATTTCTATCAAGATTTTGGTTTAGAAGTAAACAATTTTAAAGAGTTCATAGCAATCTAGACGAAAAAATAAAAATAAAATTAAAAATAATTTAAAGTATCAAAAAGTAACGCATGGGGTGTCGTTAGTTTTGGAATGGTGTTCTGAATCGATATACCCAAAAATATACAGGGTGTTCCATTTAAAAACCTAAGGTTGAGATCATTTCCGGTTAAACCGAAAGTGATAAAATGGCATCCGCAATGTTATTAAATGCAAAAGAATATCACATGTAAACACACAAAATTTTAAATCTGTAATTTAAACAACAAAAAGTTATAGGAGCGAGCGTACCTCCTGAAACACCCGGTAGCACACTATTTCACAAGTATAAGCATGTATTTTGCTTCAGTCATTGTCTGTCAAAATTTGTATTTCTGCAACAACCGTTCCCAAAATTATAAATTTATGTAAACAATCATGAAGGAATCAATGTAGTAGCGGCGAAAAGCCCAATATTACCCTTGTTGACCTTATATGACGATTAGTAACAGTATATAACTTTTAGATATGGAATCTGCGTCATATCTACTAACTATCGTTAAGGAGTTTAATGAAACAGAATTTAATGTTTTAGTACATTTTTTGCAATTTTGCAGCGAAAATAAGTGTTGTGCTTATTCATCATGAAATACTAGAAAAGCAAAAAACTGTTAAGTTAGGCAATTCGACTATTATAAGAGACGGCCATTTTATATACAAGAAGTTTTGGGGTATTTAAGAAGTTATATAGAGGAAGCTATGATTACTAATAACATTACCTAAAGTTTTATAATACATCATAACAATCAACATCACATACAATCTTCAAATCTACAAGTTTTATAAAATAATGATGGAAACAGTTATATTACTTTATTATATACTTGTAACTTATTGTAATCTTATAAACCCTTTATAACCTTCTTATGAAATTTTATTACCTTTATATAACGATTATACAATTTGATGTTGCCATAAGTTGCGAAACATGTTTATTCTGATTCTTATAATTACCTTGTTCGGCTTCTTCCTTCTCTTTTTGCTTGCTTTTTCCTCGATCTCTCTGGTGATAAATTCCAGCAAATATCAGTATGTTTAATAATAGAAGAAAGCATCCCACAGCTATCGTTACTGTTAGGGCAGTAGTATATGACTGGTAGTGACTGGAAGCTAGTTTTCTAAAAAAAAAAATAACATAAATAAATTTAGATAATATCACGGAATTTATTATTCAATTGCAAGGTTTATTGACTCTGACTATATAAAGAAATTGGATTGTCCTTCGCTTGTGGTATTAAACTTTGGATTCTTAAAAATAACGCTCAACATTATACTTTTATTCCATAAGCAAAAATGTATATTTAATCCGTTTATTGAATATATGTATACTATAAAGTATATTGCAAACTTAATACTACATGTAATATCCTTAAAGTCTTAACATATGGTATCAAAGCTTACAAGATACCACAAAGGTGCTTGTTTGACGATTTCAAAGTGGTTTTGCTTAAGAGCTTTTAGTTAAACTTCTTAAACTTACCACAAAGAAGCGTCAGCATGCCGTAGTAAGTTTATAATATAAGCAGTGAGACACCGAATAATGTTTATGTTTATAGAGGATGTTCTAAAAGAAATTGTAAATAATTCAAGATCGACTAGAGAGAGTGAAAAAAAAAGGATCGGAAGTTCATACAACAATTCTTCCTATAGCTTTATATCCTAAATATGGTTTTGTATTTTCGGATACTTTATAGCTAAAAATGAAAAATTTAGTTTTTTAATTTAAAGAAGTAAGTTTGTAACTATTGTCTATTAAAATAACAATAAAAACAAATAGACCATTTTATGTTATTTTATTATGTGTAGCTGACTCTGTAACAGGATTCCATCAAAGGATGTTGGGAGATGCAGTAGGCCATAACTTCTAATATTAAATAAAAATACTATAATAAAAGATGTTAAATACTATTTTCCAGTGCTAATTTACCTCTAGGTCTCACAAGTAATTTATCAATGCTATAATAGAAATATGTTAACAACATCGTATTATAGGAGAGAGGAGGCGAAGAGATAGGTGGTGATATGGGAGGGGGGGCGATGATGGAGATTATGATGCACAACTTTGCATGTATACTTTATAGTAATTATTTATTTATGGAATATTTTTTGTAAGGATATTGAGGGAGGCATGTTTAGATGACAGACACCCCAAACATGTCGTAAAATCGACGAAATTTTTATTATTTATTTAAGTTTCAAATTTTATAATGTTATCGAGATAATTATTTTAAATGGAAAGAAATAAGAAACTTCATCTTTCCAAGTCTTCTTCTACTAATATATTTAAAATCTCTACATGTTTCGGGTAAAAACACTAATCTTCAGGAGAATAGGTTTAATAAAGGAAAGAAAAGATGCTAATGGATGCTAACGGATCTCTAGGTTCATGGTTAACTTAGATTGTGTTTAGAAGATTAATAAAAATAACTGTAAAAAGAAACAAGTAATAAAATTCTTAATAGTACACACAGGTGTAAAATAGAAAGTATCATTGAATCAAATAGTTATAGTAAAAGAAGTAGAATTAAATTATTTTTAGGTTCGGCATAATAATTGAATGATTAAAATAGTTGGGTATACTAAGAGTAAGGAAGAAACATTTGTCCGTTGATTAAATATAATTAAAAAGTGTTAATTGACCATTTTTTCATTTATTTTTTGGGGTGAAAAAACAATAAACCCTTATAGATGTGTTTATTAAGTTAGAAATCAGAGGGAGTGGAAAACGACTTAAAGTTACTTATTTCTTTCTATTTAATTTTCCATTCCACTTCAAATATAGTCTATTTCTTTTGTTAATTGTTAATACCTTTATTTTATTTTGCTCTACATGTTTCGAACGTATTAATATTCATCTTCAGGAAGTATAGCTTATGTTGTAATAGAAATTGTGAGTGACACTCTCATAGAGCTTTTGACGAAGTCAATCCATCAAAGAAAAGCGATGAAGAACCTCCATAGAAGTCAGGGAGAAAAATATACTACCAAGCTCTACAGATAAAGTTGGGAGAATGGTTAACAAATGACAAAATCTTTATCTGTAGAGCTTGGTAGTGTATTTTTCTCCCCTACTTCTATGGAGGTCCTTCATCGCTTTTCTTTGATGGATTGACTTCCTCAATAGCTCTATAAAGGTGTCACTTACAATTTCCTAATATCTATTACAACATAAGCTATATTTCTCCTGAAGATGAACGTTTATACGTTCGAAACATGTAGAGTACAATAAAATAAAGGTTTCTTATCAAATATATCTTAGTGAAGGTTGACTTAGAGTATTATTTTTCCCCATTTAACTTGCCATTTCACTTTAAGTATGAACTACTTCTTCAAATTAACTGATTTAAGTTTACTTTTCTATTGACAACAAAATATTCGTATTATTGAAAAATAATTTGAACCAGACGCTTAAGTAAGGGTGTTTGTGTAAACTTATTTTATAGCTGGCAACATGCTGTCAGTGACCGTTGTTATATTAGCCACAATGAAATAGTTTCCTGTTCAACTAACTTGGTAAATATCGGTACTGTTTGCAAGTGCCGCAAAAACTTTGTATGTGCACTCTTTAAAGCAAGTTTCCTAGTTTGCACATAATACTTAATACCTAAATAAATTGCTTACCTTAATAAATTATTTGGGTTCTTTGTTTGCATTACGATGGTCGTATTTGGCGGACACTCCGTTGTAGTGGCTTGCAAGGCAGTATCGGACTTAGGTGGCGGAGGGGTTGGTAGATTAGTCGTTAATGACGGTCGCGCAACTGTGGCTGAAGGAGGCGGGGGATATTGATAAAATATATAAGGAGGTCGCTCCTTAAGTTGGGGTCTTACTGAACCTATAAAAATAAAATATATCGGTAAAAATATAAAAAATAATTTATATAATAGTAAATAAATTCTTGCTGCTCTTAAAATAATCTAAATAACGTAATAGCGACGTGTGTGACGCACCATTGTTTTGCTATTTCTTGGGTGCGTCCATCCATGAGATTTGTGGATACCACTTGTCGCACCTTTTTGGAGAGCTAATTTAAGGACCAATTACATTAACAATAACTTTAAAACTATAATGTCACTATTTAAGTATGGTAGTTGTTGAAAATGTGCGCTACGAATTTACTAAAACCGACCAAACCAATAGTAGACCTCTTCCCTTACTCTATCTAAAACTTCTGGGGTGATTAAACGTATCTTTGCCGGAATCCTTGCCTTCAACTGTTCCAGATTTCTAGGTCTGTCGACATATACCATTTTTTTTAAATCACCCCATAAATAAAAATCTAAGGGTATAATATTCGGAGATTTGGGCGGCTACTATATAAATCATCGTAGTCCTATCCACCTATTTGGAAATGTAATATTTAACATTTTCTTGACTGATAAAATAGTTTTGGACTTGCATTGTCTTTATTTGTTTTATATTACAACGTTTCAACTGGTAAGTATCTCCAGTCGTCTTCAGGTGAATACTATTCACACAAAACAAATAAAGACAATGCAAGTCCAAAACTCTTCTATCAGTCAAGAAACATCATTGTCTCCAACCTTTAAACATTTAACAATTCTCGTGCATGTCTTGTAAACTTTATAATACCAGAACTTCAAAAAATATTTCCTAAATTATGGAAATCTAGACCATAGGATATATTTTCAGCAGGATGAAGCCCCTGTGCAAGAAATGTAAGATAATTATTAAATGTTAATTGGTGTTTAGGACTGCGAGGGTTTATATGGTGGTTGCCCAGATCTCCGAATATAACACCCTTAGATTTTTATTTATGAGGCAATTTAAAAAGAAGGGTATATGTAGTTTCTTTTTTTTTTTTTTTATGGAGGATTAGGAATCTTCAAAAGACCTGCAGGCGAGTGGATCTTATGTGCCTGCAGAGTGTCGGATTCATGCCCTGTCAGGAGCATGCCTACCGACTAAACCCTTCCCTCTCTTTCCTCGCACCCAAGCACCTCGGAACTGCTGGTTTAGCATACTTCAAACTGCTGGGTGGTCTCTTGTTGAATCTATTTTCCGTTTTACGTCTTACTTGTCGTATTTATGGGTTCCTATTTTCTCTTTGCCTTTCATTTCTTTCCTTTTCTTTTTTTTCCATTACACATCTAAGGAAATGCTGTATGATCCGCCACCTCTCTTCACTGTGTAGCATATTTGCCACCAAATTGTTTAGGTTTAGCTCTAGGCCCAAGATCAGGTAAGTTTCTTGTCTGTATATCGTCCATCTTGGACACACAAATACTGTGTGCTCTGGGGTATCTTCATCTCCACAATATATACAGTTTCCATTTTCCGCTGCTCCAATTCTACTAAGGTAGCTTTGGAATGATCCATGTCCTGTCAGAAATTGGGTGGTATAGTAATCTATGTTCCTGTGTTGGCATTCCATCCATGGCTGTATATTTGATATTATTCTTTTGGTCCATTGTGCTTTCGTTTCATTATTGTCCCATTCCTCTTGCCACGTATCTAGTGTTCTTTGTCTTTCAGCTTTCTTGATGGTAGATTTTTCCCCTTCTGCCGTGTATATACGTCTTCTTTCAGCTACTTGCAGGTGTATTGGTGTGATTCCTGTGATCACCTGAAGGGCTATCGTGGATGCAGTGCGGTATGAGCTCGCGACCCTTATAAGAATTCTTCTCTGTATTCGCGTCATTTTTCCTAGTTGTCTTTTAACGTTCATGGTCTCATACCACACCGGCGCTCCATATAGGAGTATCGAATGAAGTACTCCACTCAGGACCCTTCTTTTACAGCTACTTGGGCCACCTATATTAGGCATCAATTGGGACAGTGCTGCCAGTCTCTTCTCTGCTTTTTCAATGCTCTTATTTAAATGTTCTGTGTAGGTTCCATATGTGCTTAAAACTATTCCCAGATATCTAAGTGTTTGTCTCGGTGTTATTATTACTCGCCTTATTTCAAAGGTAATATGTGCTCTGTTTCTCCCGCCCTTAAGAATAACTGCCTCTGTTTTCTCTGGAGCCAGTTCCAATTCATGTTTTTGAAGCCATCTATCTATTCTCTTTAGCGCCTCGTTTACCCTGAGGATGAGAAATTCGTCGTCCTCTGCTTTTACCAAAATACCTAAATCGTCCGCGAAACATATCTTTCTGATGTTATCTCCTAGATTTTGTCTCAAGAGGCCATCGTAGAGGATGTTCCATAGAATTGGTCCAAGTACTGATCCTTGGGGGACTCCTGCTGACATACTTTTTTCCACGCCCGCAATCTTCAGTTTTCGGTCTGTGAAATAGCTCTCTATTATATTTATAATATATTGCGAGATATTCCTTCTTTTGAGTTCCTGGATAATGTAACTCCACGTTGCTGTATTAAAGGCATTTTTAATGTCCAGCGTTATTAGGACGCACCATTTTTCTGTCGCTTGTCTGGCTACGTTAACTACAGACTCTACAGCTTGGACTGTGGATCTTTTTTTCCTGAATCCGAATTGGTCATCGGATAGTCCTCCTTTTTCTTCTAGCTCTTTTTCCAGTCGTTCCCTTATGAGGATTTCGAACAGTTTGCCCATGGTGTCGAGAAGACAGATGGGTCTAAAGGCAGATGTACTTTCCATTTGTTTTCCACTTTTTAGCAGTAGACATACCCTTGCAATCTTCCATATTCCTGGAAACTCTTGTTCCTGGAGTAGTCGATTAAGAGTTGCCAGAAGAAAATCTGGCACAGTATCTATCATTTCTTTGACAGCTTCAGGTGGGATATTATCTGGACCTGCCGCTTTTCCGTTTTTTATTCGTTTTCCTGCAGCAACTAGCTCTTCTCTGGTAAAGTTCTCTACGCATCGGACCACCCTTCCACGGTCCCATTTATCATCTTTGGAGGGGAACAAATCTGCCACAATTTCCAGTTTTCTCTCTCGTGATATATTATAGGGGGTGGATGGGTTTTTGAGATGTTTTACAGCTATTTTATATCCATTTCCCCATAGGTTATTGTCTAGTTCTTTGCAAAGATCTTTCCAATGCTTTACTTTCGCCGTGCTTATAAGTTTTCTAAGTTCCTTTCGTTTAGTTTTGTATCTTTCTCGTAATTCCTGCCCACCTGGTTCATTTGGAGGTATCTGCACTCTTTGGCGTGTAAGTATTCGCCTGGAAGTTATGCATTCTCGTCGCTTCTCTTCTATTTCTGCGCTCCACCAGTATGGTACTTGTATGTTTCTTAATCTATTGCGAGTTATACAGCTCTTTTTGTATGCCGTGTCCAGTACTGTCATAAATTCCTTGGCGCTTATTTGGTCTGCATTTCTGACTGTTTCTGTCCTCTCTCTTAGATCCGCATGAAAAGCCTCCCTATTAAAGAATATCTTTTGCCGCTCTGTTTCTTGCCTACGGGATTTTCTTTGGCCTTTAATTTCGAAGAGGATGAAACTATGATCGCTAATGGGTTCATCTTCCAACACATTCCAATTAATGATGCTCTTAGCTATTCCTTGTGTTGAGCAAGTAACATCGATAAAGGACTTGCTTTGTCCTCTTACGAAAGTTGGCCTGTCTCCTTTGTTATGTGTAACCAGGTCTAGAGCGTCCATCCATTCAATAAAGAATTCTCCTCGGTTGTCGGTTATCGGAGACCCCCAGCGGGGCGATTTTATATTTAGGTCTCCCAGAATTATCGCTTCCTCCGGATTCTGTCTTACTAGGGTCATTAGATTGTCAACATAGGTTTTGAAGACATCAAAAGGTATATTTGGGGAACAATAGCAGCAATAAATGCTAAGTTTTCCGCATTTAATCTTCACAAATCCGTTTCTACTTTGCGTTTCAACTATTTCTGTATCTTTGTTTTGAAAGTAAACTCCTACCTGTGTATTAATATCGGTAATCCATCTGGTGTTTTGGGTAATCTTTCGGTTCGGTTCGCTAGCAACAATGATGTCAACTGAATCCCTCTGAGCAATAAGCCAAGCTAAGTCGTGTGCTGCTCTGGACCTGTTTAGATTAGTTTGCAATATTTTCATATTTTGTTTAGTTTGTTTTGGAGTCTAGTCTGTTTATAATTCTTTTTACCAGAGGACACTTGGTGGAGTCTAGCCTGTGTCCGTCTATCTTACAGTTGATGCAATGCGGGGTTTTTGTGCATTGCACTGCTTTATGTCCCTTAATGCCACAATTGTAACATAGCTCGGAACGGTCCTGATTTTTACAGCTCCTTGCATTATGACCCACTTCCCCACATTTGGGGTATATGTAGTAGTAGTAGTAGTAGTAGTAGTAGTAGTAGTAGTAGTAGTAGTAGTAGTAGTAGTAGTAGTAGTAGTAGTAGTAACAAGATTTTTTTTATATTATCTCACCAGAACTAGAAATCGGGAAGAGTTGAAGGGTAGGATTCGAGAAGAGATAAGTTTAATCACTCAGGAAGTTTTGAAAAGAGTTGGGAAGAGTTTTACCTTCGGTTTGGCCTATTCTAACAGATTCATGGGGCATATTTTGTAAAAGGCGTTTTGCGATCCGTATTTATTCCTATCTATCTATCTAGCTAATCTATTGCTCACGTCGCTTATGCGTGATTTGCTGCATGCGACTATAGGACGAAAAGTACTTTTCCAAAGGAGTCTCGGGCGCCACCTCTTGGATTAATGTGGTAAGAGGCCCACAGTTACCTTCGAGTAGCTTTTAGACAGTGGAGAAAATAATCCAGGCGTTCAACTGCGTATGGTGCGAAGGAATAATAAAACAATCGGTTTTAAAACATTTTGTATTCAAAGACTTTTACATTAATATGTGCCCCATTTACTATCGGTTTAAAATGAATGATCTTACTAGTTAAAAATAAAGGAAATAACAGAGAGAGGAGGATTGTATACGTTCTTTGTCTGCGGTAATGTATCTTTTATATCATTGATTAATCGCGGCTAAAATAAATGATTCCGGCTTTGACGTCCGACGGCTTGATTAAATTAAAGATTAGCGTCTTCAGGTTCGCAAGCGGTCCGGCGGTCAACTTAATAATAGTAATACATAGACCCGCGGAAACAAAATCAGTACAAAGATCTGCAAGCGCGGTCGCAGCGTAATTAATAGAATAACGGTCAGGACGGACTACGGTGACGGACTTGCAGAGATCAGAAAAGGATGCGGCCTATGTTTGAAAGAAAAGGTTTACGCGTTAAAGCTACTTGCGAATGCGGATGTTACTACGTCAAGCGGTATCGGTAAAAAGTTCCAGAAATAAACGACAATATGACTAGCAGTTCAGTGGCGGTTTTTAAATAGTAGATCGGTTTACGCATGCGTGACTGCGTATGAATCCCGCGGACCTACACGTTCTGGCTATCTAACAGTGTATAGAAATTACAAGTGTATGAGTAAGAGAAGGACGGTGTGATGTATGTGGTATTGTGTATGTTGTGTCGGTGTGTGTGTATGAGAGAGACAGATAGTCTATTTTCCCGGTCTGAATTTACATTAAGCAAATCAGAGTTCCTGCAGCAACTCGGACTTGCATAAAGGTGATAAAAATGAATTTGCGGCCCGTTGTATTAAAACAAAACAGAGCTACTCGGCTAAGATGACCTGGAGTAGTCCGGTTCTGCATGTGAGAGGAAAAGAGATACGAAATTGTCGGTGTCATGTGTGTGAGTGTAATGGCGGTGGTAACCGGTGATATGAGAATGATACAAATGAACGCTTTAGCCTTTGAAATTTAAAGCGAGACAGAACTACTCGGCTAAGATGACCTGGAGCAGTCCGGTGTCGTATAGTTGAACTGTGGCTTGAATCCGAACGAGACAGAACTACTCGGCTAAGATGACCTGGAGCAGTCCGGTGTCGTGTACTTACTACTATATCTGAGGTTTAAAACGAGACAGAACTACTCGGCTAAGATGACCTGGAGCAGTCCGGTGTCGTGTATGAGAGAAACAAAGAAATAATTATTCCGGTATACTATGTATGTACGAGAGAGAAACAATATGACAGAGCTACTCGGCTAAGATGACCTGGAGCAGCCCGGTCTTATGTATGTGAATACCATAAAACAACCCGATATACGCGTCAGAATGAAAGAAAACATTATATTGTCAGTCGGTGTGAGTGAGAAAGCGGTCAGTAATGCCAGAATGTGCGGTATAGAACGGCGGTTTAAATATCTATTAATAATCTACATTTTATTGCTTACCGTTAATTTTTACTTTAACCCGGATGGTCTCGGTATTTGTCCGGAGCTAGTCAAGAGAATCGACCGGTTGCGGAGTGAGAGTATCGTACTCTGATTGTAAGACGGTACGATCTCGCTAAGGAAGGCTCTCCGCCGGGATGGTCCCCTTCTACTCGGCGCGCGACATCGAGAAGTACCGATGGCGACGGCGGTTCCGCGCCGACCCGTACTATGAACAGTGGGGAATGAAGGAAAACTAAGAAAAGCTATTTCCCGGTATTTCGCGACGGAAAACTTTAGAAAATTAATCAGTACAATTAATATGAATAATTTACGAACAAGAATGAACTTTGTGCGACGAAAAATAAGAAAGTTAAAAACGGATACGTATACAACCCTGTAAAAATAATGTAACTTCGTTACACACCCCCCCTTCTTTGAAAAAAATATTTTTATTTACAAAAGGAAAATATTTTCTTATTCTAGCCCTATTGCGGAAGGTCCCAATAATTAAAATTACAATTCAGAAAACTATCGCGGATCTAAATAAAATCAAAATAATATATCATTTCTTCTTTGGACTGGTCCAGTGGTCCGGGTACTGCAACAAGTTCTCGTACACGTAGCGGTGGAAAACCGTGCAAAACACGATGCCTCACCGTCTCTGCTTCCTGGGACTGGAACATCACATAGGGCTTCACTAGGTTAGGGGTGTCGGTTGGGACGAAAATTACTTTAGATGGAAAAATAATTCTTCTTTCATACGGTGAATTTATAGTGGATTGAAGGGTAGAAATTTCGCTGCAGTGGTGTTTCGATACTCTTGATACGACCCATCTTTGTAATCACGATTGAACAGCAGCATGATGGTAATGGTAGCCGTCGTTGTCGGAAAAAAACTTCGGTGTTCATAGTGTCCCATCTTGGCAGCAAATCAAAATTCAACAGTGACCCCGGCTTTCAGAAGACGACGATGACTGGCTCCAGTAATTTTTAACATACGGTAGAAGCTTTTGGCCATCAATAGAGTTTCTTGCCTGGGGTTCCCCTTAGAAATTTCCTTTGGGCTAGACAGTCAAATAGCAAGTCGGGTAGAAGCACATTTCATTTTCTGGGATTCCCAGAACAAAGTTACCATTACTATAACGGTTTGGTGTTCTCCACGAAGTTGGCTACTTAAATCAAAACATCCGGAGCGATCCTTATACGTGGGTAATCAGGTTCGGTTTCTTCTAAAAAAAAATCTGACGTGATCCAAAGATGCGGTGTATTTGCAGCGGTTACTTTTCGGCAATAATATAAAGGTGACAGATAAAGCGGTTCCATCATATATTTTGGTAGAACTTCCAAGATGGTAAATTATTGCTTTTTCTCAGGTAGTAGCGGTCTGGAAAATACTGGTTTAAGGTGCCGAAAATTTACAGTATTTCGAAGCGGTGGTAAAGACAGCTACAAAAGTTCGGTGGTGCGGTAGGAACTTTTTGTATCGGTTAGATACAGATTGGTGCGAGTAGTAAGCACCTTAAAAGAACGCATACTCCTCTCTCTTTTTTTTTGACGGTACGCGATTGCTTTGAACGGCCACGGCGTGGTGAGCTAAAATTGACGGACTTAAAATGTTTTGGCACATGCGCTAAACGGCACTCGGTAAAATTTACGTCAATGGATCATTTTTCGACACGGACTAACCTAAACTTAAAACTAAACAGGGATTCTTACCACCTGGGTTCCTCTCTGAACCACGGTAATACCCAAAATATACGGCGACTTTTCACTAAGCCCACGGTATAATACGGAAATAACCTAACAGACCTAAACCTAAAAATGTCGAAAACTGGATTCCCTACCTTCGGTTTAATTTTTAAACTCGGTACGACGGTATTTTACAGAAAATTTATTTCGCGCATGCGCAGTACGGTCCCTGCTCGGGCGCCAAATTTTGTAAAAAAGGCGTTTTCGGGTGGGATCCGCATTGATTCCCATCCATCCATCCAGCCAATCTATTGCTCACGTCGCTTATGCGTGATTTGCTGCATGCGACTATAGGACGAAAAGTACTTTTCCAACGGAGTCTCGGGCGCCACCTCTTGGATTAATGTGGTAAGAGGCCCACAGTTACCTTCGAGTAGCTTTTAGACAGTGGAGAAAATAATCCAGGCGTTCAACTGCGTATGGTGCGAAGGAATAATAAAACAATCGGTTTTAAAACATTTTGTATTCAAAGACTTTTACATTAATATGTGCCCCATTTACTATCGGTTTAAAATGAATGATCTTACTAGTTAAAAATAAAGGAAATAACAGAGAGAGGAGGATTGTATACGTTCTTTGTCTGCGGTAATGTATCTTTTATATCATTGATTAATCGCGGCTAAAATAAATGATTCCGGCTTTGACGTCCGACGGCTTGATTAAATTAAAGATTAGCGTCTTCAGGTTCGCAAGCGGTCCGGCGGTCAACTTAATAATAGTAATACATAGACCCGCGGAAACAAAATCAGTACAAAGATCTGCAAGCGCGGTCGCAGCGTAATTAATAGAATAACGGTCAGGACGGACTACGGTGACGGACTTGCAGAGATCAGAAAAGGATGCGGCCTATGTTTGAAAGAAAAGGTTTACGCGTTAAAGCTACTTGCGAATGCGGATGTTACTACGTCAAGCGGTATCGGTAAAAAGTTCCAGAAATAAACGACAATATGACTAGCAGTTCAGTGGCGGTTTTTAAATAGTAGATCGGTTTACGCATGCGTGACTGCGTATGAATCCCGCGGACCTACACGTTCTGGCTATCTAACAGTGTATAGAAATTACAAGTGTATGAGTAAGAGAAGGACGGTGTGATGTATGTGGTATTGTGTATGTTGTGTCGGTGTGTGTGTATGAGAGAGACAGATAGTCTATTTTCCCGGTCTGAATTTACATTAAGCAAATCAGAGTTCCTGCAGCAACTCGGACTTGCATAAAGGTGATAAAAATGAATTTGCGGCCCGTTGTATTAAAACAAAACAGAGCTACTCGGCTAAGATGACCTGGAGTAGTCCGGTTCTGCATGTGAGAGGAAAAGAGATACGAAATTGTCGGTGTCATGTGTGTGAGTGTAATGGCGGTGGTAACCGGTGATATGAGAATGATACAAATGAACGCTTTAGCCTTTGAAATTTAAAGCGAGACAGAACTACTCGGCTAAGATGACCTGGAGCAGTCCGGTGTCGTATAGTTGAACTGTGGCTTGAATCCGAACGAGACAGAACTACTCGGCTAAGATGACCTGGAGCAGTCCGGTGTCGTGTACTTACTACTATATCTGAGGTTTAAAACGAGACAGAACTACTCGGCTAAGATGACCTGGAGCAGTCCGGTGTCGTGTATGAGAGAAACAAAGAAATAATTATTCCGGTATACTATGTATGTACGAGAGAGAAACAATATGACAGAGCTACTCGGCTAAGATGACCTGGAGCAGCCCGGTCTTATGTATGTGAATACCATAAAACAACCCGATATACGCGTCAGAATGAAAGAAAACATTATATTGTCAGTCGGTGTGAGTGAGAAAGCGGTCAGTAATGCCAGAATGTGCGGTATAGAACGGCGGTTTAAATATCTATTAATAATCTACATTTTATTGCTTACCGTTAATTTTTACTTTAACCCGGATGGTCTCGGTATTTGTCCGGAGCTAGTCAAGAGAATCGACCGGTTGCGGAGTGAGAGTATCGTACTCTGATTGTAAGACGGTACGATCTCGCTAAGGAAGGCTCTCCGCCGGGATGGTCCCCTTCTACTCGGCGCGCGACATCGAGAAGTACCGATGGCGACGGCGGTTCCGCGCCGACCCGTACTATGAACAGTGGGGAATGAAGGAAAACTAAGAAAAGCTATTTCCCGGTATTTCGCGACGGAAAACTTTAGAAAATTAATCAGTACAATTAATATGAATAATTTACGAACAAGAATGAACTTTGTGCGACGAAAAATAAGAAAGTTAAAAACGGATACGTATACAACCCTGTAAAAATAATGTAACTTCGTTACAATTTTTAACAAGTGCTATGTTAAAAAAGTAATATTTTGGTTTTGTGTATTCGGGTTTGTTCATGTTTGATACGGTTGAGTGCCCCATTTGTGTGTATTCGGGTTTGTTCGGGTTTGGTATGGTTGAGTGCCCCGTTTGTGTATATTCGGGTTCAGTTTTTATTAAATTTCTGACAAATGGTTTGACAGATGTCAAAAACAATATATGGACCAATTCCTTTTTCGATTAGCTTTCCAAAAAGGTGCTACAAGTGGTACCATCTAATTTTTAAAAAAAAGTTGGTTATGGCTGCGCCCTCTCCTTGGTGTCTCAATTTTTTTACATGACATAAGCGAGGCCTATAAAAATCTTTGAGCACGTCTTTTTTGATTTTAGAGAAATATTTTTCCCAGAGCCGTTATAACCAGCGTTCCATTTAAAATCCCCACGCTGTATAATAGGCGCCCTAAACCAGGTTAATTTTAACAAAACATATATCCACATTTAGACTACACAGAGACCGCCATTTCGGTTTTTAAACAAAAAACCTAATTTAAATTATTCATCACCATAATGTTATGATTTAAATTTGTGGTTAGCAAAAAGTTACCCAAATTTTATTGTTTCCATTTATGCGTATTTACTTCAGTTTCCTAAACTGTAATCCTGGGATGACGACCCATTTATTTCACTTCCCTAATAAATTTATAACTTTCGTAATATCGGCCTTTCCCTGGCATAATAATGTGAAAGATATGTTTGCCCATAATCAACTATGTTATACTTAGTGAAAAATGTTTTGTGTATTAGGGTAAAGTTCGCTGTTTGGATATTAATTATATTATTATTTCCTTCATGTAAAAATGCCATGTAGGTAATCGGAAATTTAATTTGCACATTGGCTGTTTTCTTCTGAAAATATTAACTCAGAAAACAGATTGTTTCTGGCATTTTTAAACCAATTAACAACAAAGAATAATATTTAAAATTATCACTGTCTTACTTTTAAATGTAATGCTGAAGAAATATTTTGGATATTATCAGTTATTAATGTTTTAGGATCCCTAGATCACAAAAATTACATATGTTCCCAGTAGGGATAGATGGGGGGTTCTTCATCAATATCTGTCATATGTCATACCTTATCCTAGACGTAATATGACGCCATCCTAAACATATGTCCTATAATGAATATTATTGCCCAAGTAGCTAACGCCCAAGAATATGACATTTGATATATGACAGATAAAGTATGACATATAACAGATGACGTATGATGGATGACACACGCCTGCATACTACCGGCGCATGCGCAGAAGCTAGGGAGGAAATTGATATAGAAACCGACAAATATTAGCTTACCTCATACAACTAGTTTAAATATTTCTCCTAACCAAATACGTACACCCGGCAACATTGCAAAGGTATACGCAAGAGAGTGCGATTCACAATGTCCCCTCAGCCACTACCCCTAGCCATTTACCTATTATGTTTGTTTATTTATGCCGGTCTACGAAGTGCAGTGCATTTATGGGTAATTGGTTTTTAAGCAGCCCGGTGAGATTTTTTATGGCAGATATGGAAATATAACAGGAAAATCTCCAGAATATTCACTTAAATTAGGCCCTACACGACAATTTTTTAACCTCTAATTTTCCATGGGCAAGTGCATTATCTTTTTGCTAAATGTATATAATTTAAAAATATTTCTAATACATGTTATCTTTATAATTTTACAAATCATCCCACATTCATATTAGAAGATTGTCAAGACAACATTACTATAATTCTTGTAATTAACATAAAAATTAATATTGGCAACAAACATACTCTTTCAACTTACATACAGGTAGTTTGCTAGCGACAAAAGTGACTAGTAACCAATGACAGAATCGGTCTACAAAAATATATTATATCGGTAAATTAGTTACCTCTTAAGGCTATTTTAACTTACTTTTCGTGTCATGGAAATTTAAAATTCTGGTATGGTATACTAAGACAGTTTTTAGAATGTAGAGTAGCTGATAAGCGCTTAACAAATTATCTTGTATAGAAAGAAGAGAAGTGTTAATGAATGGGTCTATTCTTTAAACTTTGGCTATCTCCTCTATAACCACCATTCAGTTAATTCCTGTTGATAAAGCAGAAAGAGGTAGACCAGGTTAGGTTAGGCAAGAGTGGCAGACCTTTGGTTCTGATCAAACAGTCTCACGTAGTCCTATTAGGTCCATTGTGATACCATACGTGTTCCGAAGAACCCACCTTAATCAGATCTCTGATGGTTAGTGCGACATACACCGCAGAAGGATTCAAACCAGCCACCACTATTCAAAAACCTGCTCAGTCGTCCAAGTTATAAGTTGCTTAGTTCCTTTAGGCTATCGAAAAATGGTTTACCCAGAGCAGTAAACCTTCTTCTTGCGAGGCCAGGGCATTCACACAAAAAATGTTGAATACTTTCTTTCTCTTCCTCATCTCTGTAACTCCCGCAGAAGTCGTTAGTGGGTATTTGCATACGTTCGGCATGTCTACTGAAGAGGCAATGTCCGGTAACGACCGCAGTATTATTTCTCACGTCTTTCCGACTGTGGAGGTAGACTAAAAACTCTCCATCTACCTCTGCTCTACTTTATATTTTAAGGTTGCGATAAATTTTATGGTCTTACTTTTTGGCTCGCTTAAATTTGTCGAACATAAATCTAAACTCTGGATATAAAATTATGTTCAACCTCATGCAAATTTATTGCTTTGTCAAATCACATATGTTTTGAATGCACATACGTGATTATATTCAGGGAACACTAAAATACTTTACTACGTTATGTCGTTTTTTTTCAAAGTACCTTCGTTAATGAAAGAGGCGTCATTATATTGAAAAACGGCTTCGTTATTCGGATACATCTTTGATAGACAATTGAAGTATTTATGACAAATTGATTTAGTTAATTAGATGGAAAGATTAGAGCAGTTGCTCCAAAATTAAAATACAGGGTGTTTCTTTTAACTGGAATAAAGTTGGTAATTAAGGCTAAATCCATTTCCGGATTTTTTTTTATTATTTCCGTGAATTCCACTAATAAACTAACTTTTTTATTGTAAATATTGTTGGAATTGGTAACTTTTTCTTTCTCTGACAGAACATTAGTTTGATACGACTTAATGTACCGATTTCGAGATAAATCGTAGTTAAAAATTACCTTGCATCAGAAAAAAAGAAAAAAAAAATTCAATACTTTTTTTTTGAAATTTTTTTCTAATCGACTTCTGTCCGGAATTACTTTAAGCTTGTGTCATAGAAAATGACTTATTCAGTAAGTAAGACAGTATTATTATATTATACGAAATGCTAACGTTTTTTTCCATCACCTCTAAAAATGAAGATTATGTTATGCCAAAACGAGAAAAACTTGTGAATTTAATAGAAATTTAAAAAAACGAACAAATTGTTGATATTATTACAATAACGTACCATCGTAGTACTGATCATCTTCTTCTTGAAAATGATGATGTCTCATTGATACATCGTCCCCTTCACCAGGTCTGTGCAGCTGTGGAATGAGATTTAGCCAAAGAGACATTTTATGTCCTCTATAGTGATCTCGTCTTTCAGGATAACTTCCTGAAAAAATATTGCCTCTATATAACAGATATTTAGATTACTAGCACATGATGCATAATTTTTGTGGGTCTAAAAGGGTGCATTATGTACGAGTACGAGAAAATAAACAACTTGTTTTGTTGCTTTGTTTGGCTTAAATATAATTGGGGGATGGGCAAAGGAAAAATTCCCGCCCGGTTTGCTATATTATGCATTTTGTCCTCAGAGGAAAAATTATACAATGAATGTCTATTTTTATTTACTATACAGGGTAATTCCTAAGTTGATACTTCTTTTTTAGCTGTGTATAGAGGGCATTCAAATAAACAACATTTTCAAATACCTTTTTTTCAAAAAACTTAAAAATACCGACATACAGAAGTAAAAAATCTAAGTGCGGGCCTGGTCATCAATACGTAGCCTGCTATACTTTATGTTGTTTGTTTTATCTCTTATTAGTTATGCAATTTACGGGTCGGTGGTGCGTTATGTCGCAATACGCCGCTGTGTGTTTTTTTTGAACCAAGTTAATTTTAAATTGGTGACACGTAAAAATGATAAAATTTGAAAACAATGAATTACTAGATATCGTGCTAGTTTACGGTGAGTATTATCAAAGTGCGGCTGCTGCTTCGAGATTATACGCAGAACGCTTTCCCTTGCAGGCTCATGCTACACCCAGAAGTTTTCTTAATGTGATTCAACGGTCAAGTTAGGCAGAACCGTATTTGATCCATATAAATGAATATAAGTACTTTATTTTTGAGTTTTTTGAAAAAGGTATTTAAGAATGTTATTTATTTTAATGCCTTCTATACACAGCTAAAAAAATATTATCAACTTAGGAATCACCCTGCATATTTTGTGCTAACAGAAATAAATCATATTTAGCTATAATTACTAACATCAAATATTATCTCTAATAGTTTTATTAAATAATTGTAAATTTATATTTATTAAAAGGCAAAAAAACTTGGTTAAGGATGAATCGACGGATTATTACGTTCTTCATCTTACTAATGCCCTAAGAAATAAAAGAATTCAAACCGTTTACCCAACAACCGCACCCCTATAAGTTAAGTAAGTTAAGGTCGGGTTGTTCAAAATCCGCACGTGCACTTACCACACAGAGACCCTAAAAAGTCTCCGTACCACCCCGCTCTAAACTCAACAGGGGAGCAAATATTTGGACAGTCTAAAACTTGCATGCTATGTTTCCAACCACGATGCACCACCAGGTATATCTACTATTCATAAAGTAGAATTAACAAAAATTGTGTCAATTTTATTACAAATTTAATAGGCCTTTACAGAAAAATATTTTAAGGAACATTCCTTAAAATGTATCAAATTATTTTTGAGGCAAATAATTTGCCTCTGGTCTCAAACAAACACTAGGTCTAAACAGGTCGTTGGTCTACTGCATGTTTTTAACTAAAATTAAGCTCTAAAAAATAGTTTTTAAAAATGTCCTGGTTTGTTCATAAATGTTTCTATGAAATATATCGAAAACGCAAAAACTGTGGACCGTTTTAAGTTGAACAAAAATTTATTGTGGTATTCGACCAAATTTAAGTAATTGCGTTTTTGATTCATTTTTCAAAATCTGTCGATATTTTACTGGGATAACAAATTTTTTTGCATGTCTCAAAAATTTTATTCGAGAGAAAAGATTAACGTAGGTTTAAGTATTTTTGTTCGGCAACAAACAATACAATATTGGCATAGTGTCCATTATTTACCACAAGAATCGTAAATAATTGCAAATAATATTTGGTGCAATGGGAATATGTACCGTCCATATAGACAACCTCAAAATGCGAATATTAGTTTCACAACTAAAGGCAATAATATTAGTATTTGAATTAATATAAAAAGAAAATTTTCGCTTTTGCTAGTTTGTGGAGCACATGATTGTACTACTCCTTAAACCTCTAGTATATTTAAAGGAAGTCGCCCTGGGAAGTCGATGGCATTATTTTTCGGCGATAATTGTACACATTTTTTCTAATGTTACTAAAATCAGTTGTGGTAAATGTTTCTGTTAAATTCATCGTAAGCGCTCTACGAATATTTTTTTTTCTATATATCTTATTTGACCTTCCGTTTACACGAGTTCGAAACGATGTTGCGATTCAGCTTCTGTTGGTTTGGTTCATGGTTATGGACTAAATCCCTTCTAGCTCTCGTAAGATCTGAGATAATGGTAAAAACTTTAGTGCTACACATTTTTTGGACGCACCTACAAAATATTTCTCCACTTTTTAAAACTTTAGTTTTATAAAATGTAAATTTTTGTAATAGCACTAAATCTTTGCCACGACTGCTTTTTATTAAAGACGCAACCATTTTTATAAATATCTAAATCAGAACACAACATAATATCTCAATTCAAACAATATTCAAATACGAAATTAATTCTAAAATATATATTCCCGTTATATATTTACAAATAATACTTTCTCTTAATATTAAAATCATTAACCCTTAATCTATTAACATTTGCATCTTAAACAATATTTTAATCATTAACCGTTCATTTAATAGTATATTGTATACCTAGTAGGAAAAGTTGGACCACCGTGAAGATTGTATGTCAATGCGCAAGCCGAGACTGGTAATACGGAGTCCGGGAATGTGGCTTTTTCTACGAGGTATACATACTATTTTTCCGTAAATCGAAAATTATTAAAAATACATAACTTATTACAATCAATTTGTTCAAATTTTGAAATAAATATTATTAACTTTGTTCAAAAATAAAGGATGCCATTAAATATTTGTGTTGGAACACAGTAATATTGAATTGTCAAGCTTAGCACATCTTAGTTTACAAGTAACCGAACAGAATGGTAGTTTGTACAACAAGAGTGGATATGATGTCCATATCGCACGAGGAAGTAAATTGAGCACGACGCCGTAGGCGGAGTGCTCAAACTTCCGAGGGCAATATGGACAATCCACTCGAGTTGAACAGTATATTTTTTCTACGACCTTATGCTAAAAAATGTAAAAAAAGTTTGTAGCTTGCCTGGTTCAAACTCGACCATTGGTTCCATACTTTAACGCTCTAACGTCTGGACTATCGAAGCGTTTAGTTAATTATCGGAAAACCAACTGATAAATGATGCTACATGAAATTAATGTTCTATGCACATTCAGCAGGTTGCATTATTGATAAATCTATTATAAATGCGTCTAGATTTTATTATATTGAACAAATTAATAACAAATTGTACCATATGCATTTAAATTATATAATTTAATGTCTTGAAAAAGAAGGCGGAGCCTCAGTAAAAATCATATACTGTGATTGGTCAGTACTTTTATGGCTTCTCTGTAATTGACTACTGTGATTGGTCAGTTTCATAACCTAACTAGGATTGTTATGAAATTTGGCCGCACAGTTAACTGGAATAGCCTACTTTACTCGCCACTTAAGTGTAAAGGAAACAGCAAATTTCCATGTGGGAGTAGAAAAATAATATGTCCTTACAGTACAATACCAAAATATTTCCTAACAGTTATTTTCCGTTGCCTAGCAACGACTAAGGGTAAGGAAATATTTACTTTTTCTTTCAGAAATATTATCAAAAAGTCCATATTTCCGATCGATTTTCGGAAAAATATTTTTTATATTTACCGACGCCGACGGAGGTACTTAGTGAGTAAGATACCTGCCAGATTAACGGACCCTTTTGCTTACACAGGTCAGACAAGATCTTTGGTGAGGAAAATACATCCGTCCATCTATAACACCGGAGCCAACTGAGACTTTTGCAAGACACATTGTTAAATTGTTAAAAAATAAGTAAGATTTGCTATTTCGTTCTCGAAAACATTTTCGTTATTCCCCAGTGTAATTATTAACAGTCTTTGTGCAACCCGATATATAAGTACTAAAAAGCAATGTCACACGATTGAGGAAACTATTTTCGCTAGTGTCTTTTATGTTGCAGTCAATTTTTCTTTTTTTATTATAGTTTAAAATATTTATTTAACCCCACATACTTATCTCTAGTAAGCTAATTCCTTATTTAATTAATTTCTACAACTGACAGTGTTATTAAATAATAAAAAAATGATCGTAAAAAAATGGTTTTTTTAGAATGTTGTAAAGTTAGGCCTGATATAGAAAATGTTCGGTCATAAATTATGGTCATAACAGGAAATTGAAGATTTGGCACTAAAAACATTTTTATAGTGTTGGTTTATCTAAGTTACCTATAAAAAGATCCCTTAAGTGTGAAAATGAAAATTTTACTGCCCTTTGTGTTTTTATAGATGAATATTCTTTCTTTACGACTGGTCACTGGCATTGTCAAATAAACAAAATATATTTTAACTATAAAAGTAGTTCTTTTTAAGAAGTTATAGGCTTAAAGCAACAAAGTGCTTTCTGGCGACATTTTACTGTAAGTAATTATAGAGAACAAGAATTGTCAAGTTATATTAGTTTGCTTACTTGAAATAGTTGTTAAAATTTTTACTGTAGTTATCAGTTGCGGCTCGTACAGTACGGTCACAGTGCCATGACCTTACCTACCTGTACCTCAAGCTATTTATTTACTCACACTCATAATCATTGCCTTGTATCTTTACGCTTGATTCTTTTTGTAAATGTGAATAATTTAAAATTCAAGACGTTGCGTTCATTTGATATCTGATAACGCCTAGCGGTGCAAAAACTTCCTGGCACTACCCAACGCTGGCCAATTCTATGTATGGCCAGACTGTTCATCGCTTACGAATGAGATAATAGATATATCGCCCTCTCTCACTGACGCATAATGAATTTGGAAATTTTGTGGCGGGCCAGATTCTCAGATCCATCCGGGATTGGAGGATTTACACGTGCTTTATTTTGTTAGGAGTACACAGTTCCAATCGCGTTAGGCCTTAATCTTTGCTACCAGTACGCGATACTAGATGGCAGCTGTTTAACACCCTGTATATTTAATTGAAATTCACAGGTCGGTATGCCGATAAGCAAACTGAAATTTGAACATCTCTGCGCATGTCGTCACATGTGAGGAAATTGTTAAGTAACCGTTTGACGCGAGTGACAGTTCTATTCTCACAATGCCTGTCATTATAAAAAGAGGTCATATTTTTATTAGCGGCCTTAACACAGCAGGTTTTGACTGCGCGAATTGAGACGCACACCTTCATTACCAAGCTTAAACGCTTGCTTCTATTCTGTGACTGTTATTTTAAATTTTCAGTTAGGGTTCGAGTAGTTATATATATAGCGTGCTAACAATTATTATTAACTAAGGGATATTTATCGACTCGGTTAGGTACCCTAAACGATGGTCGTGGTCGGTTACGTATTTTGGCAGAACAAAACTAGAAAAACAAGTAGAAGTGCCGCTGGGTTCTTCCTCTGCAGTTTTGTACTTATTGTAAAATTGTGTAGGATTTTGGATATTGACAATGCCAAACTGAGTTGTGGCGATTGATAACAATTACAATCAAAACACAAAAGGCAGAGATATAAAATATTTTAGATTTAAAAAAAATAAGGATCTAGCAAAACAATGAACTATTGTTTGCGAAAGAGGTGACCAATTCAATTTAAAAAATGGAAAGTAAAACTATTTCTGTAAATTTGTGTTCTAAAAAAAGTACCTAACTGAGGTGAGTTAATGCTGCATGTTGTTTCTAATAGGATTCTTTTCTTAATCAAAAATATAACGATCATTAACTTGTAATTGCACCTAATAGTCCTAAAACGTCGTAGTACATAATGTCACAATGTCAAAGAGAGAGAGAACATTTATGCGTATTAGCATATCAGTCTTGACGTGTCGTGTATTTAACTTAATATTATTAGGTAACACAATAATCAAAATGAACAAATTGTAATCAATAAAAAAGGTAACTAAATTGAACATAGTTATGCATTTGTCGGACAAAATCAGTTCTAACTCAAACCCATTACAAAGTTTTCTACGAACAACCTGTAACAACCTTTACCTTACAAACTTACGGAAGCTCATAAAAGCAACAGTTTCTAATTAACAACAATAATTACTAACTAGATGTTGAGAAACTAGTCAGTTGCGAAAGTGATCATTGAAAGATAAATTAATAAAGGATACGGAAGTTTGAATTGCCCTTAAATAATTTTAGCAGTAAAATAAGTTTAGGAGAGTAATGAATTGTTGCCATGGATAAGAATTAGGTTAAAATTCAAATTAAAACAAGGAAAATTAATTCTTAATTAATAGATTTCTCGTGTATTGTGTAGCATCAAACAAAAATAAAATTATCTTGATTATCAGGTACTTATGTAAGAAAAAACCCAATCTTCAACCAAGCATAAGCCAACACTTGTAATTCAACATTTAATAAAAGTATAATAATTCATTGGGTTTAAAAAAGTGGCTATTTTGATCAACAATCTATAAAGCAATAGTAGTGAGTCGGTATCTCGGGAACTGCTACTTTAAAACGGTATTTTTTTATACCGTCGTGTCGCGCTCCACCTCATAAAAGCATGCAGTTACTCTGAAACTTTAAAGATTTCGTCGTCAGCCGCTAAACGCTGAGATGCGAACCGAGAGAAAGCAACAGCGGCCGGCCTCTTCAGTCGTTCGTTGTTTAACGCGCAACGGCAAACGATATCTGGGAGAACAGTTTACAGTCTCGTGGTTGACGGTATTTTGTCGTTGAAGGTATTTTGTCAGACCGGGGATGAAATGTTGCTGAGACTACTATTGCGGCAGCCGTTCGCGGATATGTATATGTCGTGGGACCGTTTGATTTTACCGCCGCGATTCATAGTTACGGAGCCGGTGTTTTGCTGGCGCGGTAGCCACGGTGGTAAAGTATTTTTTAATGGAGTCCCTTTGGCGTATATCGATGATGAAAGAAATGACTCAAGAAGTTGAAAAGCGTTGTTGTTAATTTGAATAAAATATTCTAATATTATCAAAAACTTGAAATAGTTTTATGCATAGGGATAGGTACTAAAATAGAAAACTTAACATTTTTATTAGTCGCTAAATTAATTTTAATCGAAAGAACAGTTTCAGAAACCAGCGAAAAAAACTCTTTAAATAAAAAAAAAGATTCCCACTTCAAGTTTTGACTAATCAGAGGAATTTTGTTAGTAAATATAGTGGAAATCGCAAGAAAATATTATTCTCAGAAATCATTTCATTGAATTGACAGGCGATTTAAATTTCATCATTTATTTGTTTGATATTTCAAGGTCACAGATAGGAATGATAGATTATTTAATAATTCTTATTTTGACAAATGATTTATTTTTGTTTTGCAAACCTTACATACTAAATTGCTGGACAATTGCTTTCGAGCAAGAAAAATTTCGCCTAAATTTAACAGTTAATATTTTCTGCACCAGATATGATATCGACCTACGGTTTTGAATGGTTGATAGATTTATCCCTTGGGAAACAAATGTCAATGTTGGATTTTCTTTAACTGTATAATAACATATTGTTGTGTGTTTATAAGTACCCCACTGTACATTATAACATTTAGGTACAACTATTGTTACTGAACATAATCAAGCTTTTCATAAGGTATAGTAATCACTCACAAAGTTTGCACGATACAACGCACAGTGAGATCTTGCTACCAATAAGTTGAAATAAAGCAAGGTTTTCCAAAAAAATCGGTATTTCTTAAAATATAGCAGATATCAAAAATTTAACAATTTACTTTCTTTGCTATGAACCAGTGATTCAATTGACGTAGAGTGATAAAATTTAAAAATATTATTGTGAAAGTTACACGCCATTAAAATTGGAGCAAAAATCATCGTCTTCTTTAACACCCTGTATATACAATTTTCTGAGAGTTCAAGAAAATCAAACATTCACAGTTGTTTCCGAAAGGATGAATCTAACTATTTAAAACCGTAGGTCGATATCATATCTGGTTCAGAAAATATTAACTGTTAAATTTAGGCGAAATTTTTCTTGTTCGAAAGCAATTGTCCAGCAGTTTAGTTTGAAACCGTTTGTATTTAGCATCCAAACGGTAAAGTGTTACGAGTAGCGATATCTAGCTAATGTCCGACAACCTACATTTTAAAAACTACTAATTAAAGTTGCTTACGTTAGTTAACGATTGTTAAAAATGTTCATCCAAACTCAATATTTAACTTTTAATACATTCATAAACCAAAAGCTTGAAGACACAATTGGTTTACAGAAAAGATATGTGCATCATATTATATAGGGCCAAATAAGAACTATCAAAATGCAGGGTCAACCATCTGCATAAACCAATCATCAAGTTACCCTTAATTTACCCGGATCGGTGTTACCCGGAGTAACTATCAATAGAGACTGCTCACGACGAATACGATTGAGTTGACTGTCAAACTACTTTCACCAAAACAATGAATAAGATTATAGACATGGCGATGTCTGGCGGCTCTTGGTTCAGGTAAAAATCTACTGATCGGATAGGCTAATTTTATGTCGTTGCGTTGACAATAATAAAGGGATTCTCCATATTACTTATTTTTATTGATGCCACAACTTCAAATAGGAAAATAACCTCAAGAGCTGTTTATAAACACTTTGCTATTAATTAAATGACCGCATTCGTATATAAGGTTATTCCTTCCTATCAAGACCAGAACTATTTTGGCTTTTCTTACATAAATAACTGCAAAATAATTAATTATATATATGGTAATGTAAAATTACTGTTTAAAATGTATTTTCATTGTAAATTATATATCCCAAATTCTGCAAGTCAATATTAGACAAAGAGCCCAAAGCGAGTCTTAGACAGAGAAATTTGTATTCAATAGAAAGTTCTTGTAGCAAATTTTCAACCTCTATCCCAACCCTCCGGGGTAATATTATTCGGGATTCTGACTTTTCCCTTTAAGCAAGGGTAGCATGTATAAATGTACTAGATATTAAATCGCTAGCTCATTCCGAAGGGTTAGAATTGCAAAATACGTAAAAGAGTTTTTTAATGGAACGAGAAGTATTCTTTTGAAAATATGTTTATAATGCAAACAATTGGATCCAATATTGTTTTAAGATAATTCGTATAATTAATATAGTATTTTAAGGTTTTTCATAACGGTTTACCTTAAAGTATTATTAGAAGAAACCCAATTTTACTGAATTTTTTCTGCCCGTTACTTTAACCTTGTGTTAGTAAGACTAGAAGTTTGATATACTTATAAAAAATGTTAAAAATAGCGACCTTAGAGGGTTCTATAGATCTTGAGGCTATATAGATAAGTTGAGTGCTACATCATGCAGATTATTAACGACGTAGTAGCAGGATCGAACTATAAATATATCAGAAAATCAGAGAGTATGTCTGTTAAGGTTCTAGAAGGTCCTTCCGTCAGTCCGTCCATCTGTTTGTCTGTTTATCTGTTGGTTTGTTCGTCTGTTGGTCTGTTCGTGCCTCTGTCTCCATCTCCGTCTCTAGGACCTTAACAATAATTTCGTCAGCTCAATATGCGTATCTTATGACCATCCAATACATCTTTTAAGGCTGCTGATAATTCCGGCACTACTTATTTTTAATATAAATGAATATTTTGCATTATAAATATTAAACTTCTAGTCTTGCCAAAATAACGCTAAAATAATGAACAGGAAATTAAAAAAAAAAGTTTTAATAATACTTTACTGTAAGAAATAAAAAACCCTGAAGAACTATAGTGGTTTTACTTAAAGTCAGGTTTATCACCATTCATAAACATAGTTCGCAATCGTAACTTTAGTGCATAGGCATAATATTTAAACTAAAGGATAACATGAACTCGTTTATAAGAATTTATATTGCATAATAAATAACTTTATTGGCTAATATGCTACCTTGAAACATGCTCAACTTTAAAGTTCAACAATTTAATGCGCAAAATCAGAACTGTTGACAGATAATACATAACAACAAGTAAAACTCCAAATCTTCATTTTACCGTTAATAAAAGTTCGTAGTCAAGTATTTGAATTTAATTTAAATGCTATTTTCCCAACGGTTTTTACTATAAAATTAACAAGATATTCATAATTTATTTAAATAGTAAATAATTTAGCACAACCAAGTAAATACTTTTTTGACGTCATGTCTACTCTCAATTTATAATGGTTAAGAGTTAAGTATAATTATAAACCATATTTATGTATGTCTTACGTTTTGCTTTTAGAACTACATTTATGTTTATAAACTATGCATTAAAGTTATGAATGATGATAAACCCGGCTTTATTTTTAATGCGCGATAGGTTTAAAACTACCATCTTACTTTTGCCGCTTTTGTTTAAGTACCATCATAAATAGTCGGCCTACACTGCACGCACAGCCGCATTACAACACAAAAAGTTACTAACAATGTGGACACATTTAAGATAATTGGTTTAATCATGTGGGCTCATACTAGCAAATTACCTTATTCATTCATAATATCATATGTATACTCTACAAATATTTTTTTCCTACGACCACCAATGAAAATGAGAAAAAAGCACGGGAAATTTGGCTAGAAAGCATCGTATATCACACGTGTATTGAAAAAAAATTGTTCAACACTAGTGTTGAAATATTAAGGCACATTATTTAATTTGAACATATGGTGCCAATTTGACAGACCACCCTTATTTATTAAAAAGAACAAATTTTAGAAAGCAGTAATTGTAAAGGGTTTAACTTATTTATTATGAATTTGTCGAGTGATTCAGAATTAAAATGTGAAAATACAAAATCTGAAATTATAAAAAATGTTAATACCTATATACTGAAATATCTATTACCAGAAAAAATATATCGCGCTAAAGAGAGTGTGTACAAATCTTTATCGGTAGAGAATAAAGCCCTAGCCTACAGATTGCAAGGTCACAGGTTCAAATCCCATCAGGAGTATTTGACTTTTTTTATAAAAACAATAAATAATTTATAGAATTATTTTGAATTAAAAACTCCCTTGCTGGGTGGATTTTTTTAAATTTATGTTTAATGCATCTTTCCTTAAATAAATTTAAAATTTTTTATTCTGGTTAATATAGAAGTCAATTCAGGATTAGTTCTTACTATGATAAATAAAATGTAAAAAAATGAAGAAATTAAACTGCAAATACAGAAAAAGCCTATTGACAAACTATGAAACAAGATATGAAGTGAAACATAATCTTTAGTATGCCAATTTCAACACTAGTGTTGATATTTTTTTTCAACGCTAGTGTTGAAATATTTTTTTCACAAATCAAAGGCTTTTTAATAATTCTTTGTGGTCGTAAAAAAAATACCTACATTACTCGAGCTAAATACCTTCTCGTTTGAAAAGTATCACTTTCATCACTTGTTATGTAATATACTTATTCGGTAAATATTTTATTACGGGATGGATATTAAAATATACATAATTTTTCGTGAATCTTTATGTTATAAATCCTTTTATTGTTGTTAATATAGAAAAGTTTTGCGGTAAAATATGTTTTCCAAATTATATTATTAAATAAATTGCCTAATGAAAATATCTTCGAAACTTAAATGAAAATGGTTTTAATAAAATTGCTGTAAATCATAGCCTTATGTGATTAATGGCCGCCGGCTTTTCGCTTCCAAGCACTTCTTTTCGTATTCAAATTGAAATTATTTTTCTGCGAAATATAAATTGATGGCAGTTACTTTTGTTAAAATCGCCAGTAAGACTATTTGACATTTTAATGTGCATGATTGATTTTGCTGAAGGTAAAATTTTATCTATTTTCTCTCTATTAAAAATATTTAAATATGAAAGGTAATTAATAATTAAGATGTAAGTAAATTTCATCAATAACAGAACTTCATATACAGTGCTTGTTTACCGGGTTAGTAAAAAGTACCGGAACGCTTAAATATCTTTAAAATCGCTAAAGCTGCAATTACAAAATTCCGCATTTGGGGGTTTCTGGGCATGCGCAATTGAATAACAATATCGGCACTGTTGTCAGATTTTCCAGTTCTGCCCTACACGTAGTCATTTCGTTATCTTAAATGGAATGGAATGTTCCGCCGGAACACACGCATATATAAGAAAACACCGCCTGTAATAGTTTTTTTTTATTTCAGTAGTGTGAATAATACTTAATAAAATAGTAGTTTGTACAGCAATAGTGGATATGATAAATATATCTCACGAGAAAGGAAATTAAACACGACGCCGTAGGCGGAGTGCTCAAACTTTTAAGTTTGATATGGAAAAGCTACTCGAGTTGAACAGTATATTTTTTCTGCGATAAAACTTACGAACCTCATGTTAAAAAATGTTGAAAAGAAAGTTTTCAAACTGCCGGGCTCGAACTCACGACTATTGGATCCAAAGTTCAACGCTCTACCATCTCGACCACAGAATCATTTAGGAAATTATGGTAAAACCAAGTCAATAATAATGCTACATGAAATTAATTTTTTACGCTCATTTAGCAGGTTTCTTTATTGATAAAACTATTATAGATGCGTATATATTTTGTTATATTGAACAACTTAATATCATATTATACCATATATTTATAATTATATAATTTAGTGTTATAAAAAATAAGGCGGAGCCTGAGTAAATATAATAAACTGTGATTGGTCAGTACTTTTAAGAATGCCATAGAAAAATATAATTTTTATAACAATGTTATCAGCTAATGGAAAATTTCTGGATTCGTGAGAACAAAGCACAGAGGAATGATAGGTCGGCGCTGTCCCCAAAGGCAAAAGGGGAATTTTTACGCACAGTGTTATATTCGTAGGATATTCTTTAGGACCACTTGTTGTTGTGATCTGCTAAAAAAAGACTTTGTCACTATTGTGTGCATACGTGGAAAATGTCTTTAAAAATGGAAAATTTTATTTTTAAAGGTTGCAACACTGTTATGAAATTTTTTCATAAAGTTAACTGGAATAGCCTACTTTTCTCGCCACTTAAGTGTAAAGGAAACAGCAAATTTTCATGTGAGAGTAGAATTTTTTTTTTCTTGCTGTTTCCTTTACGCTTAAGTGGCGGGTAAAGTATGCTATTCCAATTAACTGTGCGGCAAAATTTTATAACAATCCTAGATAGGTAATGAAACTGACCAATCACAGTAGTCGATTACAGAGAAGCCATTGTTGTTCTTAAAAGTACTGACCAATCACAGTATATTATTTTTACTGAGGCTCCGCCTTCTTTTTCAAGACACGAAATTATATAATTTAAATGCATATGGTACAATTTGTTATTAATTTGTTCAATATAATAAAATCTAGACGCATTTATAATAGATTTATCAATAATGCAACCTGCTGAATGTGCATAGAAAATTAATTTTATGTAGCATCATTTATCAGTTGGTTTTCCCATAATTAGTTTAACGTTTCGATAGTCGAGAGGTAGAGCGTTTGACTATGGAACCAATGGTCGTGAGTTCGAGCCCGACAACCTGAAAATTTTTTTTACATTTTTAGCATAAGGTTTGTAAGTTTGGTCGTAGAAAAAATATACTCTTCAACTCGAGTGGATTGTCCATATTGCCCTCGAAAGTTTGAGCACTCCGCCTACGGCGTTATGCTCAATTTACTTCCTCGTGCAATATGGATATCATATCCACTCTTGTTGTACAAACTACTATTACAAGGCTACAAAAATAATGACACGATATGTCAATGTCATTAACTTCCCCTACAATTTTATTGTAGGGGAAGTTAAAGATAAGGAATGTCAGTAACGAAATTTTTCCTCAGGTGACACTGTAGGTCTAAGATATAAACTTAAACTGTAGATATGTTATAGTAATCTGTATATGCTGAATCTAACTGACTATTGACTTAAACAAGCCAACATTAAACAAATAAGGTCAGAAGTAGGTGTGGGCTAAGTAAAAATTTAAGATTTTAATATTTCTAAAAAAAAAAGGTATTTGGTTGATACGTTATTTGACGTACAAGATAACTTTAAAATGAATTTATTTCGAAAATGGCTTTCGGTGGAGAGCGATTCGATCACGACAAGGAAATAAAATTGACAGTAAAGAGTAAATGAAGTTTATGGAGGAATAAAAATAGATAGTTGGTAACAGTAAAAAGCATTCACCATTGCTATAAACTGTTTCCATTATCTAGCAACTGTTCTATCATTAAATTAAAATAGTAAACTCTTGTAACTTTATAATTTTTTTTTATTAAAATAAATGTTTATACAGGGTAGAGGTCTGCACGGGGCGGGTTTTCATCTCAGGCATAAACGCGGCCCGGCCCAACTCTCGGGTCAGGCCAGGCCACTTAATTAATTAAAGTTCGGGTTTTCGGGCCCTAACCATTTTTTTTTCGGGCCTCACGGGCCTGCCGGACTTTGGTGGCCAGCTGGTCTTTCGAGTCAGTCTTGATTTTCTTATGTGTTTTTTTAAAAGAAATATTTGTAAAATAATTTTCAAGCCGTTATAATTTTCTTGGGACCTTCCTGGCCTGACAGGCTTGTCGGGCCTGCCGGGTTGGTCGGTTATGGTTAACGGACCGGGCCGAACAGGGCCGCGTAGCAAAATTCTGGCACGGGTATATATATATATACCACTTCTGAATAAACTGGAAGTAATTTTAACAATATGATTTTATTACAAATTCACAAAATATGCACTTTGAGTCTCGTGAAATTTTTAATACAACGAGCTTAAAATGGTGGCTGTTATTCACGCGTATAAAGTATCGAATTTCACGTATTTTATTTCTATTACAAGACTTTAAATCTTCAATATTAAATGGTCTATTGCTGTAATCCTTATTTTTCAAATCATCCCACAAATAAAAGTTTAAAGGGGTAAGGTGTGGGGATTTGGCACGCCACTCTCTTTCGCCTCTTCTCGCTATTTTTTCCTTTTCAGATAAATAATGATTATGAAATCCATCAAATTCTACTGTTTGATTCTTCAAAAATATACAGGACGTTCAACACCGCGTCCATTATTAATTTTATTATGGAATAGTTAAAAAATTATTTGAATTTTAAAAGTTCATATTTTCATCAAAATTTAATCAACCCATTTAATTCTTAGTTTATTGCGTAGGCTGTCTCTTCGACTACTAAGTACAGGAGAGTAATTTCACTTTATGTCTTCTTTATACAGGGTGATGGCTAAAATACCAAGCTGTGTAAAACCTGGAGATTTTAAAATTGATGTTTCTAAACTACGAAGTTATGAAAATTTAATATTATTATTGAGTTTATTACAGCTTTATGGCAGGTATGTACTTACTGTACCTATTACAGCGAAGTGCTGTTCTTATAAATAAAAAAAATAATTCCGAAAATTGTAACATTACTAAATACGCCCCTATGAAACTCACTCTTCCCTCAGTTTTCGAGAATGGAAAATACAAAAAAGTGTTAATTACAGCTTTGTGTTGGATATTTACTGTTTCAGCGTAGTTCGTGTCGATTACAGAAAAATTAAATTTTAAAAGTCTTTATTTTACGAATTATGGTGCTAAATTTTTTTTATTTGACATGAACGGCACTAAGCCATAATGGATACAAAAGGTACCCAACATAAAGCTGTAACCAACGCATTTTCATATTCTCTATCCCCAAAAATCAAGGAAAACTGGCTGTAAACGATATAACGATTTTTGGAATTTAATATTTTTTATTTAGGTCTTTTTCCTTACAAAATATCATCCTCTATGAGTAAAATGGACGAATTTTTTTAATTAAAAATATTTTTTTTGGTTTGGCTTTAATTGTTTAGGGCCGTAAAAATATAAAAAGATAATTTGAAAAAATGTGTTATTAGATAACAAAATGTTAACATTTAAAAAACTTTTAAATTTCATTAAATTTTTAATGTGTTTTTAATGGTCCCTAAAACTGTGATTAAAATTCCATATCCGTATTAAGAAAAATTGGCTTAATGTTGTTATCTAAAGAACGAAACGTCAAATTGAAAAACTAAAAACGCCATCTTGTAGAACATAAAAAGCGGCTATAAAAAAGACTAAAAAATTTCGGTTATTTCCGAGGGGTAAATACCTGACTATAATGTGTACACCAGAAATCCAGTTTTGGTATAAAAATCCACAGAAATCCACGGAAATCCAAAGAAATCCACAGACATCCACAGAAATCCAGAGACATCCACTAAAATTTACGGACATCCACAGACATCCATGGAAATCCATAGAGATCCATAGACATCTTCAGAAATCCATGGAAATCCGTGAAAATTTATGAATTTGTATATCGCATAAACCGTAAAAATATGTGGATTAGGTGTGTTTTATTTCTATTTCCAATCTTTTCTTGAAAATTGGGCTGATCGTCGTCCAACTAAATTTTTTTGTTTCGACGAAAGGGTCTACGCCAAAACCTGATCTGACCACTCAGGCCAGACCAGAAAGTCAGTAGTGTAACATAAAACTAAGCAGATAATAATCCAGAATTTTCTTTATACTAAACAAAATGATATGTACCGTTCTAACAAACGATTATTATTATAATGTTATTATTTATAATTACAAATATATTATTATGTCATAATTCACAAAGCAATAACTTTTTGACAAAAACCACAAAAATACCTATTGAAATTGTAATTTATTTATTCAGTTTTTTACAAAAAACACAAAAAAAACTAAAGTAAAAAAATACAAAAAAAATGGAAACTACTCGGTCGAGGTCTCGGTGAATGTTTGTTTATTTTTCATTGTCATGTAAATATCATTAATTTGTTTTAGCTTCCAACGCTTTAGACTTATTACTGGTCTCCTCGCTGGTACCTCGTAAAAAACTAACTCTTTCAAAACTTTGCAAATATCATCTGGTTTTGGCCATATAAATTCTCTCTTGCTCTTTTGTTTAGTTTTTAAAAACCTGACGACATATTCCATTTTGACAATTGTTGTAATTAGGCCCAAATACCATCGTTGCTCGTAATAAATAGCATAATATTTTTCACATTCTGGTTGAATAGAATCTGTGTTTTGATGAAAAGTCGACGAGTCAATATTTGCAGAAGTCATCCTTGTAGATGGATCATTTGAAAAATTATCGAGCGAATTCTTTTCGGAGCAATCCATATTTTTAGGGGTTTCATCAGAAAAGATTTCAGTGTCTGTGCTATCAGCGTATTTAATACTAAATCCGTTGTCTGACGATTCCTCGGATGATTCAGAATTATATGGTAAATTTTTCTTGGCTTTCCTTTACGAACGGATGTGCATAGTCGTTTCTTTACGATCTTCTTACCCTTCGGTAAAATCTTTCTTTTTAATTTAACAGAACTGTTACTAGAGGTTGTCGATTTGCTGGTAAAAAATCTTCGCAACCTATCAGTACTCACTCTTTGTATTGTTTCTTCTAACAGCCAGCATAATGAAGATTTCTTGATAACAGTGGACTTTTCATCTGCTACTGTTACTCGTATTAGTGGTCCCTTTTCATAAACAATATTTCTCTCTTCTGGCTGCAACTTTAGAGAAAAATCTTTTAACAAGAGTTCTTCACCAATTCCTGCTACACTTAAATTGCACATATTAGTGTGTATTTCGGATTGAGTATCAGCAAGGGGATCAAATAGATCAGAGTTTTCATTTAGTTGACGTTGCATCGGTGATAACACCTTGAAAATTTCACAATCCTGATCTTCGGTAACAGCCAAATCATAGTTAATGCTGTTGTCTTTTTTATCTTCTACTGTAGAAATTGGTGATGGAATAGCAATATAATTACAACTTTCTTCTGGAACTTGCATTCCCAAACCTTTAGTGAGCTGTAGTGCATCTTGTAAAGCATTTTCCACAGTTTTCTGAATGTCATTATCAGATGAGTCTTTTAAGTCAGACATGATACTTGACCTCCTCATTGCTTTTTTTCTTCTCTGGGAAAACTTAAAATACCTTGGAGATCATTTATAATATTATTAATACTGTTGATTCGGTCCAATCTTATATGCAACTCGGACAGTGAATTGGGCACAGATTAAAGCGGATGCCAAGTATACTTACTAAAATTTTTCGAGTTTATCGAGCATATAGAAATAAATTGTACGCCACCGGATGATATCTAAAACATTTAATTACAGGAACATCTTGATTTCTAAGTGACAGCTATTTTTGTTCTCTTAAATATTTTACAGAAAAATGCTCGATAAAATGCCTAAAACACACGAAAAATTTCCTAAATGTAAAAAATTTCTAAAATTATTAAGAATTTCGTCAATCTGGCATCACTGGCAAAACGTTATATCCGTCGAAAGAAGTGCGGTTGCCACGTCGACATATATTAAATTCATCGACATCCATTGAAATCCACGGACATCCATAGAAAATACATGGACATCCATAGAAATCCACGGACATCCATGGACATCCGTGGACATCCATAGAAATCCACGGACATCCATAGAAATCCATGGAAATCCACATGGGTGTATACCAGAAATCCACAGGTGTTTACCCCTCGGTTATTTCGGATATCTTCGAAAGTATTCGCAGTATTTAAATTTTTTTTCACCAAATTATTAAGCCCCAAAATACGGACCTTTGCCTCAATTTAACCATCTTCGTATCTCTTTGTACGCATACGAATTTGTAGTACCCTGAATATATATTCCATACTTTCTTGACACCCAGTATAAGAAACATATCATGTTTCTCTAATAATAATTAAACATAAAAAATCTTATATGCTGACGTTGCCAACTTTAATGTAGCTTTCTTCTCACCGTTAAAACAACACACAGAGTGTAAGTTATTTAGTGTCCATATAACCAATAAATTTAGTTTTTATCTCATTTGCTATTAAAACTTTTAAAGGATATATAAACATGAAACTTGGACGAAAAACAACAATTGCTACTGGAAAAGAAATTCGGAACTTGTAAAATTAAAGATTCAAATCTTTTAAATTTATATTAATTAGAACTTTAAGCGTCCCATATAATTCACAATAAACTAATAAAAAGACAGAGCCTTTTTGGTAGTTGATAATTAAATTTATAAAATCCAATTATATAAAAAGAAGATTCAATGTTAGAGGTGGCAAATTTTATTCCACCCTTTTTTAAATAGATTTATTTTTTTCGGCGATCACCCATCAGTTGACATCTTTCTGACATGTTTTGACGCCAAAAAAATTATTATTTTGGTATTGCTAACTAAGAACATGTTTTATTTTAAAATTGGTTAAAATTAAATAAATTAAAGGTTAATGTTTTCCAAACAAAATGTATGGTTATGGGTTCAAAGTTAAATTAAACCAATTTGATTATTTTTATTGGTGGGGGACAGATGGGAAATATTCAACTAATTTAAACGTTTAGACAGGTTATGACTTAAAATTAAAATTCAACATCCAATTTAAAAATTTAATTTCTAAAATTGCGGGAAAATAGGTTACTTTAAAAGAATGAGCTTAAATTTAAACTGGCTAGTTAGTGAATTGTGGTTAAAAATCTTTATGCAATCCAACATTATTGAATTTAATAACTTATATAGGTCAATTAAAGCTAAATAAAAGTTTAAACTCGTTTAAAAACAGTTTAAATATTTTTTGACTTAACAAAACAAAAAAGTATAATCAAAAAGTCATATAAAATTTCAATAAAAAGAAATAACATAAAAATATATTTATTTTTAAAGCGGCATAAGAATCCTCCAAATTGCTGCGAACGGCCGAAAATTTTTGCGAGCTGTCGACCATTGCGATGTTAGTTTGATTTTATAATTTGGGATGCAACTTATCTATGGAACAGTGTTCTGCGGCCGACAATGTTCAATATAGAACGTTCCCTTTAAAATAGGGGTTTGCACGGCATCATAAGGTCTTTTTATAACGATTTTGCATTTTTAATTTAGATAATTATGTAAAAATGGGTACGTTTATGGTTCAAATAAAAATGTTTTAGCTTTACTTATGCTACTACCTTTTCACTTCGTGGACAAAAAATTAATTAAAATATTTTACAGGACTACTTTTTAATATTTCTGCACCCTAGTTATTCCTTATAAATTAATGTTGTTTATATCTACGTCCCTGATTTTGTTTATAGCGATTTATTGTGCTTTTTACTTCGAGGCTCTTAAAATGCTGGCAGAGTCAAACTTTTATTACATTTTTAAAGTTTTAACTTTGCTCGCGGCAAACTTTAGTGCTTATATTTCAAAGCACGATGTTTTTTTAAATTTTTTTAGCATTGACATTGGGTATATTAAAATGCAATTTTGAACAAAAACTTTAAAAATATTGCTTTTATTTATTTAGTTACAGCTCTTCCCAGAATATTAATAATTTTGTTTTAGCTTTTTTAATCGTATTTATTTAGAAAGCAGGTTTCTTCAGAAAACCCTTATTCTTTTATCCGTCCTGACACAAATAAAAAGATAAGCTATAGTTTAAAATTTAAATTAATACTGTAAGAATCAGTTTTCATCTATATTACTATTAGGATTATTTTATACAGACTCACACAAAAATGCCAGACCTTATTTGTCACGCAGCTCCAAATTTGGGTAATAAATTAAAAACCAAATGAATAGGCATTGATAACTTAAAAGAATAAACACAGGTGGCTGAAAACTTAAGTTGGCTGAAAGACCACTAAAGCTTTCCTATTTCTATTTAGAGTTGTTTCAACAGTTGACTGTGATTGTGTGTTTTCTGTGGGTCTGGAGATAGATTGTTTTATATTTAATTATAGGTGAGTGTGTCTCACGAGCAATCCAGTTTACCTAAATTAACTATTTTTATATTTAAGGGTAACAGTTTACCTATTTTAACTATTTTATATTTAAATGATTATATTGTCAATTTTATTACAATGATAATTCATTTATTTAAATGGAAATTATATCTGGCTTATTATTATACGCCATTTCAATAATTACAAAGTACTATTATTAAAATTAATATTTTCATGTTAAAAATTAATTAATTGTTATGGTGTCTGTTTGGCCTGGGAACATTCTAGTAGTTGTTTGTTAATATCTGGAGCGGGTACTGTGTCCGTTTGTCGGTTGGTATCCATTGCACACTCATGACGATATTAGCAAAGTTCTGTATTGGAGCGGACCCTAGTGCTGGTGTCCATTGCACAACTCAGTACAGAGCAGAGAATGTTTTAGTGATCCTGATCAGAGGGCATGTTGTCATGTCTAGTTGTTGTACGGGAGTGATGTTGTTCCACTCCGTACATTAATTAGAGGCTCCGGATGGCTATTACTGTGTAATACCCGTGGTACGTTGTACTTCCGGAGACGGTGCTAATAGACGTTTCACTTTCTTATTTTGTCTATTGCTGTTGCTTGCTTCAAATGTCGATCAGCATATGACGTTTTATAGTGTAATGCTACTTTTTAAGTAAAAGTTGGAGATAATGATTATTATTCTTAATTTACAATTATTATTGTTTTGGATAAAAAGAATAAATTGCACTTCATTGGTATTTCATATAACACTGAGATTGATAAGAATTAGTTCATAAAACAATATAAATAGTATGTCTATATTTATTTAAAGTTGATTATGGGTGAATTGGTTGCTCAGGTAATGTTTTTCTATTTTCAGGTATGTTAACTCGAAAGACAACTCAAGTCCAGTTAAAGTTAAGATTATACCATATTAATTAGTAAGTACTTCACTTTACCTTACAGTGCAAAAGTAATATGGTTGATTGATTGAGATACGCCCTTGATAACCTGACATTCAGCCTACAACAATTAATAGAAAAGTATACAATGAAAAAAAAAATAAGTAAACTAGGAAGTTAATCATATAAAGCCTTTTTGGTTTATCATTTTTCTATTTTGTCCGTGGTAGACAATAGTATATTTTCTAACAAGGAGGGTGAAAAAAATGATTTATTGCACATGATGACAGACGACCGAATCATGCGGAACGGAGTTAGATAGCCGCACTGATCTATACTATGGATCCGGACAGGGTAAAATAAAAAGTGGCAAATTCATGGCCACGCGCATGTAAACAATACATACAGTGTGGAATTTTTAACTGGAATAAATTCAGTATTAGAAATTCTGTTTATTTGCGGAGAAAATACGGAAATACGGGCACCTTTATTTTTAGTTTGGTACACTTTTTTCATTCCGTCATGAAATTTACCCCTCTTTTGAAGTTACAAACCGCCCCCAACTTTTCTTCTCAAATGTATTACGATTTCTCGTTGGAAAGGGCATAAAAAAAGAAATACGACTCACTATTTACTATTGCATTTTGGTAATGTAGAAAGCCAGAAAAAAATAAGAACTGGCCATTTTTACAACATTTCATACTACAATTTTGGTTTTAGCAGCGTAGGCTGGTTAAAAATGTTATTAATAAGGTTGTTCATTTTTTTCCGCATTCCAGTGATCACTTTATTTTCGGGGTTTCCTTTGGGGTCATCTAAAAACTAAAGTTTACGTAACAAAACCAGAAAATGTAGAGGAACTTAGGCAACGATCTATACACGAAATTCGCCAAATAACCCCGGAAAGGGTACATAATGTCAAGAATGAATTTTACTTTAGATTAGGGGTTTGCCAAGAAATAAATGGGCAACATTTCCATTAGTTTTTACAATAAAAAAAAAATCGTCCAAATTACCGTATTCTGTTTTTTATGCCCTTTCCAACGAGCTATCGCAATACATACCTTTACATTTGAGAAAAAAAGTTGGGGGCGGGTTGTACCCCAAAAGACGGTTAAATTTTATAACAGAACGAAAAAAGTGTACCAAACTAAAAATAAAGGGACCCGTATTTCCGTATGTTCTCCGCAAATAAAGAGGCTTTCTACTGAATTTATTCCAGTTTAAAATTATACCCTGTATAGTGTCTGTTTGAAGGTTGGCGCCCATTATGTTTCTTGAATGAAAGAAGTGTTCTGGACTTGCATTGTCTTCATTTGTTTTAAATTACAACGTTTTAACTGGTAAGTATCTCCAGTCGTCTTCAGGTGAATACTACGAAGTATTTAAATGGCAAAACTATTTATTTGAATATAGTGAAATAGTAACTGCATAAATGCATCTTCTATTTTTGGTGAAATTGTGTAACTTTAGTATAAGTACTTACCCATTTCTAAATAAAATTGATTTATTGTATCGTATGTATCCCAATATGGCGTAGTTGGAACTTCGTTTTCATTTTGGGGGGCACTTTTACTTTCAGTTGCTGGTGCGTTAGGCACTGCTCCACCATTTGGATCTCTGTAACAAGAAAAATTGTTACAAAAGTTAATTAGACATTTACGTAGACTCACTGGCGGCTCCTCCTTGAGGCCGCGTGGTCGCGTGCCTCCCTGCCTCCTACTACAAATACGATCATTTTATTTTATCATGTTAATTCATCGGGAAACAATAAATAAATTTGATAGATCTCCCAATAATTCAGGAGGATTGGCAACATTGCCTGCAACTCTCTTACCCCTTTCGTTATCTTAAATTCATGCGCCATCATGTAATGCGCACAGTTGAGGCGCGGTACCGAATTCTCGGCGGCAGCACATTTCATATGAAGAAGTAAAATCAACGACTTCTGGACGCCCTATTCCCCCATTCTACCTGCTGAAAATAGGCTAAGATCTCGTCACATTTTTCGCGAAGGTCTCGCGGCTTTCGGCAAAGCACCAACGTAAAGTGGGAAACGTGGCTAGTGGATCCGACTATACCGTGCGTTCAAAATGAAGTCGGCACTATTGCTAAATTTCTTTTTATAAAAGATACGGCGTCGGTTAAATTAGTAAGAGTTGTAGTTTCATTTTCTGATGATTATAATAATGTCAAAAAACAATTGACCATCAGAATAACGTCATAATAACAAAAAATAATCGTGATTTTTAATGGAAATAGGTTTAAATGTACATGAAGAACACTTAAAATATCAGTTAATGTTAAGACATTTTGAATAAAATCAAAATACTATTGCCGATGCTTTAAAAGAAAATGCTAGACCTCAACCGAAGAATCGATCTGATTTACAAAAACTAGCCATGTAAGTACGTAATTAAAATATAAATTAGTCAAAAGTTAAAAAGTACCGGCACTACACCAATTTTTAATACCGCGAGCCGCCACTGTCGTAGATTGAAGTTATAACCATCATTTTCATTATGGACTCGATTTTTGAAGAGATAAGTTTAATTTTAACCTCTTAATTGATATTTCAAATAAAAATTAAAGAATATTTTTTCCTTGAATGTTGTTATATCAGGAATTACGGGTTTAAAAATAACGCGTCAATTCCATAACACCCTGTATACTTAGGATTTGTCGTAGAATTATAAAACTTGGACAATTCATTTTTAAAAAATCACCAAGGACGACATAACTGTTTCCTAAGGTAACCTGTATAATATTTTTATACGTCAAAAAATATAGGTACAGTTGAAAAAAGCTATTGTTATTGAGTTTAGCTTTATGTGGTAACAATACATTTTGCGTTGAACAAACCCAAACAGTTATAACAGAAATAGCACTTTCCAATTAAAACATTTTGTTTGTTAATATTACGTAATTCTGATGTTCAATTGTTTTTTTTTCTAATTTAACTGAAGTGGTATCTCTAGAAAGTTAGCAACAGTGCAGACTTTATTTTTAGCACACGGGATTTGATCAGATTGCGTTAAAACTTGCGATGTAAAATAGGGGATTTTTACCCAAATTACCAAAAAACTAAGCAGGATATTAAATTTCGGTTTTTACCAATAGAATGGGCCTCTATGTAAACGTGGGAAATTTTATTTTCATGCCAAAAAAATCCAGGAAAAACATATAAGCCAATAAAAACTATTAAGATTATTGTTTAATTTCAGTGTATTTTTAAAAATATTTAATAGTTATTTACGATATAAGTGTTGTAAAGATTCATATTACAACACGAGATGTTAAAGTTGTCAAACGAGGCGTCAGCCAAGTTTAATAAAACATCGAGTGTAGTAATATGAATTTGCAACAAGAAAATTGTACAACATTTTATCTACTTTCATCTTTGAATAAAAATATCTGGCAAAAGGCATTTTTAAAAATAAAAATGCACCTGCTATTAGGTTTACTAATCAAGTTTTTTATGTTAATTTTCGCCTAGTTACTGTTGTCAAACAAATTCAAAAATATAAAAAGCGTTTTTCAAAATGAGCGATTCTGATGAAAGTTTACCCTCTGATATAGAAGCAGCGGCAAACGAAGCGATCTCAAGTTTAGTTTCGACAAAATCCAAGGCGCGGTATGAGTTGGAGTATCAGAAGTTTGAAGATTGGTGCAAAACTAACAAAATAAAGGAGGTGTCTGAGAAAATCCTTTTGGGTTATTTTTCCGAAAAGCAATGCTCCCAGAAATCATCCACACTTTGGACTCTCTACTCAATGTTAAGAACTATGATTTCAGTCAAGAAAAATCAAGATATAAGCAGATTTTTTCAACTAATCGCATTTTTGAAAAGAAGTTCAGAGGGTTACAAGGCCAAAAAGTCCAAAGTTTTCACAAAGGAACAAGTATGTAAGTTTCTTAGTACTGCATATGATGAAACATATTTACTTATGAAGGTTGTTATGATAATCGACATTTTTGGGGCTTGTCGGCGCGAAGAACTAGCTAAGTTAATGTTGGATCATATTGAACACAATGATTTGTATATAAAAATTGTGATTCTATTCTCGACATCCAAAATTATGCGAGAATTTGTTATAACAGAAGGAAATGTGACAGGTGTCAAATGTTTAAGTATTTTTCGAAAGTATGCTAAACTTCATCCTCTTAATGCAACTCACAGGCGGTTTTTTGTATTCTATGGAAAAGGAAAATGCACCTCCCAGCCTGTCGGAATTAATAGTTTTGGAAGTAAACCAAAGAAGATTACAACAAAACTTGGATTGAATAATCCCGAAGGATACAGTCGACATTATTTTAGGAGGTCCTTAGCCACCATTATAATTGATGGTGGTGCAGATATGCAGATGTTAAAGCGTCATGGGGGCTGAAAATTCTCTTCTACGGCACAAGGCTACGTTGAGAATTCTTTAGAAAATAATAAGAAACAAATAGCAAAGAAGATCATGGGGTCAGACACGGATTTAATGATTGAAAATTCGAACGTAAAGGGCTCCATCACATCCACTTCTGGTATACAAATTTCTAACTGTAAAAAGTGTATTATTAATGTTTATAATAAACCTTAAGTGGTATATTTTAATTTATAATTGGTAATTAATTTTATAATTGTTAATAATAAATCATTCTTCAAAAAAATGTGGTTTTATTTAACAGCAAAATTTTAATAAAACTGTTTTTTTTTTATTACAGCACTAGTGCTGTAAAGGCATCTATTACAGCACTAGTTCTGTAATAGATGCCCTTACAAAACGATTTACAGAACTGTAAAATTCATATTACTAAATGAAAGTAGATAAAAAATATAAGCCAATGAAAACTATTAAGATTATTGTTTAATTTCAGTGTATTTTTAAAAATATTTAAAATAACTTTTTGTAATGAAAATAACATGCCCACACACTCCTCAATATCTGTGTAACTGTGAGTTCAAATTTTGAAAGTTTTCAAAAATCCATTGATAAACATTACCCAGGTTTCGGGTCAAGCGAGAACCCAATGTTTTTAATATACAGGGTCCTGCACCTCACCTCCCGTCTTTTATAGTTCACTTATTAATTAAGTTAGGATTTTAATATTTTGCAGACTTAACCTCTATCCTAGGGCGCATTTCAGAAAAATATTTTTGTTAATACAGGGTATTTCAAAAAAGTGTGAGGTCATTAGGATCTATTTTTTTAGATTACATGTTATAAATATTCTTACTTATTTGGATGCCTCTTATAGTCCCCTACATACCCTCAAAATTTTAGTAAAATCGGTGCAGTATTATAGGCGAAAAAAAAAATAACACTAAGAAAAATTAGTTTTGCACCACCGGTTTTAAAAATTAATCAAAAATAAAAATAATACCTCGTTATTAAAATTTACAAAGGTACTTAATAAATAAGGTCGAGCAGTCTCCTTAACTAAGTTTGATTAATTCAAATTTTACAGGGTGTCTAAAGTTTAGTGTCAAACTTTAAATCAATTTATTTTTATTATTTCAAATTGAAACCCCTGTATATAATTCTGTCATTCAATGCAATTATTTTGCAAGGCCACCTTTGATATTTATTGATAATATTGACTGGTGGAATAGTTGATAAAATGAGTTTTCTGCAAATAAGTCTTAATGCGTTAGAAATTGCGATAGGGTTGTAATTAGAACAAATGTTTGATTTTTAATTCTGCATCGAATGACATAACAATATACAGGGATTCTAATTTAAAATAAGAGAAATAAATTGCTTTAGAGTTTGCAAAGTTTAACGGTAAACTTTGGACACCCTGTGCAATTAATATTAATTAAACTTGGTTAATGAGACTTATTTATTAAGTAGCATTGTATAATTGTATTAAATAGGCATTATTATTAATTTTTTAAACCAGTGGTGCAAAACTGATTTATCTTAGTTTTTATTTTTTTTTCGCCTACAATACTGAACCGGGTATAAGGATAACTATAAGAGGCATCCAAATAAGTAAGAATATGTATGGCATGTAAGTAATCTAAAAAAAATAGATCCTTATGACGTCATACTTTTTTGAAACACCGTGTATAAACAAAAATATTTTCCTGAAATGCGCCCTAGGATACAGGTAAAGTCTGCAACATATCAAAATCCTAACTTAATTAATAAGTGAGCTATAGCAGAAGATGGGAGGTGAGGTGCAGGACCCTGTATAAAATTTTATTATATTTAATATTTTTTTTTATGAAATCAAGCCTTTGTAGTTAAGGGAGATTATAATTGAAAAATATTATCAAAAAATATGATATGATGTGATAGTCTTATTTCAATCAGGACTAAACTTTTTTAGCGTTCCTTATATTTATTAAGCCTATTAATAGCAAGGGTGGTTTTTAAAATAGGTATTTTATGAAGCCATTTTTCGCCGAATACTGAAAAATACAAATTCAAATTTTGTGAACGTTAATCAAACATAAATTTTATCGTCCAGACGTATCTGCCAAAATCAATTTCGTTTCAACTTATGCAGGTCTTAAGTTTAATTTTATTTTACCGTCAAATATAAAATGCAGAAAAATAGAAAATTCTATCTTCAAATTTTTCACAATCCAGAATCCTTTGTGTAGGATCAATTTCCTGAACTATTGCAGTATCTTTTTATTTATCAATTTACTTTGAAGTTGAAAGGATTTATTAAGGTAAAAATGTTGCAATGTAGAAGAATTTTATAAGAATACAATATGGATGTATGGATATTCATTATTGAAATTTACAGTGGCGTTTTAAGATTATCATATGCTAGGGTTTGTCATTCAATTACTTCACTTTAAACATTAGAACAAATTCAACTTGGACTGACAAAGAAAATCTAAACTAGAAAAAATTATTTAGTATCCATATAATAATACAACAATAAATAGGTGGCAGGTTGTAAAATGTAATGAGTATGTGTCAAATGAAAAAGGTATAAAGGTTGGTGTACCTCAAGGTAGTATACTTGGTCCTTTGCTGTTCATAGTTTATATTAAACATTTGGTTTATAATCTAGATAGACGATTGTAAATATCATGTTTTGGCTAATGATTTACATTTCAAGTAGTAATTTAATGTAGATAACATGAATAATAATCTGCACCTTATATATAAATGGATGTATAAAAATAAATTGAAAATTATTGTCGACAAAACAAAATGTTTATTATTAGGATCTGAAAAGCAACATACTGAATTTCTGGATCAAAATTTTTCTTTTAAAATCAATAAAGAAGATATTGAAATTGTAACAAAGATTAACTATTTAGGAGTTATTATAGACCAAAATTTAACCATTCGTGATCATGTGGACTCGAAAAAACAGGAGTATTAAACAGTGTAGGAGGATATTTATGTACTTATATTAAAAAAATTATTTTTAACTGTATTATTTTACCTTATTTTGTTTTTTGTAGTTCGATTTTATATAGGAGTTCACAACAAAATAGAGCAATAAGAATAATATTGGGGTGTGATAAATATTCCAAAATAACAGATATGCTAAATTGTTTAGAATGGATGAATATAAAAAGCTTTTTATTATTTCGTACTTTGATTTTTATTCATAAAATAAATTTAAATATATCAGAACCATATTATGAAAACTTATCAACAAAATTTAATGAAGTTCATATTCACAATACAAGAAGAAAACACAACTTTATTTTGGATCATACAAATTTAAAATCTACTCAAAAATCAATATTTTTTAGAGGTATAATAGAATATACTAAATTAGGGAATGAAATTAAAATATATATCTTAAAATTATTTATAAAAAAATTAAAAAACCAAATTTTACATAATGTAAGTTTAATACGATGATAGTCTTTTTAGGTTGTAATTATCAAAAAACAAGAACATGAAAAAAATGTATAAATGTATTGAAATAGCTTAATAAGCTAATAAAATTTTTTTATTATTATTACTAGCTAGTCGTTGACCATGGGGGAAGGGGGGAGGATAATTTTGGTTTTGGCACCGTTTAGACACTTTGTAACTATGGCGTTAGTATTCATCTTCCGTGGGAGTCGCCCATGATGATAACAATATAATTAGAATAATATGTGAAGTTTAGGGTCTGATCAATGATTTGATGAGTAAAGCTTTGAGTCATTGGTTAGTAGGATGTAAAGTGAATTATTAACAATGAAGCGGGCGTAGTTGTTTATATGTACAAGCTTTAGCTTCTTTTCTAAAGCAGTGATCGAGGATTTTTGTTTTATTATGGTGTCATGAAGGGGACCCCCTTACCTACGGCCCTAATATATTAAAAAGAGATCAAATAAATATTACAAATATACACAGAACTAACCAGCTGTTAATTGACTTTGAATAAAATGTTAATTACAATTTACCGGTGTTTCAAGTCACATCTATGCTATTTTAGGCTATGATTTACGATACACTTATACCGGTATGCCATTCCCCATAAATTTTCTATATCTCTTTCACACATTGACTATACTGCGAGTACGCGTAAGGCCGATTTACTTTTGGTGCAAGAAAATGATTATTTTATTTTTGATATTTGTCCGCTTTTTATGTTAGGTTAGAATTTAGAACCGTCAGTTGTGTCAAAAGCTTATACAATCGTGCTCGCACTTTCTCAGTAACGACATACGCAACCCTGTTCTAAATTTAATTTGCTTAATCGGCATATACCGTTTCATGCTGGCTTTTTCAAAACGTTTTTCCAGCAAACACCAAGCATTAAGTTATTATTATAAAGTACCAATCCCAAACAAACACACAATTAAAGCAATAGCTAAAATAGAATTCTTTTATGGCAGTGTATTGGTTACTGGAACTGACCAAAATCATTAATTTAAAGTCAATTATACTTTTACCCAAAAGGGTTTACACCAGCTCCGTTGGAGTGTTGTTCCTACGAATGTCCTGATAAGTTGCTAAAAGTCCAGCTACAAACATAGTTACATAACAACTATGTAAATTGTATTTTAGACTGACAGAATGACATGTTATTATAAAGAGAAAATAAATAAAGATATTTTGAAAGTAAAAAAAGTAATCGGCATACCGTTGTAGGTGTATCGTGGCTACGATTAAATTTTTTGTTGGATAGTTGGTATTTAAGTACAGCATTTTTCCAGGGTTTCTTCGGTCTGATTTAGGTGTGGTAAGTGGCTAATATAAATAATATAAAATAGAAATACATAAGGGCACATCCATACACTTACATTATACAGAGTATTTTTTGTAAACAGGGTGAGTACAATGGGCCAAAACTATCCATGCATCCGGAGCATGGACGGGCCCTCGGAAAAAAAAAGATACAGTATTTTGGAGAATACTTATAATATTTAAATAGGTGACTCTTTTGGTGTCCTGAAAAAACATGCGACACTTTAATTAATTACCAAAAAAGTTAGGGTAGGACCGCTAAAAGGTATACGAGTTATTATTTTACTTCTTGGCATCCTCCTCTTAGAATAGAATCTCTAGCTACGCCCCTATTTTTGAAGCTAAGACGCATTATAATAAATAAAAATAAAAAGCAGAGCCCCCTATTTTCAAAATTGTAAGAATTCGTCTATTTTTATAGAGGGGAGACCATCCAATTTATTTATAAAAAGGTTACCGACATCTACCTGGCCACCTGGCCGAACAAGTTTAAAAAAAAAAAGGATTATTCCACACGAAATTCAGTTTTACTGATGGAAAAGACAGAAAAAACGTTAAAAATGTATTTATTCGGCACTCGAGTAAAAATTTCTCTATCCAGAGAATTACCCAATATATGTAACATTTTTGGTCGGAGACATTTTAGTAATAGGAGTAATTTTCTGGATATAGGATTTTTACCCTAGCGTCGAAAAAATACATTTTTAATATAGGTTCTGACATTTTGATCAGTAAAACAGAATTTCGTGTAGAATAACCCATTTTTTTCAACATGTTGTGCCTGAAGGCCAGGTAGATGCTGGCTAACATAATACTATGTAAAGAAGAAGATTTTCCCTTTCGTTTCGCCAGATCCATCTCTAGACGTTTCGTCATATCATAACTCATCAGTAGAGCTAGTATCCGACGAAAAGAAAAGGGAACTCGAAGCTATTTAGGCAGCACTTGGTGGGACACACCAGTAAGATGTGGCACGGTGCGCTATCTGTGTCGTTGTTAGACACTTTTAAGCATACTAGCACCTCTAACAAACTTATAGAAATAAATAAACAATGTTAAGAGGAAATCACCTGTAATGACATTCGTCACAATTACAGGAATCTCGCTAGGCAGCGCTAACTCGCATCGATTCATTTAACCGAAAACAATATGTAAAGAAGAAGATTTTCCCTTTCGTTTCTCCAGATCCATCTCTAGACGCGTTTCGTCATATCATGACTCATCAGTAGAGCTAGGATCCGACGAAAAGAAACTTAATAATACTATGTGATAATAGGGTACTTTCCTATTTTACCCATTTTAAGAAAATGATTTAAAGATTATGTGTCAAAATAAAAAAGGATTTACCCTCCATGAAGTCTCAATATTATATTTCAACTTTTTATTTTTGGATTTGCGATTGTATGACCCATTTCAATGTTATTTTATGTTAAAAAACGTTTCGTTCGTAAATAGCTCAACTAGGCTAAGATATTCGATTTACAAAATGATATTCGTCTCATCTCCAGGCGCAAAAGTAAACTGGGGCAAACATTTCAATCATGGCGGATCATTTTATTTGTGATACGTTATTTGATTCCTTTTTATAAGGATAAGAAATCGAGCAATCGAGTTAAGAGCCTTAAGGAGGTCGCAATTTCTTTAAATACAAACAAGTAACCTTTTTTTTCTTTTAAGGTAAGGTTCTATTATAATTTTAATCTTAATCATGATTATAATTCAATGAATTTTCTTTAGTTAAGTTATTAAAACTTGGCGCTATTTACATCACAACACAAAATACGACTGTGCCCAAAGATGTTATAACTTGTTTTTAAGCAACTCGTCATTGAAAATTTATTTGTTTAATTACAAAAACATTTAAATAGTATAAAACTAAACGCCGGTGCAGCGAGATCACTACATGCCTGAACTGTATGGCGCGTCGACTTGACTGGAAACGTAAATTTTCTTACAGGAAACGTTAAACACATGGCCAGCCGGCGGTATTTCATAATTCAAATCCGGTTTCATTATTGAAGTATCCGTTGACGTCAGATATAAAATTAAAAACATGGGCAAGATATAAAATCGTTCATTGTTTCGAGACAACAATTAAAGGGTACCTTTTTTAAAGTAACTTATTTATAGTATCCACAAATTACATTTTAATTCGACACCCCAAAAATGTGAACCTATATGTCATGTAAGATATACAAAACAAGTATACTTACTGCTAAGTATTATGCATTATAAATAGCTTTAGGAATTATGATATAGAAAAATAGAAGGAAAGAAATAAGAGCTCAAAGTCTTTCTCGACTGATATATTAATGATTAACTTATTTTAAAATGGAAATTATCTACATGTTTCGATTGCAGCAGCATTGCAAAGGAGCAAATGAAATTAAAAATAAAGGGTAGATGTCATTTTAACGAAGCCTTAAGATTAAAATTATACATGAAATAAAGGTTCAACGAGTAGAACAGTGAGAAAATGAACACCAAAATCACGTCACCGTGTTAAAAAGGAAATATATATAAGGTTTGTAGCTTTGAGTAGTATAAGAATTTAAGTGTAGAATAGAAGGATTACAAACCATACGTAAAAAAAAAAATTGTTAAAAGAAATGAAGAGTAATGTGGATAGAAATTAAATCATTCAATTTAAAAACTACTATGGCCTCAGCATATTAAAAATTATGAAAACCAATAAGATTAAGGAAGATAAATATTAATAAAAAATGAAATATTTTAAGAAGTAAATTGATGGGATGATCACATTAGAAAAAAGCAGAAAATACTAAATTTAGGGACTCAGGGCCGTTTGCACGGGTTCCACTTAAGACGTTTTAGGTGGGACTTAACTTAAGGTGTCATTTAACTAAAACTTTTCCGTTGCACAGTCGCTAAACCGGCACATAAGCCAGCCCTTAGTAGATATACATTAAGGCGAAGATATTTACAGCTTAATTTATATCTACTTAGGGCTGGCTTATGTGCCGGTTTAGCGATTGTGCAACGGAAAAGTTTTAGTTAAGTGACACCTTAAGTTAAGCCCCACTTAAACGAATTAAGTGGAACCCGTGCAAATGGCCCTAAATGAACTAATATTATGTTTAACATATATTATATTTTATAGCCTCCTAAGTCATAAAAAATAAAGCATTTAAAAGCAATAAGTTCAAATATCATTTTAGGAAATTCTTGAAATTATTATTTTCTCTGTCCAAGTAAATACTTGAAATACATTAAAGTCGATATATCCCACGTTTTCAAAAAGCTTATCTAGATAAAAGAAAATCAGTACATTTCATAACCGGAATTGTGTAAATCATTTTCCTTATTTTTACAAAACACAGTGGTTACTTGGACTTTCTATAAGGAGATTCAACCAAGCGGAAAACTGTAAAATCTGAGCAAATGTTTGTATAGATACGGTACATTTCTCTTTATTCCGCACCAAAAATAAATTTTATTGCTTCTGATTGTAAACAGGACCTATTAAAAGAAAATACACTAATACAAAATAAAAATAGTAAAAAACTTCGAGCTCAAAAACTAGTAGAGATAGAAAAGAAGTATGGGAATCGATTCTTGTCTTTTCATTTTTTGAAATATTTAGAATAAACTAAAATGTTGAATTTTCTTAGATCGGTTGTAACTTTTAGAGAGAGTAGATACGACCTCGTCCATTTATGTTATAATAAAGTCCTAGGGGGAGGGGGAAAATTACCCATATGCCCCTTCGATGTCACTTCTATAGTCTATTTCAGAAAGGTATAGAGTAATAAAATGGAAAATTCCGTCCAGTTTGGCTTAATTTCGGGGTCTGACATAGGCGCAGGTAAATTTTGCGAATTAAATTATTTATAATAACTAACCAAAGAAAAAAAACATAATTTGATAAAGAAGGAACTATAAGCTATATCAAACTTAGACAAACATCGTTTTATAAAATATTCGATGGAAGATATAGATGAAAAACCTAGTGTTACTTTGCTGCGTACACCGCTATATCATCGCGAAGTAAATCTATAGAACTTATATAGGTGAAAGTGAAAGGATTTGTAACAAGACATAATACGACATTCAAAATGAAAGACGGTTAGCTACTGTTTGATCAAGCCATTAACACCAGAGAACTGGCGAAAAGCAGTCTCATGTCATTGAAGAAGAGGAGAAAATATGGGATATTGACCAACTGATCGATCGGACCGTCGACCCGTAAATGAGTCAACGTCAAGAGGAGATGACAGGTCCTCAGATGACGAAGAATATTATGATATTTTATAATTTAATTTCTGTATAATGTATTTTGTATTTGTTTTAAAATGTTTAATATAAAATAAGTGTACCTAATACTATGCACATAATGCACGCCTTTGTCACGCCATTTTCAGTGTTTGTGAATAAATAACAATAGGCAAAGCCCATAAATTGACCCAAACCCGGGTGGTACTACCTGCACTTGATGAAAATAAAGAATTTTGAAATGAAATAAATGTTAAATTATGAAAGTCGCTTAAATATTCGTTGGGTCACTCTGTAGTCCCTTTGCATACCTAATGAGCTTCTATTACTTTACACCTTTATAAAATAAACAATAATGCTTTGCACGGGCCATAATTTCACCACCCGACCCTGTCCGGCCCGACTCGGAATTTTGCGACGTGGCCCGTTACCCAAAACCAACAAAAATCCGGAAAAATCGACAAGCCCGGCCAGGCTGTCAGGCCCGGAAGGCTGGAAAATTATTTTACAAATATTTCTTTAATAAATGCACATGAGCAAACCAAGGCTGGCCCGAAATACCGACTCGCTACAAAACACTGGCAGACCCATGAGTCCCGGCAAGCCCGACAGGCCCGACAGGCCCAGGAGGCCCGGTAAACGTAGCAGGCTTGACCGGTTCGGCAAGTCCGACAAATCCGGAAAAAATTGTTAGGAATGAAAAACCGAACCTTTATTGATTAAGTGGCCCGGTCTCGACCCGAGCCCGAGAGTCAGGCCGGACCACGTCAAGACCCAAGATGAAACCACGGCCCGTGCAGGCTTCTAATCACTTTATCAAATTTCTTCCTAAATAGCTTGTCTTATTGATTTAAATCACGCGATAAAAAATTTGATATGTGTGGACCTAATATGCCTAGTTTATTAATATTATACCGTATCATTTGGAATAGATAAATATACCAACATGGTAAGGATGTCAGTATTTCTCCAAACGGTATATTCTCACTAAATATAAGAAGAAACATGGAAATCCTTTTAAATTACGAATTTTCAAGACACGCATATTACTAAACCAGCAGTGACGCTTACTTACACTATTGTTTCTGTCTTACCAAAATCCATCAAAATCAGCTGTCGTATCAATGCTGTCACTTTTCCGACTCCCGCACTAGGCCTAAGTCGGTTAGTCTATGTCAGTTGTAATTGACGTTATTGATTTAACTCGAAACCAGATTTAGGAGATTGGTTTAAGGGGATTAAAAGGCTCACTCGCCTGCCGGCAGAAATAAAAGTTTATAGTCACCTTTGGCCGTATTTGCGGTTTTAGAACTTTATTTAGCTAATTGGTTTTGCCTCGATTTCCGCTTAGAACTTCGAAAATATTTAATTTGAAACTTAAAAAGTTATTTTTAAGACGAACCGGATAAGCAATTATATTAGTTTTTTGCTGGTTATTTGAGATTTCTTCGGGTTTAAGTAAAGATTATCCAAATTTTAAACTTTTTAAAGGGAAGGAAATGAGACACGGATAAAAAAACTCTGCATGTATTGGACGTAACAACGTCCATCATCTGGAGTTAAACAGTATTAAACAATAGAAGAAAAATTGGTAAATGTCACCTTAATAAATCTTAAAAGTTACATTAATAAATGTTTTTTTTAATTGATGAAGAAGCATACTACCGAAGGTAAAATAGATAAAAGTAATTTGAAAACGTGAAAAGTTGTTTATTAAAATGAAAATACTTGATGAACAGAGAATAAAATAAACGTTAAAAAAATTATTTTTTTATAAAGTAATGAGTAATACAATCATCACAAGATCGACCATTCATTCTTATCAAAATTGAGTGCATAGACCTCTCCCGATCAAAAATGTAAGCTAATTCTAAAAATATAAAGTTGTGCTTCACGAGCTATGAGGTTTTTATTTTCTAATGTAAGAAAATACTTTTTTTTTGTACGTCACAATGGCTTTTGTCGGCCTCCATATTTATTTTTCTTACGCTGCATCTATCTTATCTTACTCTTGAGATTAAGATAATTTACGGACGCGGACAACACATTTTGTAAAATAAGTTCCTTCATCCCACACAATATACCGGGTAACAACGAAATTACCACCAAGCTTGTGGCGTCATTATAAAATAATATACAGGGTGATTCCTAAGTTAATACTTCTTTTTAGCTGTGTATAGAAGGCATTAAAATAAACATTTTCAAATCCATTTTTTTTTTAAACTTAATAATAGCCGAGTTACAGAAGTAAAAAATCTAAGTGCGGGCCTAGTAATCAAAACGTAGCCCTTTACTTTATATTGTTATTGTCCTTTTTTTGTATTGTTAGTCATGCATTTTACGGGTCGGTCGTCAGTTATTTATTTTGGCAATTCGCTGCGGTGTTTTTTTTTGAAGCAAGTTAATTTTAAGTTAGTGACATGTGAATATGGTAAAATTTGAAAACAATAAACTAAAGAATATGGTGCTAATTTGGACTGAGATATGACGGCATTGAAACTGTCACTTGCCATTTGACAATAATAAATAACCATGCCGGGACGCTTAAATTGTACAGAGTCATAGCCAACTAAGAGCAACTGAACTTAATATCTGCTGCAAGATCGCCATATAAAAATACTAAATTGGCAATATTTCGAAAACTAAAAATTTTGAGATTACAACCTTACACAAACTTACCCTTATTTTTAATGCTCAATAAGAAATAATTATAAAATTTGGGTGTTTCCATTTGAAAATCTAGACTTTTTGCAGTTTTTTCAATTTCATTTTTAATCTTATTTTTTAAACACCCTGTATTAATAGTTATCAAAATATTATAAAAAATCTATTAAAGCAGGTCCTTTATAACAAGGAATCCCACTTAAATTAAATAAATAAGGCTTCTTTATAGAAAAAATTGATAATTATTCTAAGGCTTGCAAACGTCATTTTTGACATAAAAATTCAAATATGTCAAAAACGTTTAGATATAGGTATAGGACATGGTATACAAAATCTGCCTAGAATCTTGCGTAGAATGCAAAAATGTAATAATATATAGGGTGTCCCATTTAAAATAAGCAAGTTGACACTTACTTCCGGTATAAACGGAAGTGCCACCATTATTAAAATATTTTAGCCCAGTCGCCCCTATCAAAAATTTTCCTCTGTATAGTTTTCTATATATGGATCGATTTGGTTCCCGGTGGGATACCCTGTATACTAGGTACGTGATTTATGAACGCATCTTAACAGATCAAGTAAATTTTAGAACGCGTGCGCCGTGTAAAATTGTAGTCTTCCTTGGTTATATATTTTTTCCGTGTTTCTGTTTTATGTCACAAATGAAAGTTATTAGTTATTAGATAATAAAAAAATTAAGTTTATTAAAGGATTATTATTTTAACAAATGGTCACAAAAATGCTACTTATTGGCACTTTTAACAGTTTTTCTCAAACACTGAAGGGAGGGGGCGCCACTATTAAGGTTATGCCCCGGTTCGAAAAAATCGTAGATCCGGGGCTGATTATTATATAGGTAGAAAACTAGCGGTATTTTTCGGATTTCATAGATCGAAGGTTTCGGTAACAATTATTTTATACACCATTGCCAAAAACCCAATTGCGTCAGCTACGTTAGATACAAATAACCTTAACCGTAAATTTACCAGTTTTGTATTAAAGGTAAAATTTATTATACCAATTTCACTATTTAAGTAGACCCCATCCGCTTACATTTTCCAGCGAACAGTTTGGGAGAGGAAAGAAATATAAATTATCTAAAGTTAAGGGGTTTCAAGAAGAATCACCAACAAAATATTTTAACTTTAAAGATCACATTAAATTATTTTCTTACCGAAGCTAAGTTTTGACATAATGGGATGTTTTGGGGCACTTTATAGGGCTTTCACTTTAGAATTAATTTCCAATTTTTGATGAAACTTTAGATATTAGATATATTTACCTGACTTTAAGAATGATTAATTAAAAATGATCTTCCTTGTAATTGTGAACTTGTTTTTGACTATAACTCACAAGGAGACATACTCAACACTAGTTAGAGGGTGACCATCGGGAACCAGGACATCATAGAGGATACGAACAAGTTTAAATTTTGATAAAGTTGAACAATTTATTGCCCAATCAAATATCTTTTAAAGTTTGTGGCAATTTCCAGTACTCCTGAAAACATCTGGAAGCTAGCAAAATTGGTTTTTATTTTTTCTTACTTTATTTAAAGAGAAACATAAAACAGATTATACGTTTTCAATGCTACTTTTCCTATTTAAAAAATGGCAAGATCAATTTTTGTATATGACTTTTCGATGTTCGATTATTAACTTCACTTTTTAAATACGGTCCTAAATGTTTATCCTCGGATTTTGAGAGAACTCGTCATTCTTAAAACAGATATGTATTATGCTTGTTATATTATTAAACGTTACGACGAAAAAGTACAATATCAAACGTAATTATGTCTATCTTGATACTCTATTTGAGATAATCAGACATATATTAAATAGTAACCTAAAGGTGGCTATGAGACAAAGCATTGGACGCTAAACCATTATAGCAAATTTGTGTTGACATATTTGTTAGCTGTTGAAATTATAGCTATTTTTTTTTGTACAGGTATGTTTTTATCTATGAAAATCATTATTAACCTTAGTTTAGTAAATTTTTAAGGCATTAGAAGTAATTCTATTTTTTATTAGCATTTTATTTATTTTATTAATATAACATATACTTAAGTCCTATTGTTTTTGCCGTAGACCTAGACTGAAAAACTGTAAAAAGTCATTTATGCAGTATTTCATATAAACTCATAAAGCCAATCAATGCAACAAGCTAACCTCAAAACTGGTATGGGAATGTCAAGAGGAACTGGAGGCTCTGGCAAAAGTAAACAAAATAATACTGCAGTGAATGCCAGGCCACGAAGGTATTATAGGAAACGAAAAAGCCGATAAACTTGCGAGAAAAGGCTCCGAAAATACATTCATTGGTCCAGAACCGGCACTCGGAGTGCCAAGGTGCACGGCACGAGACGCTATAAAGCGATGGATCAGGAATGAACACAAAATCCACTGGAGCAACAGACAGGGATTACACCACAGCAAAAGCTTTATTGGGAATCCATACCCAAGACTAACGAAACAGTTGCTTTAAATGAACCGGAACCAGCTGAGAACCATAACAGGAATTCGGACGGGACACATGGCTGTCAAGAACAATCTGCACAGGATGCAACTGTACAATGAAGACCTTGACTGCAGATTATGAGGACAACACAGGGAAACTGTACAGCACATAGTTTGCCATTGCGAGTCACTAGATCGGGAGAGGCAACAAATACTCGAGCAACCAAAACTGGAATTAGGACATCCTTATCCTCTCCCCAGTTGATCTACACAAACTAGGACAAGGAACTAGGATCACTGAGTGGGTATAAGAATAAATCAGGACGAGCACAATGGGCTAAACCTGGCCTTAGCGTATTGCAATCGTGCCTTTCACTATATGTACACACAACGATAGCATTTTTATGAATAAAATACTTTGTTCAGGGTAATTATTGGTCTGAGGTTTTGGAGATGCACCTACTTGTTACCCTTAGTTACCTGTATAAAAATTATGTTACTTGCTATTGTGTAGTAGCTGATGTCTACGCTGTTATGTCCAGAACTTGTTTTTGATACGCCAAGATCGACTGCTTTTAAAATTAGAGTGATAGATATCGAATATGAGAATCACTATATTTCGACATTAAAAAGGGATGACGTACGCAACGTAAAATTTAAATTTCCAGAAGCTTTGTACATTCTAACGGAAATTTTGTTAATAAAATTTACTACTATATAAGTTGACAATTAAAACGCTCGCTCAGGCAAAGAGTTAATGGCGCGTTAAGGTAAATATTTCAAGAGAGCTCAATCAAGACAGCTTAATTAAGCACGAATATTGTGAAGCACAAATTTCCCCTTCCAGAACAAACGTGTAGTTTAATGATATAGGCATTTGTCTCTGGTGTCTATCTCTGCATTGATCGACGAAATCAATCTTTTAAAAATATTAAAAGGAGTTTTAAAAAGCGTTGTTTTTACCCAAAAAATGACCGTGTATAAGTACACACACAAAAAGAAACCAAATTAAACGGAAGAAGAATAAAAAGCATTTACACTCCCTACTTATTTTTAACGATTATAGCAATGTAAAGTTATAAGGCTATACATGGGGGTCTATGGGACGTGGGGGAATAACTTAAAAATGCTAGTATTATATTTTACGGTAACTACGGCAACATAGTCCACGGAGTAAGCAAAAGTCCAGTAACTTTATTATCACATTTGTCACAACTATTGTTAAAGAAATTCTAAAACGAAAAAATGAAGTCATTTAGTTGCCAAGTGTTTTGTCTCTAGGCGACAGGTTAGTTAGTCGACCCAACAACCGTTACAGTTTTGTTACTGAATATCGATGTCATATTTTTTATGAAAAATCTGAGATAAAATAATATCAATATAGTAAAAAGCAAATAATAGGAAGTTTTATACTAAATCGTTTATAGCCGTATTCAGTGATGCCCAATTTTATAAAGTCCTCTTAAACTTAAGTTTAAGTCTAGATTTAAATCTGGGTTTAAGCCGAAGAATAATTCTAACATCTAGATACGTTATAAATGATTGATTTGTAATGTGGGATTGACAGCAAAGTTCAATTTAGGACTAATCAATTTTTACCTCGAACTTTTCTGTCAAATAAAATTACCATTTTTGACATTTCTTCGATGTTTACACACCTCGATTTAAATCACAGATATTCTTTTGTCCAATTTTATGATGTCGATTTAAATCGAGGTTCAGTTTAAATCGAAGAAATGTCAAAAATGGTCATTTTATAATGTGGAATTGTTAGCAAAGTTCGAGTTTACAGTGATTTACCTGATCCTAACGTCACATAACATAACCAGTTATGATCAGGCTGATTACTCTTAAATTGGAATTTGCTATCAATTTGACATTATAAATCGACCATTTCTGATAATTCTACGATATTAAAATTATTCTTCAGTTTAAACTATGGTTTATGAGGATTTTGTGAAATTAGGCCTAAGGGGTTCTAAATTTAAAATTTCTAGGTTTATGTCAGAATAAATCAACTAAGTTTTCTACTGTATATATTTTTTAAATTATTTTTCTTTAAGTTTATAAAGAAAAAAAGGATTCTGGTACGTACTGTATTCTTTAATCGAACTAAGCATATATTTGCAACCACATCCCGCTAAAATTAATTTTTGGTAAAACGATTTAATTATAAAAAATATAAAATTAACATAGAAGCGTCATACGGCATATCACAATATTGCCACAAACAAAACACAACTGGAAGACTATAAGATATAAATATTTCGATGCTCTAAATTTAAACTCTTTTTTCCACTACTAACTTTAAAATCACTCATTATTGACCGATTATTAACTTTAGAAATCGTTTTTCTTTTCCCCTTGCCAGAAGCCTCTATTATTTACCGTCGTTATTGACAACGGTCAATAATAGAGGCTTCTGGCAAAAACAATATAAAACAGGCAACTTGATCTTTTTTTATTTTAAAAATATATGAAAACGTCATGTTTAGACAACCAGGTTATCAAAAATACTTTTTTTATGAATCGACCAATACTGACATTTAAGAATACCATCTGACAAGATAAAAAATGCTGCAAATTTCAAAGCAAAGGTAACTTGACTGAAAAAACAGAAGCAACCCTAAGAAGGTATGTTAACTTTAATTAATAATTTAATGTTGTCAATGTGTGTGTAGTAGTAGTGGAAAAAATAATATATTTACCACGGTTTAGACAACTATTATGGCCCTCACGTCTTAAATCCCTCGTTGCTGCGCTACTCAGGATTTGATATCGACGCTCGGTTAATAATAGTATCTGTCTAAACCTTGGTTAATATATACTATTAGTTAATACGGGTATATAATGGTATACATTTATTTAGTATTGTTATGAATTCATAGAATATAATAAATTATTGCTGAATAAAATAGTTATGAGAAACACTGTATTTCAAAACAAAAAATCATAGTATGTTACAATGTTGTTAATTATTGCTAATTCAATAAGTTTACGTGAAAGCTAAACGTAATTTTTACTATATTCCCACTATATTATTAAAAAGAGTAAGAATACAGTGATAGTCTGTAATTTGGAATAAATTTAGTAATTCAAATACCTATTTATTTTTGAAAGAATGCGCGGACACGTCGATTAGTATTTTCAGTTGCGGTCCTTTCCATTATAAAAACAATTATACAGTATGTCCCAAACTGGAGATAGGACGCCATCGATAATTTTTTTAAATAGCAACCCTGGTTTTTTGATGACTATTTTTAAAGGGCAAATGAAGTTACACATAAGTGCAAAATTTAAATTTTTTATTGCTTGCTGTTTCCAAGATAATTTAACAAAGAGTTTTTCTATTTAAAAAATGTATTGAACAAATTTAAATAGTAACACCGGTACATTTAGATATAAAGTGACAGGTCTCGCGCTCAAATACTTTTATTATGTCATTGTCATCTTAAAAAAAGCCCCCCCCCCCCATTATGCAAGACCTGTACATTATTATTTGGACACTGTATTTCCAGGAAGATAGATTGGTAGAAGGGGACCCTTTAAATGACCACCAAGATCTCCAGATCTGGTTCCTTTGGATTATTTCCTATGGGGATATTTAAAAAGCAAGATTTTTCAGACGAAGCCCGCAAACATTGAGGAGTTGACAGCACAAATAAGACATGTGTGTAGATAAATTTCCTCAGAAATCATTAGAAATGTTCAAAATAATAATAATAATAATAATAATAATAATAAATGCCTTTATTTATATACGAAAATAAACAGTTTACATAATTTGTTTTTAAATGGTGGCGAGATCTAGCGAATTCGCTACTTACCTAACCACCTACCAATTACGTAAATAAACTTAAAATAGTATAGATAGTACTAAATATTAATACTAAAATATTAATTTAAAAAAACAAAAAAAAAGGGATTGTACCTACAAAACTTAAATATTACAGAAGAAGAAAGTGTAAGCGATATATTGACTTAAATTTAAAAAGAAGAACATAATTTAAAGAAATGATAGAGAAAAGCAACCTATTATATTATTAAAAGTTATAAAAATTGAATAAAAATTAGTTATATAATATTTACTTAGATTTTATGTAGTCTTTGATTCGCCTCTTGAACGCTGAGACAGTCGAACTCGTTTTTATATTTAAGGGCAATGAATTGAAGCATTTGGTAGCATTATAAGAGAAAGAGCGCTGAAATAAAGCAGTTCTGTGCCTTGGAACAGTATACAGAAAATTAAAGCGAGTAGTTAAATGATGAATGTCCAATCCCCGTGTAAGTTTTTGTAAGAGGTACTCTGGCTGCTGAAACATGCCGACTTTAAAAACTAAAGTACACATATGTAAAAAATATCTGGAGTCTAATTTTAACCAACCTGATTCCAAATAAGTAGGGGAGATGTGGTCATATTTTCTAACTCCATAAGAAAATCGGAGACATCCATTCTGTAACTTTTGCAAACTACCCTTATCCTTAGCCGTTAGAGCAGGCCAAAACAATACATCACAATAAGAAACAAGTGATAAAATAAGAGATTCACATAGTTTCAATTTAATATTTAGACTTAAAATATCTTTATATAAGTACAAAGTCTTTAACTTTCCGTAGCTTTTTTGTAAAATATAAGACACGTGTTTCTCAAATCTAAGTTTTTTATCAAAATAAACACCCAAATTTTTAGCGGAATCAACAGCAATTATACTAACATTATTAATCTTAATATTAAAGTTATCATCATTACCCCTTTGTCCAAAAACCAGTAGCTGTGTTTTAGCCTCATTAAGTATAAGACCATGGGCTATGGAAATGTTACAGATTGTGTCAAGATCATTATTTATCCTTTCCTGCGCCACCACTGCTTCACTGCTTTTAAAGAAATAATAAAGTTGAGTATCGTCAGCGTATTGGTGCGAATTAAGGTATTTTAAATATCTACTAAAGTCAGCAGTATAAACAGAAAACAACAAAGGCCCAAGAATACTACCCTGAGGAACACCACGCTTAACTTCCAAAAACGATGAAGTAACGCCACCCAGTGAAACTCTTTGACATCTACCACTTAAGTAGTTCCTGATTAATTCAACTGACTCAGGGCCTATGCCAAAATAACTAAGTTTATTACAAAGAATAGCATGATCAAGAGTATCAAAGGCCTTACTGTAGTCAAGGAGAAGCAAACAACCATTCATTCCCCCGTCTGACGCTCTTAGAAAATCATCAGTCACCTTGAGTAAAGCTGTGGTAGTACTGTGTTGTGGACGAAATCCGGACTGTGTAATAGGTATTACCTTACATTCCAACAAGTAATCAGTAAGTTGTTTAAAAATTATCTTTTCTAATATTTTGGAAAAAACCGGTAAAATACTAATTGGTCTAAAGTTATTGAGACTTGTTGGATTATTAATTTTGGGAATAGGAACAATATTAGCAGTTTTCCAACTAGAAGGAAATTTTTTGGTGTTTAAACAAGAGTTGATAATAAATGTGATGTGTCTCAATAAATGGGGAATTAAAAAGGATATCATTTTTATATCAAGCCCATCCACGCCTTTAGCATTAGACTTAATTTGACTTATTACTTGGCCTACCTGATCCTCATTCACTTGAGAAAAATTAAAAGTGTATTGAAACCCGTCAAAGAGAGAATCAGAATACTCACCCAGGAACCTTTCCTTTAGTTGAGGATTAGCATCCATTGTAGGTATGCTATCTATAAAATATTTATTGAATTCATCCGGAGTGCTCACGAGTTCGGGCTGGCCTTCAACACTGGTATTATTAATATTTAGCCATTTTAACGTTCTCCAGAATTCCTTAGGATTAATTCTAAACTTATAGTTCAGGTAAGCCTTTTTCTCGCTTCTGAGAGAGGACGTCACTAAATTTCTGAGTTGCTTATATTCATCCCAAGTCGCATTAGTTTTACACTTTTTGTATTTAGAGTAAGCTTTATCTCTTAAGCGCATCATAAATTTTATATTGTCCGTAATCCACGGGGCAGGAGGTTTAGTAAATCGAGAAGTTTTATAGGGTGCATGCTTGTCAAACAGGGAACCCACCATTGCATTGAAAAAATTTACCATATCATCAACATCTTGCATAGAATACAAAATATTAAAATTTAAATTATTTAAATCAATCAAAAAAGAATCGTAATCAAAATATTTATAGTCACGATATGTCTTATACTTGACAAGAGCCTTAGATTTTTTTAAGTTAATGTTACATTTGACTAAACAGTTTTCAATTGCGATTTCAAAACGAATTTCAATTGCGATAAGGGTATTGCCAAATAGAGAATGGAGAACATTTTGAATATTTATTGAAGACACATTTTTATATTCAATAGTTTTTGAAAATTCTTCAAATTAAAACTGTTTGTTAAATTATCTTGGAAACGGCAAGCAATAAAAAATTAAAATTTTGCACTTATGTGTAACTTGATATGCCCTTTAAAAATAGTCATCAAAAAACCAGGGTTGCCATTTAAAAAAATTATCGATGGCGTCCTATCTCCAGTTTGGGACCGCAACTAAAAATACTAATCGACGTGTCCGAGCATTCTTTCGAAAATAAATACGTATTTGATTTACTGAATTTATTCCAAATTACATCATAGTATAGTAAAAATTACGTTTTACTTCCATATACTTATTGAATTGTAGTTAAAATGTATTTCCAACAACTGATTCAATCAAACAATTTTTCCAAAAGTAGAAAACAGTAAGTAGATAAAAAAATAAAAGGTCATTTTAAATGACAATGATTAACCGCCTAATATTCTGGGTTCATAGTTTGAGAGTGGTTTTGCCTATTAGAAGAGAAAATGGTGTAAAACTTTAGTAATTAGCTCTAATGAAAGTTCCGAACACGAAGACGTGAATTACATGAAATTCCTCGCCATCCGTAATACTTTAACTGTGTTTTATTTGACACGACAAGCGAATATTAAAATATTTTCTCTATTTTGAAATCATCATCTCTTTAACAACATTTCCTAAAACATTATAATAAATGGCATGTCTTCAAATTATACGATAGAAGAGTTTTGGACTTGCATTATCTTTATTTGTTTTACATCACAACGTTTCAACTGGTAAGTATCTCCAGTCGTCTTCAGGTGAATACTGAGTATGAAACTCTTCTATCGTTCAAGAAACATCATTGTCTCCAACCTTCATACAAATTATACGTTATAAACAATTTCAGCGTTCCAATATGAAATTATGTTATAACATAATTATTAGATCAAACGAACTTACTGTAAGTAAAGTTGGAAACTAATTAAATAATAGGTCCAGTCTGAAAATATCACTGTAATTACCACATAGTCCATTTCTAGTTATTAATCTCGTACTAACTTAAAAGAAATAAGCCTCTTTTCCCGTTCCGTATGTTCCGCCTTATTTAGGGCTAATTTGTTGAAAGAGTTTTTTTTAACAATTGCTCACAAATCAAGACTTAAAAGAAATGGAAGGAACAAATTGGACCATCGTATAACGTCACCTAAGGCAAGTTCACTTAATCGAGTAATTATACTTTATATCTGAGTGGAATGATATTACTTTATTTACCAGGTAAATGTTTAATGTAAGGTTGTGAGTAATGGTTATAAATATTAAATAAATAATTTTTATTACAATATGTTTTATTTAAAATAAAAAACAATGACCAAAAACTAAAAATTTATTAAGTTGAACGTGTAAAAAGTACGGTTATGAACGGCAGTAGAGTTTCGGACTTGCATTGTCTTTATTTGTTTTGCATCACAACGTTTTAACTGGTAAGTATCTCCAATCGTCTTTAGGTGAATACTCAATATTCAAAAACAATGCAAATCCAAAAATCTACTGCCGTACAAGAAACGTCATTGTCTCCCACCTTCAAAAATACGGTTATGTTACATTTATAATATTGAGCAAACCCATTTCGAACTATCTATAATAACATTATGTGAACGTTGAGTTTTTAGACCAACCTACCGATTTACAAATAGGATTCAGTAAAACCGCTTGGCTAAGGGCCGCCGAGATCCTTATTTTTATATATTAATCTAACCGCGGTCCTTAATTCGTCCACCTTGAAATATGGACAGTCTACAAATGTGTTAAACCATTTCAGATTGAGATTCAATTTCTTATCTACAATAGATTTTTCAGCTAAGAAAATCGGGGAGATAAATTTAACCTGATCATGGTTAGACTTGGTTACGGCTCCCTGTTATAGAAGATCAGTTATTATAGCGGTTTTACTAAGGGTTTTTGTTTTTGGAGATAAAGAACTGGTACGGATGTGGTTTTAAATTAAATGATATAGCTCCTAATTCAGAATAGAACTTTGCGGTATTTTTTACCCAAAAATAAAATAAGCATTGCAATTGTCCCACAAGAGATCATAAACTAACCTCTAAAAACAGCTGAGAACCATTACAGGAATTCTAACAGGACACATGGCTGTCAAGAACCATCTGCACAAAATTGTGTACAATCGAGAGCTTGACTGCAGAGTATGTGGACAAGTCAGGGAAACAGTACAGCACATAGTTTGCCATTATGAGTCACTAGATCAAAAGAGGCAATAAATACTCGGGCAACCAAAACTGGAACCAGGGGACATCCTTACCCTCTCCCCAGTTGATCTACACAATAGTGCAAAGAACTAGGATCACGGAGTGGGTGAAACCACTAAACGATGTGAACACAATGAGCCAAACCTGGCCTAAGTGCATCCAGCGCACGGACGGACTGTTGGAAATAAAGCCTCTAAAATGTGTTCGTTGTTTAGCAACAGTTTTGTAAATTGTGCCTGGAGTGATTGCTCTCTACCTGACTTCATTCCTTTGGTAAGATAAGCGATATTTATTTAAAGAAACTCCGGGTCTTAATAAGATTGCACTTTCTTAACAGACATCCCAGAGAGTAGAGTAATCTAAATCTCGCTGTTGAATGCACACTGAGCATAACTTCTGATCTGCTTTCTCCAAAAACATCCAATATTTTGCTCTTTCTGTATAATTATATATTATTATCATGGGAGAAACTAATCCTGGATTGATCTGTAAATTAACCAGAATGAAATTTTTTAAATTTATTCAAGGAATGATGCATCAAACTCATAAATTTGAAAAATCCACCCAACCAGCAAGGATTCAATTCAAAATAATCATGTAAACCATTTATTGATTTTATAAAAAAGTCAAATACTCCTGCGGGATTTTAACCCGTGACCTTGCTAGAGCTCTATTCTACGCTATCGGTATCTATAAAAATTTGTTGTATAATACGTGACAATGTCTTCAAAGCGATTTGTTTTTTCTGATAATAGACTTTCCAGTATATTATTATCACGTTTTGTAATTTCAGATGGGGTATTTTCACACTCTAATTCTGAATTATTCGACAAATACATGATAAATAAGTTAAACATTTTACAATTGCCACTTCGTAAAATTTGTAATTTTTAAAAAATAGGTAGTTTGTCAAATTTGCACCATCTGTTTAAATTAATAAGTGGGCCTTAAAATTTCAACACTCGTAATGTAATCTTTTTTATAACACGCCTGTTATATACGGCGCTTTCTAGCCAAGTTAACCGTGATTTTTTCCTTATTTTCATAGTTGGTCGTAGGAAAACTCCTTTACGTGATACAAAAAAATGCATGAGCTTTTCGAAATCAGATCAACATAATTTTGTAGACCTGTGTTATTATTAATTCTTTTTTAAACCCCTCCTAATTTATACCTATTTTTAAAATCAAGAATCCCTTTAACAAGATTTGTTGCCTGAGATCTAATTGATTTATTAAACTTATTGGCTAATTTATCTTCAAAAAACAAATATAATTCTTTTTCTCGAAAGAAATTTTTCCGTAATTTTCCTTGTCACGTACATGCTCGATTAGTAGCATTTGATTGATGCTTTATAAAAGGCAAAATATCACAAACAATCAACGATAACAAGAACGTCTAATGAAATGACTACGTGGCCGGTAGAAAGCGTGACAAATTCGTAAACGAAACAGATTGTTTTTTGAGGGAAACTGAACTTGTCGGTTCTATTTTAATTTAACTTCCCAGTTTGTTCCGTTTTTTTTTTATTTTTACCTTCCTTCCTTTACAAGGATAATAAGAAAATTTATTCACGTCAATGTGACAAATACACTGCTGGACAATTGCTTTTGAGCAAGAAAAATTTCGCCTAAATTTAACAGTTAATATTTTCTAAACCAGATATGATATCGACCTACAGTTTTGAATAGTTGATAGATTCATCCCTTGAGAAAAAATTGTCAATATTGGATTTTCTTTAACTGTCAGAAAATTTTATATACAGGGTGTTATAGAAGACGATGATTTTTGCTCCAATTTTAATGGCGTGTAACTTTCACAATAATATTTTTAAATTTTATCACTTTACGTCAATTGAATCACTTGTTCATAACAAAGAAAGTAATTTGTCAAATTTTTGATATCTGCTATATTTTAAGAAATACCGATTTTTTTGGAAAACCTTGCTTTATTTCAACTTATTGGTAGCTAGATCTCACTGTGCGTTAAATCGTGCAAACTTTGCGGATGATTCTTCTACCTTATGAAGAGTTTAATTATGTTCAGTAACAATAGTTGTACCTAAATGTTATGATGTATAGTGGCGTACTTATAAATACCTATATGTCTATGGTTTATGAGTATAGTGTTAGAAAGTTAGAAATTAATAAATACATTTTTTCCCAAAAATTAAATTAAAAAAATCTTTTTTAAACTTTTGTAAACACACTGTATAATATACCTGTAGTGCGATATAAAAAACTAAAAAATAAGAAAAAAATTGACCTAATCTAGTGGCCAGTACTTTCCAATATAAAACAATCGTGAGAGAGAGATACTCGTAAATCATAAACATATAGTTGTTTATAAGTACGCCACTGTACATCATAACATTTGTACAACTATTGTTACTGAACATAATCAATATTTTCATAAGATATAATAATCACTCGCAAAGTTTGCACGATACAACGCACAATGAGATCTAGCTACCAATTAGTTAAAATAAAGCAAGGTTTCCAAAAAAATCGGTATTTCTTAAAATATAGCAGATATCAAAAAATTTGACAAATTATTTTCTTTGCTATGAACCAGTAATTCAATTGACGTAAAGTGATAAAATTTAAAAATATTATTGTGAAAGTTACACGCCATTAAAATTGGAGCAAAAATCATCGTCTTCTTTAACACCCTGTATATAAAATTATCTGACAGTTAAAGAAAATCCAACATTAGCAATTGTTTCTCAAGGGATGAGTCTATCAACCATTGAAAACCGTTGGTTGATATCATATCTGGTTCAGAAAATATTAACTGTTAAATTTAGGCGAAGTTTTTCTTGCTCGAAAGCAATTTTCCAGCAGTTTAGTTTCTTAATCTTAAATATATAGTAATTAAAGAAAAAACTTACCCTGTCGTTATAAAATTACTAATGTACTGAATTAGAGTTTTGGACACTGCAATATCGCTCTGACTGTAGTTGTGTGGAAAAAACGATCCTCCGCCAATCAGAGGTAATCCTAAAATATAAGGCAAGTCTTCTCCTCTCACGCTGCCAGCTCTCTGCAATAAAGGAAAAAAATATTGAATTTTTAAAACATCTTAAAATATTAGTAAATTAATTAAATAATTGTCCCAAACAGAAAAATAAAAAAATTATCATATTATTTCCAAAATGTTAGTTATATTTTGTCTTAAAATAAGTTAATAACGTTTAAATAACAAAATATGTTATTTATAGTAATAATCTTGATAGAACTCGCGAGATCCTGACCCAATCACGTGATATGAATGACATGCTGGTTAATTTTAGTGTATAATGTTGGTATGACTTGACGTAAATTACAGGATCGGACTTAGAAATTACAAATTTTTAATATGTAAAATGTATGTTTAAACGAATAATATTCTTTAAGCCACAAATAGTTACTGTTGTCATACTAAACAAGATTACAATAAAATAAAGGTAAAAAGTTGCAAAAAAACAGATTAGGAAATGACAGCTTCTTTTATTCGCCTATATCCCTTATGTTCTTTCCTCGTTTGGAAATAGGTAATTATAGTAGAGATAGTAGATATGCTTACCGGTCGACACAGTGGTTAATAGAAAAATTCGTGTAAGCTATTTGAGTAAAACATACAATAGAAATGTTTATTTGCTTTATTTATATAAAAATTCCCGGGATACTTTGTAGTGCTAAGCTCCTAAATCTAGCACCTTCAAAAAAACACAATCTATTAACAAGGAAAAGGTTGAAATGTTAATTTTAAAAAACAGTTTAACAGACCACAATAATAAGATAGGAACTTCATAATTTGTTGAATACCGAAACTTTTAGTTGTACGAAAATGAAAACTAATAATCGCTAAAGGTGAATTATTATTTTACAACCCCTATAAATCCGTACGACAATACGTTAACTAAAATTTTTAGCAATAAAAAAATGCTTCCTAATATCCCACGAAACCACACTAAAATTCAAAACAATCAATTCAGAAATACCGAAAATATAAGCTTGTTTCCATTATAAGTGGGACATTCATAATAATTGCGAAATATTTTTTTTATTTTAAAGATTTAAGGTTAATAATTGTCTTACATTTTTTTTAGTTGAAATCGATTTAAAAAAAAAAATTAGTGAAAAACAAAAAACAATAAAATAAAAAAAGTTTTGTCGGAAGCGGTGTTCGAAATCGCGACCCTTAGTTCCATAGATAGAGCCTATACCCTTACGCTAAGAAGGCGCTTTCTAAAAAGCAGGTTTAAATGCGTTATAGAGATCATATCGCGATAGAAAACGGCGTTTCGACAGTTGAAAGCCACAGATGACATTCACAGCTGATTCTAGTTCCGCCGAAAAGTTACAAGTTCACATGTCAGTTCGCGTCCTATTATTTTCGTTGTTTTTTGGTGTTTTTTAGTATTTTTGTGGCTGTTTTTTATAAAGTGTATATAGAGTTTTCTGATTGAAAGTTAGAGTCATAACTTAAATGAAGCATAGTGATTGTTTTGTATACCAATATTTTAACCATATATACCATGTTTTACGTATTCTACCTAGCTGGTAAAGTATTACCGGCATTTATTACATTCTTTAATATTCACGAGCAAAGGAGAGTAGTGTGTCGATAACTTAAATTTTTTAAAAGCTTTGTCGATAATATTTATGTTACTAGTACATTACTTTATTGTAAGTAATTCCTATTACAATATCTAGGTAGAATTCAGTGGATACCTAATAGGTTCTTGACTTTTGTTCCAATTTGGATAACATCTCTAAAAGTTTCTTGACAACTTTAGTTAAGAACGATGATTTAAATAGAAAAATTTGTAAAGTCTTCTTTGATAAATTAAAATGGGAGATAAGGAACTTAATATTTAAATATTTTTTAGTTTGTTAATGGAACATAAAAATAGTCCGGTCCTGTCTTTTTAGCCAACCTCTAAACGTAAAATAGACCAGACGTCAACAGGGTGCCATAAATGACAAGTGACTTGGCGTTTTCTTAAAAAAATTTGACTTTATATGACTAAATGCAAGAAATTATTGTAAATATAAATTGAAACTGTTTAAAAATACCTTCTCAGCGATGGCATCAGCTGCGGTACTAGTCAAACAATAGTTATGATCCATAATTAATTGTTAGTTATAGTCTAAAACAGAATATCATACGCTTATGAATCAAACATTGGCTGAATACGTCTCTGTCAAAATCTGGGGAAATTTTAAAAGTCCTAATCAGCCGGCCGAGGTCATATATCTGGATGTCAAATGTCGAAAAACGAGTTCTCTCGTGAATATTTCTTTAACTATCATAAACGGTTGAACATGTGGCAACAGGAAATTATTGACAAGAGACAAAGATAATGAAATGACATTTGAAAAAGTTTAACCTAAGTTATTTGTCGATCATTCTGCTTTATGACCAAATAAATAAAAAAAAACAGTTATACAAAAATACATCAAACTTCCACAATAATTCGAATGTAAGTGGGATGTAAACAAAAACACCGACATGACAAGTGAAAGATCGGCAAGGATGCTCGCTGTAAATTCTTATCGGATCGACGTCATCAAGTAATCACGCCAGTTTTGCGTTTCTAAAACGTGTGGAAATTGTGTATGTTTTCAATGAGCTGCCAAAAATGCATGGAATAATCTAGCAATAGTTTTATTGATGATAAACTTATATTATAGCACCGACTTAACAATCTAAATGCCAAAACTATCAAATATGAGAATAGTAGTATTATAATAAGATACAATCACGACGAGAACAACAGAGTTCGAAATCGATCTGCAGGTGGTGACATCCTACCAATAGTAAAGTTTTCATATCTTGGAATCTGAAGAGAAAAATCCTAAAAAAATTTGGTCTGCTCTAAAAAGTTTTAACATTTGCACTAATAAAATAATTCTATACCTAAAGTATTATCTGATCCTAACGACATCAATAATTTTTTCTCAGCATTTCTTCAAAATACATCTAATTGTAATGATAGAGTTAATTTTTATGAAAACAATGCTTTCAATGAGACGTTACAATTTTCATTTAGGCCAGCTAAAGTATCTGACGTCAACAAAATTTTAAACAGTATCTCAACAAATGCGACGGGGGTAGATGAAATTTCGCCCCTGATGCTTAAGTATTGTAGTCCATATATAGATAAATATATCACACATATAATCAATTGCTGTTTGGAAGTAAGTTACTTTCCCGATCAATGGAAAATATCAATTGGCAAGCCATTAGCCAAGGTCAGTAGCCCAACTAGTTTAAAAGACTAATAAGCATTCTACCCGCAGTTTCAAAAATCTTTGAAAGAATTTTATATAATCAAATGTACGACTATTTTACTAATAATAATATTATTTATTTTCTCCCACACAATGTGGATTTAGAAAGAATTTTGGAACTGCTGTGGCTTTAACAAATGTAACTGATGACATTATTCGTGCCTGTGATAAAAAAATGAATAGTATACTAATTCCTTGACTTTTCGAAAGCTTTTGATACCATTAATCATGCACTTCTTATATCTAAATTAAAATATTATGGTTTTCATAATGATTCATTTTTTCTTATTAAATCATACTTATTAAACAGATTTCAAAAAGTGTTTTCTGATAATAATTATTCTGAACAAGCAAATATACGTTCTCGAGTGCCACAAGGCTCAATTCTAGGTCCCTTACTCTTTCTTATATATACCTCCGATGTACTTAGATCTTTAAAACATTGTAGAGTACAAGCATTTGCTGATGACACACAAATATACTGTTGTTTTGATGCTGAGGATTATGCTGATATCGAGTTGTATATAAACCAAGATCTAAAAGTATTGAGTGAGCTTTCTCGAAGTCACAATTTAATTTTAAATCCTACTAAGTCCTGCATGCTGATTTTTGGTAATAAGAATCGAATTAATGATTTAAAAAACATTTTAAATATATCTGTCGATGGATCTAAATTAAAGATTGTAGATAGTGCAAAAAATTTGGGTCTATTAATCGACACAGAACTAAGATTTAAAGAACATCTAAAGAAAATATTTCAAAAAACTTATCTTTCTCTAAAAATATTATACAGCAACAGACATATTTTAAATTTTAAATTAAGGAAAGACATGTGTGAATCTCTCGTTTAGTCCAATTTTAATTATTGTGATTTTGTATATGGATTTTGTTTAGATGTTGAGACTAGATCTTGCATACAAAAAGTTCAGAATGCGTGTCTTAGATTTGTGTATGGTGTGCGAAGGTTTGATCATATTTCTCATTTATACAGGACTATTAACTGGTTGAGAATGGATGAACGTAGAATCCTTCACTTTTGTACATTTGTGGTAAAGATCCTTAATAATCCAAACTCCCCTATCTCGATTCGAGAGCGTTTGATTTTTCGTCACAATATTCATGATGTACGTGTTAGAAACAGAAGTAAGTTAACCATGCCTCATCATCAGAGTGCCATATTTTAACGTTCTTTTTCATACAATGCGGTTAAATATTTTAATTCAATACCCACTGATATGTTACTTGTAAGCGTAGAGTTATTCAAAATAAAATATAAAAAGTATCTTTTAAATTTACAAAATTCTTAATTTTTTTTTAAATTCAACTATATAATTTTTTTTCTTTTTAAATTTGTTGCTTAGGTTGTTAACTTATATTTATTTAATTATTATAATCGCCGAGTTTATTATTTGAAAGTTTTATAAACTTATTATACTATATTATTAATTTAGTTATAAATTAAGTTCTATTTAATTAATAAGTAATTTAATATCACTTACTATGTCCTTGACTGGTTGAAGCTATTACAGCTAGACTACGCCAGGATTGAACATATATTCTAATATATTTTTTTGTAAATTTTATATTTATATTGAAATAAAAGACGTTTATTATTATTATTATTATTATTATTTGTATTTTATTATCTAAAAGTGTTAGACGAAATACAACCTTAAAGTATAAGGTAGTTTCAGTTGGTTTGAAATTTATTTTTCATATATTTCTTAAATGTTTGCTATCCTTTGACTAGTAAGAAAGTCTATGTTTTTACAATTTTTTTACTTATACTCAAGATTAAGAGCTTTAATATTTAGCAAAAGATGGATATAAAAACTATGCAAGACTTTTTAAAATGGATATCTGAGGACTCTAGGTCTAAAACGTCTGTGATTTTAGACTTAGATAAAATTATTAAGTTGATAAATAAGGCTGAATATAACATTTTTAATAAAGGATCTAGCGACAAATATTGATTCTATACCAAATGGTTGATGTTCTTAAATGTTTTCAAAAGTAACAATAGGCCATGCCAGATATCAGCAGAATAAAACAATTATTAGTATTACATGTCAAGCGCGCTGCCAATTGCGCTACGGGGGACCTGAAATTCTCTCACCAACTTCGGTCATATAACTTATTCAATTTTTATGTTAGTAGTAATAGTTTGGAATCTCCTGTGATTCACAGACCGGGGAGGGTATTATAAGTTGGCGAAAGAATTATTAATTTTGTTACCAACATTAAAAGAATTAAAACGCAGTGACGAAAACGATAAAGTAATAGATTTGATGTGAAACCAAAATAGAAAAATATTCTTTAATGTTCTAAACGTAAATTAAAATTCAGGCATTCTGTCGAATAGTAGGTTTGGCGCCCGACTTCTTGACCATGAGGGTGCAGGAGACACGCATATTTATGAAAAGTCGGAAATAACCTTATAAAATGATTGTGTGAGGCAAGAGAGCCAAAAGGATGAAAGGGGATTGAATAATGCTTACTTTACGACACTTTTCTGGAAATTGTCTACTAACTATGTATAGTATTATGTGTCGACCGGACAACCAACTTATACTTATTCGAATTTTGAATATAGTGATTTGGCGAAAGAGCTACAATTTAGTATAAATAAATAAAAAAAATCTCAAAGTAAATAAATCAGAGGATTCATAGCCGTCAGGTGCGAAAATAGCCATGGCAAGAATGTGAAAATAATACATTAATATTTTTTTACTTTTTTGAATAAATATTAAATTACAGTATTTTAATCATGGGCACCCATAGGTAGGGGGGGGGGCAAGGTAGAACAGTTTGGGGGGACGACCCCCTAGACTTATTAAAAATTATGATATTAATAGTTTTAATAGTTAATAGCATAATTTATTTTTTTGTATTTGTTTTTATGGTTTTTAGGAGATTTTTTATGATTTCTAAAGAACTACTTTTTAAAGTTGATTTAGTTATTATTAATTTTATTAATATAATATAATATTAAGTATAATATTTTTTTTTATATTTTGTTATAACTAGGTACACCAAGAAAAAATTGTTGATTTCTTTAAGGAAAGATGTATTTTGGAGCATAGATTGCGAATTTAAAGATACTTTTCTTAGAGACGCCTGGTATTTAAAATATTTCTACTTAAAGTGTCGGTTTGTGGAGGTTAGATTTGAGATATATACTGACGTACAGTGGCGTAGCCAGAAGTTTAGTTTGGGAGTGGCCCAAATTAGCAAAAATATATATTATTTTTATTTATACGTGTAGGGAGTTATACTAGTACACTAATATAAATAATTTAAAACTTATAAAAAAGCTTATGAAATAAGCATAACAGAGCAAAAAAATAATAAAAATAAGGTTTATATTTTATTTATTGAAAACCAAAAAAATATATTAACTATAATCGATAATTATTAGAAGCCATAGTCATGTAAAGATTATGCACACCGATAAAATTTTTAAATTAATAAATAAAATCGGATGAGGGTGTCGGGCGCCGCGGATGTATTTAAAAGTTTTAGGATTTGGGTTAATGTCAGTTTGTCAAGCAAGCATTTTGTATATGTAAGATTATGTGTTATTTCATTTGGTTCGTTATTGATAAGGTTGCCGCAATTTAGTCTCCCAATTATATTTTAAACCTTCTGGTTTTTTGGATTTCGAGGGCAGCCCCCCCTCCCCCCCGGCTACGCCACTGCTGACGTAGTATATTGCTTTTTCTTGATCACTGTTTTTTTATGGTACATATTTAGATTTACCTTTCCTCTTTATTGAAAAAACAAGAAACGCCAGAATTTCAGTGTTTTTCAATTCATACAGTATTGCCCGAAATAAACAGTACTGAACTTGTAATCGTATTATATATTTAAAAAATACATATTATTGAAACTTTATTATATGTTCTAAATGTGCACCTTCTCGTTCAAGACAGACTTCATAACGATGTTCTAAGTTTCTGGTCATGTTATTGAATAAGGGTTGTCTCAGAGCTGCGAAGTAGACTCTAACGGCATCCTTTAATTCATCGATGGTTTGTGGTGCCCGTTTGAAAACGGCATTTTTAGCCATGACCCAAATGTATGCGTCTAGAGGTGTGAGGTCTGGAGAATGTGAAGGATAAGGGAAGTCAGTAAATCGTGAAATGAATTTGCTTGGAAAATGTTCTTGAAGAAATTGACGAATTGCGGCAGCAGTATGGCAAGTTGCCCCGTCCTGCTGAAAAAATTGGTTTCGAAATGCCAAGTTACGTGCACGACAGAATTGACGTAGATCAGGGATAAATCGTGTTAAAATGTGTCTGTACCTCTGTTGATTAAGTGTGACTTGCCTACCATTCTCTTCGATGAAGTACGGACCAATGATTCCGTGTCCGGACACAGCATACCAGACACTCACTTTTGCACTATGTAAAGGAACCTCTTGAACCTCATCGGGTCTGGCAAAGCCCAGAAATCGATTTGTGCGACGATTCACATAGCCTGACAAGTGAAAGTGTGCTTCGTCTGAAAACCAAACATTTTTCAAAAATTCAGGATTTTCATACTGTAACGCGAGAATTCTGGCGCAATATTCCACTCTACTGCGATAATCCCGAGGATGTAGTTGTTGATGTACCTGAATCACATACGAACATGCACCCAGCTCCTTCAGGATTCTTTAAAAGGAAGTTATTTTTAAATCAAGTTGTAACGCTGTCCTTGCCTGGCTGACTTTCGGATTTTGTAAGATTTGCTCAAAAACACGTTCATGGTTATTGTTGTTGTTAACTGTTCTGGGACGCCCCGAGTTTCCTTTTCGTTGGCACAATACACTACCCGTATTTCTGAACTTTTCAATAACCTTTAAAATTACAGCATTACTTGGAGAACGTTTATTAAACCGTTGTGTGAATTGATCAGACACGTATAGCAAACTTGCACCATTATGTCGGCCCATTCCGTATGAGCGAAAATAATGCTCTACCAGAAACACTTTCTCCTCTGTACTTAACACCATTTATAACAATTAGGCCCTACTAATTACTTGTTTGAGGTTTACTTGACAGGTCTATACTAGCTAACTTAAGTGTGACAGCGCACGCATAAAAACACCGCCAACTTAGTTTCAGTACTGTTTGTTTCGGGCATATCTGTATTTTTACTTTAAATTTGTGTCTTCAAAATTGATAATGAATCACAAAATACTTAACAATTTAACAAATATTCTAGAATTAAAGGAGGTTTAGTTATCATTTGTTATTGTTTTTCACAGCCTACTATGTAAAGATATTTTATTGCAATCGACATGCATTTTATTAATTTTTTTATTTCAAATAGCTTAAAATTAAGAGAAATCGGACAGAAATTACTGGGCTATATAAAATACTGCTTCCTTTACTTTTAAATTGCATCCCAAATAATTAAATACTAAGCAATGCGTTCGAGACTTAGACTCTATAAAACTGAAGATGTAATATTTTAAAAGTTAAGCGTGTCCAACAAAATCGCCTTTGGAATTACTTTGCTTCTAAAAAAATCATCAATTTTGGCGTGATATAGCTTTACCAGATAATTATCAAACTTTTCCATTACTTTTCTTTGAGTCATCTAGACAATTGTACCAAAGTAATATTGGGTACTTTTTAACAACTGCGCAACGTCATGATCTTATAAAATACAGCGTTTTGACTAATTGCCCCCCCCCCCCCTTCCCACGAAAATTTACTCAATTGGCCCTCATGATTTAATTAATTCGTTAAAATAGTATTCTTATGCCCGTATTCTCCATTTTTTCATAAAGCCGACTTAATTTAAGCTCCCTTCAATTTTAAAGCTGGCTTAAATTAAATTTGATAAGCACGTAAAAAATTTTTGGTTACTTAACTAAGCCTTGTTTTGAGCTGGCAACGATGCGGTTATTCTCTTCTTTTTTTAAGAGTTAATGGCTGCAGCAACGAACGACAATCTACGCCTACTTTGTGTTACCGTTACTAACTTTGTGTTATGGGTTTTCAACCTTAGCTTTCAAAACATTTTCAAATTTCAACTGACATAAAATTTTCTTTTATAATATTCCGTTTCCTGCTAAAATGGAGGAAAAAAAGATGTTGTAATTTTACATATTCAGAAAAATCATTCCTATTCAGATTAATCGCTGACAAATATGCGATAACCCTTGAGGACAAAAAAACTGACGGTGCTTCCGTAAAAAAACGGGAAGAAGTGTGGAAATTCGTTAAGGAAGACTTTAATACGGTAAATCCTTCAAATAACTATCGGGATGCTAATCAGCTAAAAAAACTATAGTGCAATAAGAAGAAAGAGTTACATAACAAAGTGGCAGAGGAGAAAAAAAAACATTTTTTTGACTGGCGGTGGACTGCCCACAAAAACTACTTTTACAAAATGATGTTGATAATATACTTCTCGTTCGTATATTCTTTTGTAATATCCAAGATCTATAACATCCAAAATATCTCCATCGTCCTCAATAAATATTTCATCTTCTATTTCCATATTTAACTTCGAAAAATACGAATATGTATTACAAGACAAGAGCAAAGAAAAGTCAAATACAGCGCAGACGCGTGGTTAAGCCTGCAATATTTAGGGCTTAAAGTTAATTGAGCTTAAGTCTCCAAATAGCGACCGCGAATACGAAATCAGCAATTTAAGCTGTATTAAATTTTAAGTCGGCTTGAAGCGTTACGGAAAATATGGGCATAAGAGAACAAGTCCAAATAAATTGTTTTTTAGAGAAATTTAGTTTATTTTAAGCAAGTAAAATGTATTTAATACAATTTAGACGTACAAATAACCAATTTAGCCAATCAAAATAAACCGATGACCTAGTTTTAGTATCTATTTAACTAACTAACATATTTACTGTTATAAGTATATTTGTTCCAAATAAACAGTTTAGTCATTTACATTACATATCTACTAATTTAATAAAACTACTTAGTATCTCTTCTAACTAAATAGTGTAACTGTTGTGAATAAATAATAAGTACTGTAAAAACATATGAAAAATAATTTTTGAAACAAAAATCCATATGTAATTTTTGGATTTTGACAAGCTGTAATATCAAAACGGTTCATCTTAGAGAAAAACGGTTTTAAACTCCCAATTTTAATCTTTAATTATCCTTTTAAAAGTTACAACTATTTACCATGTTAATCCAAGAAACCGGTTTTAACGGTTTTATATTTTCCGTAATTTCACAGATGCACTTTGTATTACACCAGGTTGGGGACATTATAAAAGTTGATTCAATATCTTATTTGCAACTCCCCGTAACTCACGGGGAGATAAACTTAAATTTTCTTCAAACATTTTTAAATAATATTAAAGAAAAATTTAAAAATACATTTCGCCGACAATATGACAGACACGAATAATACATTTATTTATTATCAAGGCTACTATGATATATAATGTAATAGTATTACCAACATAAAATTTAGACTAAAAACTTTCAAGATTTCAAAGGTTCATTTTCTTTCTAAAAATATATTTTTTTAACGAAAAAAAATAGTTCAAAGTACATGTTTTATAAAGCAATTAAGCGGCTCGTTTTTTAATATAAACACGTGGTATAAAATGATGAATTAAAAAACGTTTTAATATACTATTTCGGAGCACCTGAAAATTCCTTATACTATAAGGTCATATTTTGTTAAATATCAAAATACAAATAAGATCGAATAGTACTACCAAGAAAAGTGAATTTACTATTGGTAGGATATTATCGCCGGGAGACTACTGACGAGAACAATGAGTTTAAAACCGCCCCTAAAAACCGGGATGATATTTCAATAGGACAAACTTATTTCCTCTAAATCAGTTTCGTATCCCTGTAAGTACATTTTTGAAATTAACACTTAAAATCAAGTCTCAGTTTTTAAATTTTTACTGTTTTGATCTAACTATTAAAAACCACACTTATTGCCTAAATCAACTTCTGACTTAAGTTGGCAACAATGACCTTTAAAAGTAGTATTTTAAAATGGCTACTATGACGTCATTTCAGTCATAGCCGTAGAAATAATATATAAACTCATTCTTTTCCTGTGTTTCTATTTTTAATACTGCTATAAAATAATACGTCAATACCACGTAGATTATTAATTGTCATTATAAGATTTAAAATTTACTTTATCATTGCTTAATATTAACGAGGATCTCAAAGTTATATAGAGTTTGCATCTGCTTTAACAGATATTTAATAAAAGTTGTCTTTTAGACAGAAAACCTTTCAAAAACAGGTTCTTTTGGGCAGATAATTTTTTTACCGCCCTCTGGTAATCTTCTTTTTACTGGATATTTTTTTTGTGGATTCATTATTAATTGATATTTTATGAATGGCTCCCATCAGTTAATTAAGAACTTTGCTATAAGAGGAATGATCCCGAATTAATTTTTAGATTTTCCTTGAAATCTCTTTTCTTTTCTTTAAAAGTTTGGATATAAGAAAATTAATTATTTCACAGGGGGAAAAATAAAAGATTTAAAAAGATAGCCTTGTACACTATTTGAAAAACTGTGAAAGTTACGAATATGGTTTAATGGGAATATTGAATATTAAAGACGTTACCAGTTATTAAGTTAGCCAGTTGGAAAAAACTATTTTTTTTGTATAACAGCTAGATTTTACAAAGTAGCACACAATAAAAAAAAATGTTTTTTCCAACGAGCTCTATACAATATTTTTTCTAATTTTGATAAATAAAGGATACTATTTTGAATAATATAATACTAATTTTTTTCTAAAAATTGGAGAAATCGTCATTAAAGAGACCTGATATAGATTAAGAGAGGCGAGAAAGACACAGTCTCTCACTTTTCTTAAGAATTTTTGTCTTGTGAACTTTTTCAGAATATAATTAATTTCGCCTATTTAGAAACAAATCTCAGTGGGCGTAAGTAGGACATTTTTTTTTCTGGAGAGGACAGTCGGAACTACATGTATTTTATATTATACCTAGTAAAGAAGGTGGAAAAGCGCTGCAGGCGAAAAATTTTCGGGGCCGCGCCCAAAGTTTGTTTAATTACTATCAAATTTCGAAAATTAAATTATTACCTCTCCCCCTCTGCATGGTTGGATTAAATTTGTTTTTGTAAATGTTTTTTTGATATTCCTAGCTGGCTCCTTATTTAAAAAAAAAACATTTTTTATATTTTTGAAAAATATGAATATTGGTGTCAATCCAAAATTTTAACATATTGTATGTATTACTCTAACCAGCCTTTTTCGTGCTGGATTTTTTATAATTAAAAATTAGCTAAATATCGCTCAACACGCTAATATTGATGATTTTTTCAGAAATCATATATTTTAGGAACGTAGATCTAAGAACAGTTTTTGGTGCAAATGCTTAGGTTACTTCTTCTAAAGTGCCGTTTTGTATTCATAATAAAGCATTCTCGTTTCTTTTCCCACTATTTTTTTATTATAAATTATCACAATTCTTACATAAGAAATATTTCAAATAAAATTTTTACTTTAATTTTCCTCTTTAAATATAAATACTTTTAATTGTTTTTGTTGTAAAAATATTTTATTGCATTGGGTTATATTTTGTTGATTTAAAATGGCTCTAAGAAAGGGAAAACGGAACAGACAAGTATATAATAGAAAAATACTATAAAATATTATTCTTTTTACTCGTTTTTCTTTAAAATTGCATCATAAATCAATAACTACAACGATATGCTTCCGAAACCATAATCTCTATATTATAAAACAGGACTTTTAGAAGGAAAAGTTTAAAAACTAAACGTTTCCTACAAGACCTTTGTAATCTAAGCCAAGAAAACATTAAATTTAAATTAAGAGCCCAAGCATGAGACGAAATTTTTTTGACTTTTAGACCCGAGCTCCTGAAGGGGGGGGGGGGGAGCCCAGCAGCCCCCCCTTAAATACGCCACTGAAACGGCCACCCTCTTTTAATTTATGACAATGGTGGTTAACAGATTATTAATTTATTTATTGATTCAAATTTGTCAATTTTCGCAAAATAAATATAACAAGCTACCACAAGAATTTCTGTTAATAAAAAATATCACTCTAGCTTCGCTCCCGTGGTATCTTAAATAATTTTAATTCAATTTGAGTTTTATAATATTTTTATTCAAAAATATTAATTGCATTTTCAAAAAAATATTCACAAAAATATTTATCGCAGTACTAATGAGATTATTAATAGATTAATATATACATAGTATATAATTTGTAGCTAACATACATTTTTATTGCTTTAATACAAGGAGTTTATACAAGTTATAAAAATGAATTTTTAGGAACAGAAGTGTGCTTTTTCAAGCGCGTTTAAAAAATATTTAGCGATTTATTATCATAAAACCATAAACACTGCGTTGAGAAATCCCAAAAGGCCTGACCCCTATAATTCCCAGCGATCGTAACAAGCTGCAATAAAGGAACGTATATTTTTAAAATTGCCTTAAGGCCAAAATGTACACTTTCTTTAACGTTCGTTTAGGGTGCTATTTATCTTTTAGTATAAATTATTTAAGGCTGTGCAAGAAAAATTGCCTGTTTACGGGCAGGTAATGGGGCTTGTGGTATTTTACTTTTTTGCCATAAAAATGTATTTCCCACTGATGATGACAGAACGCTGGAAAATTCAACTCTAGATTCTTACATTTTACCGTACAATACCACAGATACTGGTAAGGATATTTTTTGGCTGACCTTGGCCTAGTTATAAGTCAGAAGAGTTGAAAAATATTAAATATCTCTAAGCGTACAGAAATGGACATATTGTCCCACCACAACGCATCAGCCTTCTTCGGTCTCACTGATGTCACGCCTCTTGCTTTGACACGTCTTAGGATATTATTTTATGCAACGAAATATAATTTTAAACACAAAAAATTATCATCTGATTTCAAATCTAAAACTATTTTTGCAAATTAACTTAATGCAAAACACAAATGAACCCACGTCAAGATAAAATTGTTGGTACAACAATAGGCTAATCTTTATTCTACAAACGTTCTATTCTTGCCAGTCAAGACGATAATAAGTTTTGTTTAATTTATTATTGTCCTTAATTCAAGGAATGGGGATAGTCTAAAATGGAGAAATAAAATAAGGTTATGGTAGTCGTTATTTTATATTACATCAAGAATTACTATTCTTAGGATAGCCAGTTTACATGCATTAGCATAAAAGTTTTTAAAAAACTCCAGTAAAGAGTAGACAATTCTTTAGGAAAAGTCACTATACTTATTTTAAAAGTTGCCATTTATTTAAGTAACTGTCACTTGCGTGAATTTTAAATATTATCATTATTTCCAGTACTATTATTCTCGAATTTAGTATAGTCGTGACAGCGTTGTATATTTGTCTTTGGATTTTAGGGAGTGCCTAATAAGAATGAAACAGACGCCATTGTCTACCTAATCTCAGGGAACCTATTATTTTGGCGTCACTGCCTACTTTAATGTAAATACATAACACTGTTCGCAAGCCGCTAATTTTTCTTTCTTGGTTACATTTAATTTTTGTCAGAATGTAAAAAAAAAACATACAAATAGAGATAAACAAAAAATAAAAACATATTTCAAGCAAGTGATCTATATGGCACCTTTCTATAACCAATGTAGTACATCTCCTCCTAATAGTCTAAATAGGACAAATATTTATTTAAAGTTAATCAAGGAGCAGAGCCTTGCGCACCGCTTACCCGCGCCGCCGCACTTTATACCATATCATCCCCACTACTATTATTCATGTCTCTTCGATTTCTACTTATTAATTTTAGCATAATAAGTTGGTGATTTTCTATAGGTGTATATTAATACAGGTGACATAATTTTATACTCTATACTTCAATATATAATATCATTATTAATGTCTGAATTTAAAAATTTACAGATGTAAGAACACTACAGTCATAGTAAAATGGTCGAATTATTTGTGTGATGTAACGATTTACGTATAACATTAAGTGCAAAAATTCGTTATCAATATAATCCTTATTAAGTTTCATTTGTGGCCTTTTATAGAAATATCAGCTATATTTTTAGCTTACGCAGTCACAAAAGTGCTGTACCTAAAACTTAGTATTTCAAACATTCCCTTTTCGACGCAAAATTTGTGACGCAGGTTTATCAAAGAGAATTTATAAAGAACTAAAAAAAAGCCGACTTAAATTTATTTCTTTTTAAACTAAAATCATTCTATGGCTTAGCAAATATAAAAAGCAACAAGCTCCTAAATAAAAAAACTTAACGGTATCCATTTACCTTTCAGTAATCCAAACCTTAAGGTTTTATTTCAAGACATCCAGTTTTCTACACATCAAATTTAAAAAAAGGTTTTAGAGGAAGGAGAAATAAAACTTTTTAAATGTAAAAATGTATTTTAACCTTGCTAATCATATTTTCAGGTGAATAATTTAAAGTAATTTGCAGGCAAATAAGAGCTTAGTTTTAACTGAATAAGACCATATTTGTCGTTCACTCATTATATAAATAAAACGGTTCAGTTCAAAATCATTATCAGGGCTAGCCTGCAGTAATTAAAATTTACTATATTTCACACAAGTTGGGTTTCATATAATAAAAATGTTAAAGAATACTTAAGTATGCCGTTTATTCTGCAAGTAAAAAATAATCGTCGAAAAGAACAAAAAGTCAATACAATAAAATCGTGACGAGAATGCTACAAGAAGTTTTCTACAGAAAGAGAAATTGGCTTTAAAATTGTCCATTATATTTAATCAACCCATTTCCAAAGCACACAAATCAAGACCAGATTGTACCCGACAAAATGAATGTAATAAATTAATTTTTCCAGGAATTTTATTCAAGAAGTGTTATGATCATTTAATTATACTTATGCATGAACTATTTTTAATGTCAGGCTAATATCAATTAGTTTATAGTATACAACCCAATTTTTTTTTAGTTCGAATAACATTTAGTACAAAAAAAATATACAATGTCCGGCAAGAAGTTTGCAGTAAATAGGAAACATATTTATTATTGAGGTATCGAAAAAAAAAAATTCTTGGTGAATCAAGCCAACATGTCCAAAAATCAAGTGTGACTTATAGCAAGTGACGACTAACATGGCGGTTATTTTAAAAAATATTCCTTTATTAGACGATAAATGAGATTAGATGATAAAAACAAAAAATTACTAAAAGAATAACATGAAAATTAAATTTTATTTTAATGTCGAATTTTTTTAAAAGGTGTTTAGTTTAGGGAGAACTTGTTATCTTTCTATCCTCTTTGGGACATTTAATCAAAGGTACCATAATTATCTATTTTCTGTTTTTTGCTCTGTCGTTAAAAAATTACTCCAGTTTTAAATGTATTATTTTGAGTTTGTTTTTAAGTGTTTGACATAAAAAAATTGGCCATTTTTTAGAGTTTTCAGAAAAATGGCGTAACAAAGAGTTATTTTTAAAAAATTGACCATTCCTGTTAAATTAAATTAAAATAAACTTTCTTCCTTCGGCAATTTTTTATCTAATTAAGGGTGGGTATAATAAGTTTATCTATAGAAAAGGAAAGTCGCATGATCCCGCCAGGTATACTACTCACTAGCGTTTATATGACATTATATTTTTTTTAAATTTTCTTCACTGTCAACTGAATGTTAATGGTGTCATTGCAGGTATGAGCGGCGCCAGGGATTTAATAATGAAAGTCGAATTGAAAAAACATTGACATCGGATTTCTTTGTCAATAAAATATTGTTTGAAAAATTTGCACTCCGTAGTTCTAGAAAAAGAAATATTTGAATTTAAATTAAACATATTCATTTTAAGTTAAATTTTCAACCACTTAAAAAATAAAAAAGTTTACTTTCCTCTTCAGTATGGACATCATAACCAGTTTTGTTGTACAAACTACGTTTTAGAAAGTAGTATTTTTATAGGTGCAGTGCTAAAAAAGTCCGTCATATTTGAAAAGGCGACCCCTCGGGTTTTACTCAATACGAAATGCGTCGACACGTTAATATTTATTAACCTGTTACATACTTTGATCCAAATTAGGTTTAAAAGCATTGTCGTTCGGTATCGAAAAAACACAAAACTGATGTCCGAAATCCATTGAGATTAGACCCTTTTAATCCCCAGCAGGCAAAACTTTTAAATCCTAACCAGCCGGAATAAAGGACCGTAATTTCGAAAATTGATTTAAAGTAAATTTTTATTTTATAAATACTTCAAAATAAACCATAATAATCTTGTGACGTTAAAGATATGTAAAACAATAAATAACAATAAAAAAAAATCTGGCGAAATGAAAAGGAAAATCTTCTTTAATAAAAAAAATGTTGTGATTTAAGTTTTTCCTATTAAAGAAAGGAGAAATTATTTTATAGGGTTTAATTTGACTGATTCGGCTGATACATGGAGGAAATCCTTAAATAATTTTCATATAATATATATTTCAAAATATTTAAAAAAACATATTTCGCTATCATTGTAGCTTTGTTAAATGACTAATGTCGGCTTGAATACAAATTTTTAACAATAATTAACTTACCTGCAGTTTTGACGCTGACAAAAATCAAAACCTTAATTTACTAATCTTTGATTGTTAGTAAATATTTCCTGCTAATGTCATTTATATCACAGTCAAAATTGCTGGTTACAGTTAGTGGCTCTTACAGTATGAAACATATATGGTAATTTTTTTTGCCGTTTTCTAAGAAAATTTAATGTTTTGATATAAGTTGGTGCACACCTTAAAACTATATACATTTATTTCAGATTTCACCTGTGGCTAATAGTAAGGAATAAATGCCATATTTTGAAAATTGCCTTAGGAGTAGGGTACCTTAAATATAGAAAATGCAGAATATTTTTTAAATGAAATGTTGTAAATTAAAAATTTAGATCAAATATAAAATATCAGTTATGTATCTCAATTTTTATTTTGTTTCCTTAAACTCCATCATAATAATAAAGTGTGTTGATACTGTTGATATTTATTTTTCAATTAATAATAATTGTTGTTACGGCTACTCTTTATGCTTTATTCTTTATTATGTTGTGGCATTCTTGATTTTTTTGTGGTAGAATAATTTTTATTTCTGAAGGGTTTGTAATAACTTCTAACATGATAGTTAACATCGTCAACTCAGAACCAAACAACACCGCCCTTATTAACGGGACACTGACATCTATAAAAATAATGTGTTTAAATGACATTTTAAAGACAAACACACATTGTTACGCTTTCTTTAGAACTCCTCCAGTAGCCGCGCCGACTGGCCATACAATCGAAATATAAATAATATATATATAATATATATATATATACAATAAAGATTATTTTTCTGCAACATGTTTTCATCTCAGAATTGAAACAATTAAATTCACGAAACGAGAAACTACCGCAAATGTCTAACGGTATATTCGATTACCATACCCACAAGCCTCGCTGATTAATCTAACCACGCACACAAGCCGCACCAACACCTTTAGATGCATAAGGGCGTATATACATTTTGCGAAAGTAGCCCATTAACTCAAAATAGGGCTATGGAGTAAAGTAGCAGTTTTCCCCAAAAAATTAATTTTAAAATTAAATTAATTATATATATAAACATAAAATCGATTTTCTTTGTAAAAAAATAAGCCAAATTTGAACAGTTTTTGAAGCACGTCATGTAGAGAAGGTAAAAATAAGAACACAAAGTCTTCCTCCACTGATATATTATAGAAATAAAAAAAAATAAAAAAAAAATATTTCTATAATATATCAGTGGAGGAAGACTTTGTGTTCTTATTTTTACCTTCTATATTCCCACTCCACTTTAAGTATGGACTATTTTTTCACGTTATGTAGAGTTTAAGTACCTACAAGAGGCAAATGTAGCCACAAGCGCCGTTGGCAACCATCTATTGGGCACGGATATAAAAAAAACCGCAGCCCTACTTACTTGAATCTAGTAGTATAGGATATCTCTAACTGTTTACACCTATAGTACACTTGGTTTACAAGTTATTTAAAATGCATCTCCAAATACATATTTCTTGAACAGTCTTGGACCTTTTCGACAGTTCTCGATTGGGCGTAACCTTATCGTATTTATACAGAGTGTTATGGAATTGTAGCTTTATATATATATACTCGTAAATCCTGATAGGACAACATTAGAAGAAAAAATATTTTTCAATGTCGCAGTACTATAATAAACGAGAAATTTGACCATTTATTTTGTAATATGCTTTGACCAGTTTGGAGTGATTCTAAAGAAAAAGCGAAAAGACAAGAGTGACATGTACTTGTCTTTATTTAAAATGATAATTAACTGAGGATATTGACCCGTGATTACTTGCTCCAAGTAAAGAAAAAAATTAAACACACCTCCTCAATAAATCCAAAACCATAATAAAAACAGTAGCTATAAATCCAATCTACGATTACTACATTACAGCATAAAAATACAACTATGCCTACAGGTTTTATAACAGGTATTTAAGTAAGTCGTCATTGAAAATTATTTGTTTCATTGCAAAACCATTAATAGTGTAAAACTAAATAACCGAATGCGTATGCAGTAAAACCACTGCTTAGTTGACTCGCAGACTCGACTGGTAAAATAAATTTTCTGTACTGTTCTTTACGTTAAATACGTGGTCGACGGACCGTTAGTAAAGGAAGAAGGGGCATTCTGCGCTAGATTCCGTAGGTACATTCTGCGCATGTGTTAGAAGTGCGCAGGCGCGTGTCATTAAACGTCACACTCTTGGGCGTTAGCTAGTTAGGTATTAGCTATTTGGGCCCTAGCTACTTTGGCAATAATTTTTAACTTAAGTCACGTGTTAAAGATGACGTCATATTAAGTTTAGGAAAAGATGACGGCTGTCACTTATCAATTAAAATATTTCAAGGTCACCTGTCGCTTGTCAAGTGTCAAAATTAAAATCTAACATGAGGCACTATTCAGGATGATGTAAACAGTAGTTTAGAAGAAACCTCAGTTTGATCGGTCAACTCATATGGTAGTTATAATTTTTTACGGCTGGAAGTGGAGAGGCTTGATTTAACCAACGGTTACAAGTCGAAAAGACCTGGCCTATGGCATATGATATATGACATATGATGTATGACTTATGACAGATGACACGCGCGGAAGAGACCTACGGAATCTGGGCAGAATTCCCTTTCTCCTTCTAATCATTTAATTCTGGTTTCGTTATTCAAGCGCCCATAGGCTGCATGACTCAGTTTTAGGGGTACTTATACAAATTTGTGAAAGGTCATTAAAAAAAATATGGAGTGTCTATAGGATACCCAAGGAGTCATCCATTTAAATATAATGTGTCAATTTTATAACAACCTGTATCTCTTGTGCATAAATAACTATTATTATGAAATATTTTTTAATGCAAAATAAATAATTCCATATTCGATTTAAATTATAAATTAATTATATTTAAATTTGAAATATACATTTTTTTTAAAGATGTATTGACAAAAAAGTAAAAAAATCGGCCGACAGAACACGGTCGTATAATATAATATGAAACGTTACCTATGATTTGTCGAAGTCAAACGTTACATCACGAATGTAACAAATTGAACAAACACACGCAAATTTTCAAAATATATATTCATACCATCAAACATTTTTTTACCAGTTTTCTAAGATATTCATTTTTCATATTTTCAGAGCTCTCGAAATACTTTAAGAAAAAAGACCTTCCATTATTTTTTCCAGATGGAAATATTCGTGTTTGGAATTCCTATCTAAAACGAGAAAAATGATATATGTTTTTGTATATACGAAAGGCTTCGTTCATATGTTTCCTGGTTTCACGTAAAACTTTATGAAATTTATTCACATATAGGACAGAAAGTGGTTGAATTTAGGAATTTTTCTGCTAGCGAAAAGACGAGAAAATAAAAACGTAATTCGGCGGAGTAAAACTATTTTTGGACATTGGCGATATATTCCAGGGAAACCAAGATGTTACTTTTAAACAAATTCTACCAAAGTCATACTCTAAAACAAAAAATTTAAATATATATACCAAGCGAGCACTATAATTTTGCAAAATATACGTAAACGATCTTACAAATTAGTTTATTTGGTATATGGGTACACATGACCTACTTCCTGAAGTAATGAAAAATATAAAGAGAAAGGCTAAATTGCATGATAAATTAAAAAAATTCTAGAAATTCTGTAGACTACAACAAGATATAAAAATTTAAATTAAACGTGCGAATGACTTTATTGTATATTCAGAGTGTCCAGTCTAATCTACCATTGGACTCTCGAAAATTCTGGTCATATATAAATCAGAGGAATAGATCATCCAGAATCCCTAGCAGTGTGACATATAATGGTAATACCATCGAAAAGCCACAGATGATTGTGGATGCCTTTGCTAACTTTTTCTATAGTGTATTTTTGCCTCCTGGACCAGGTGACAATGAGATAACTGATACTTTCACATTAATTACGGATACTATAAATTTTACTGTCATAATTGAGCAAGAAATACTTGATGCCGTCAAAGAGTTTAAAAATAAATTGTCAGCTGGTCCAGATAGTATACCTTCTCTTTTAGTTAAGGGCTACATTGACACACTAATTAAGCCCCTAAGCCCTAAAGGTTTTGTTTAACCTGTCAGTAATATCAAAAGTGTTCCCGACTTTATGAAAGAACACATATATTTATGCAAAGTAGATCAACAGTTAGTAATTTAACTCTCTGAACCCAGTTTGTGGCAACTGAATTGGATAATCAGGGACTGGTGGATGTGATTTATACAGACTTCTTGAAGGTCTTCGATCGAATCGATCATAGTGTCCTTCTAACGTGATTAGAGGTAAATGGCTTTAGTTTGGATGCTATTGCTTTTCTTAAGGATTACCTAACAAATTAAAAGTAATTTGTTTCATACAAGGGATTCAACTCTAATAAGTACAGTGCTTCTTCTGAAGTGCCCCAAAGTTCCAATTTGGGGCCACTCTTATTTCTGGTTTTTATAAATGAGTTGGCACGTATTCTGATGAAAAACATTTTTTTACTGACGATTTAAAAATATTGTAGTCAATATCAAACATACCATCACTTCAGAATAATTTGAACCGGCTGGGGTGCGGTGTGTGAACGTAATCGATTAGGTCTGAATGTAAATAAATGCAAAGTCGTAACATCTTTACGAAAAAAGACACAGTCGACTTCAAGAAGACTATTTCTGAGGCGACACTTGTTGGCTCGATTTTTGCCGGGGATCTGGATGTCAATTTTTATTCACAACTAACCTTCAATTTGCATATATCAGATATTGTATCTGAGGCCAGTAGGACACTTGAGTTTATCGTACGAAATTGCAGGGATTTCACCAATATAGATGCCATAAAAACGCTGTACTTTGCATTGTTACACTTTACCGTTTGGATGCCATAAAACTGTTATACAGTAGACCGTTTCCCTTCACTAGTCAACGTTTAGCCCTACTGATGAGTGATGACATGAGGAAACGCGTCCAAGGATCACACTCTTTTTATTTTAAAATTGATTTGGAGCTTTGTACCGACGACTACGGTAGGTCTTTCTTGACATTTTGTTTATGTCTATAAGTTGTATTAGAGGGGCAGGTATGTTGTCGAACATTGACTAGATGTCGCTACTCGTAACAGTTCACCGTTTGAATACTAGTTTGGTTGAGTCACTATGATAGTCATCCTGGCAATATCGTATTGCTTTCTTAGGAATAGCCCTTATTGTAATAAGTAGAAAAATGATATTGTTACAGTAACAAAAATAATAATTTAACAAAAGCTATATGCTCTAATAACAATATGAAAGGCTGTACCTTACACTATAAATTAATCTAAAATATTTTTTCTATATAATAAACTGTTTTTCATGGTTGAAAGTGTAAAATAAGGTGAAGGCAAAGGTAAATCAAATAATATCCAGTTCAGTCTCTTAAGTAAAAAATATCAACCAATTAACAGGGTGTCTTAAATGACAAGTGACGTGGCCACAATACGGCGAGTTCTTAGAAAATTTTTACTTTACCTGACTACAGCTCTTCTGGTAAAATGTACAAGTTTTAAATCATTTTAAACCGATCAAAGATGTTTTCGTTTTTGTAGAATAAAATTAAATACCCTTTTCATAATTTCTTTAGGTAAATTAAATAAAAATAAAGCAATGGGTTAATTAAAACCCAGAACTAAGTTCTCTTTAACACTCTTTTCGTTTCACTAATTAATTAATATTAGTTCTTGCATGTAAAGGAAGACTGAAAATTTCACTCGAAACGGAATTTAAATATTTAATTATACCTTTCAAAGGCAATACACAATAGTAAAGGAATTAATAATACCTTTAGAAAGAGTTCTAATAACAATTGTAAAAAAAATATTTATGCAAGTAACAAACTCAGTTTTTCGAGAAATCTTGAAAACTTAGAGATTAGATTAGAGATGATATAAAGATCTAAACTTTATATAGGATAATTCCTTCCCTAAGTTGATACTCTTTTAACTGGGTACAGCCGAACATAATTTTCAAAAATAAAATAATCCAAAAATAAGCTAAAATATGCTTTGACAAAGGTATAAAAATTTGAATTTGGTTCTATGCTTCAATGCAGTGGCGTAACCAGAATTTTAGTTTAGCTTTTTCCCTCTATCTCTTCTAAAATTAGAGCACCAGCAGACACACAGTAAAATGATTATAATGTAATCAAAAAAATACACAATAGTTAACATGAATATTAGTATCGAACGTATGTTTTAAAGAACATCGTAATATTTTATATAAACTTTTAATTTTTTTATCAGTGTAGGTACCCGTTTATAATTTTTCTAGCGATATGCAAACAAGAACAATTTTAGTAAACCTTTGTGACTTTAATTTGTCTAAATCTCTCCCATTATCTGTCATTTCACATTTCACGACCCACTTGATTAAAATTGACGGAAGAATAAGTGGAATCTAAAGCCGCAGAGAGAGCAATAAACCGGTAGTTTGAAAGTCCAGCGGCTTCTGCGGTTTCAGTGGAACAATAAAACGCACCTAATATACCCAATTCTAGAAAGTTTATGCCTTAAATGTTAATAGTAAACTTGAAGATAATAAATAATTAACAACTGTTTGTACGCAACATACAGGGCGAGTCAACGATAGAGTAAAGTTCTTTTTCACCTTTATGTTAAGAATTAAAATTCGAAATACAAAAGTTGAAGGTGCACATTTTAAAATTTTGCTGGGCTATACGGGGAGGCCCAAAAAAAAACGTCGCGAATATATCTTGGGTTTTTTTTTTAAATAGAACACCCTATACTTTGCAACATTTTCTGATTACTCACAAAATTCTACGCTTATTTTGTAAATATCATAGGTCTAAATTCAATAGTTTTTGAGATATTGACGTTTAAAATATGGAATTTTCAGACTTTGACAGGCTATAACATTGGAACGGTTCATCTTTTCACCCTCCTATCGTAGATTTTATTCTCTATCCAAAGAAACTAACTTACGATTCACCATGTTAAACCAAAAAAGCGGGTTTAACGGTTTAACATGTTAAACCAGAAGATGTAACTAGATAGGAAATGAAAAGCATTTTTCTCTAAGATGAACCGTCCCAATGTTACAGCCTGTCAAAGTCTAAAAATGCCTTATTTGAAACGTCAATATCTCAGAAACTATTAAATTAAGACATTTAACATTTTTTACAAAATACGCGTAGAATTTAGTGAGTAATTAGAAAATAATTCAATATATAGGGTGTTCCGTGTAAAAAAACCTAAGTTATATTCGCCACGTTTTTTGAATCACCCCGTATACTATATATTATTATATACGCACAGTGATAGATATTGTAAATCATTTTTACCCTTTTTAAACAACAACATTACCATTTCGGCAACCAGATGCATGCTTGTCAGGTGGCTGATTAATACCTATCGGTTCTTTTTCGTAAGTAAATAAAGTATGTATATATCTTAAGATGGAAAGTTCTTGTGTATAAACACCTATTATTATATATATATACGGGGTGACAATTTGAAAACGAACAGCATTTAATATTGCCTCTACCAATGATAGTATGAAAATTTGGCGAAACACGTCAATTGATATATCGAGGGGGACATTTTTAAGACATTTGTTGTCGTGTTTCTTTCAACCCCCTAACCCCCAGGGCACCTACCCCTAAAATTTTAAATGGCAACCCCTATTTATTTTGCCATTTTTGTGTTCCTTATAAAATTCTACATAAACTGTATCTATTTTTTTTTCAAAAAATGTAATTATTTTATTTTTTCTAGTGGCGATATCGAAGACGAAATGTACAAATACATTCCAAATTCCTTTATTTATTTACATTTCGTCTTCGATATCGCCACTAGAAAAAATAAAATAATTACATTTAAAAAAAAAATAGATACAGTTTATGTAGAATTTTATAAGGAACACAAAAATGGCAAAATAAATAGGGGCTGCCATTTAAAATTTTAGGGGTAGGTGCCCTGGGGGTTAGGGGGTTGAAAGTAACACGACAACAAATGTCTTAAAAAATGTCCCCCTCGATATATTAATTGACGTGTTTCGCCAAATTTTCATACTATCATTGGTAAATGCTGTTCGTTTTCAAATTGTCACCCCGTATATATAATTTTAAAATATGTACCTCATTGATCTATACAACTTTTGTATTTCGAAGAAAATGAACTTTACTTTATCGTTGACTTACCCTGTACAATAGTCACAATATTTTTCTACTTGTGTATCGTTATCAATTTAACTTTAAATCGTGAGTCTTTTTATGGAAAAAAGAATAGAAAATAATAAGGGAAAAATAATGAAAACAAAAGTTGCTCGTTGACATAGGACACCTGGCAAACTAATTGAGCTGACACATTGCCTTGAAGATGGATGAGTGAGTTGGCCACAATATAGCGAGTTCTTAGAAAACTTTTACTTTAATAATTATAGCTCTCAATAACACAGGATCTGAACTACTTAACTTTTTAATATTTTTTAAAAACAGTTATAAGGAGGCAGAGGTGTCTCAAATAATCAAGGCATATCAAACATACTTTGTTTTTAAGGAAACACCCTATATAATAAAAATGTCAATTGTCTAAATTCAATTGTAGGTATTTGAGTTATTGACGTTTAAAACATGGCATCTTTAGACTTTGACAGGCTGTAACATTGAAATAGTTTATTTTAGAAAAAAAAAATCTTTAGTTTTTTATTCTCTATCTTAAACATATTATTTAAGTATTTTTATGTGCTTTTACCATTCTACCTAATTTACATTTCTTGGAATTAAACCACCTCGAAAACCTACTCTTTAACCAGCAACAGGAGTCATCAAAATCGTTTAAAGAATAAGAAAAGTATATCGGTTGAGACTTAAGGCACTGTGAAAACTTTAAAGGTAGAATGAAAGATTTAACATTTTTGTGTGGAAGAACTGTCGAAAGATCGGAATGAAGTAAAATGGAATGATCATTAAGCAAACTATTTGCTAGTCATTAGAGAAAAAAAAAATTTTATGGAGAAGAAGTGAATATAAGTGTGAGGAAGAAGACTATTAAAAAATTAATTGGAAATTAAATTTAATTTTAATGCATTACTGGATGTAAACCTGAAAAAGAAAAAGACATCTTTTTAGGATACATCAAGTGGCCAAATATAGAAAAATCTTACCTCAATGGTTTACGAATAAACATAATTAAAGTAGAAATATAAAAATTGAATTTTACAAAATTCTTTCATTTTTTGACTTTATGGAAGAAAATTTTTTTTAATTTAGCTCGACCGCTACCGCGTGCTTTTCCAAAAAGACAGATGATTAGGTGAAGTTAGTGACAGTTTATTGAAAAATAAGAGGGGCGTATGGAGACCACAGAAAAAAACTTGGATTAGTATGGTATTAATCTGAATAAGCAGAAAGCTACAACAGAGAAAAATTTATTTTATAGGGTTATTGTCACAAAGCAAAAAGTGGGATTAAAGGAATTTTCTAGAATTTTACTAAGCGGAAGGCTACAACAAAGAATTTTTTAAATTTAATTGTCACAGAGCAAAGTGTGGGATTAATGGAATTTTTAGAATTTTAATGGCTCAGTCAAGGTTTACAAAAGACATCTAGTGGCATAACCTAAAACAAGAAGGCAGAATGTAGGAGCCTAAACTTGTCTTAAGAAATGAAAGGTACTTTAAAAAAGGGTGGTGATGAAATGAACCACAACAATATAGTAAAAGTAATATGGGGGAAAAACCATAAAACACTGCGGGGTTAAAGTCCAAATTGGTAAAGAGAAAATATATAACACTTGGAAAATTCTTATTAGTAAGCACTGTAAGAAAATATCAGGAAAAAATTTGCACTAGAATATATAGTTATAAGTTAGGTGGAAACACCTTTAAACAGAATTGAATCTTGTCATTTGGGGACGTGAGAAGTTAAAATCGTTTAAGTAAGACAAAGGCTCTACGTGAATTAATGTAAAAAATCATGTATAAGTCCAATTGACAACCTCTTACATTTTGAGTTGGTTAAAAAAAAAGTTTAGGAAACCTAAAACTTTTAATTTCTCTTATTTATTTCTATTGCAAAAATATAGTTGATTTAAGTAAGTCGGGATTTGATTCTTACCAATAAACACATCAAGATTATGGTTATTTTACTTTAACTAAATTAATGGTAATGAGAAATCTTTTGTAAAGAACTAAGAAGGAGTGACATCTGGGCGAAATTCTATGATAACACCTCACGCCCTCTTGCCCCCTCTACTTCTGTTGTTTGTTAAAAATATCATAATTAAGTTGAATTTTAAACAAACAATAATTTATATATGCTTTTATTGAACAAGAAGTTTTAATTACATCATAAAAACCTAATTTAAAAAAATGATTTTTGATAAAAAGTATAGTATATATTTGTGAGTCTACTCTGATTGATTCTTGAGCTTCGTTTGTTCAATTTGGAAAAACTTGTTTCTTAACCTTCAACTGAATGAACTGGGAACACTGGTCTATCCTGATGGCACTCCTAGCTTCTTTCGCACCCGGAACGGACCGTTTTCGTTTTTCTCCTCCCCCCTCATTAGTCCGCCACTGCCAATATACATACAACATGTCAATAATATAAGGAAAAATAAAATTTTACATAAAATATTATTCCCAACACTTAAAATGAAAGCTTTTAAACTAGTTCATTATATTTTGTGGAAGTAGTCCATCTTTCGGTGGAGTGATATTATAAGTGACGGAAAAAAATTAATTTTTTTTTAAATTTTTAAAAAAATTTTTTTTTTAAATTTGAAAATTAAATTCTCTACTTTCAAAAAAAAATTTTAAATTTTCATTTTCAAGTTTAATTACATCATGTAAAGTATTTAAAAAACTTTTCTTTCTTCTTTTTCTGCTTCTCAGTTAAAATATGCAATGTCGAGAGTCTGTCTTCATGTAAAATATTATTTTGATTTCGCTGATGATGAAGGTTTATGCCTTCGAAACATGCTCGATATGACAATGAGGTTTTTTTGAATAAAAAACCTTCTAATAAACTAGTGGAGCAGACTGTGTGTAATTTTTTTCCCTCACTTAGTTCATTATACCTAATTTTAAACTTACGAATTTATAATAAGACGCCCTAATTTGCTATAAAATTATTATTCACTTTTTATGTACTTTCATAAAGCGCAAGGGAAAATGAAATTTTTGTTTTAATTAACCGCTTTTTTAATTTTCAAGAAAATTGCAGAAGAAAACTTAAGCGCAGCAGAATTATAATTAGAGCAAACAATGGGTTCTTTACGACATTTTAAATTATTATGACTACAGAGAACTGGGATTTATATAGCTTTAAAGGATTTCTGAAAGTTTTCACAAGAAAGAATTTAAAATCAAACTTATAATTAAAAATAGATAAAAAAATTTATAATGATAATTTATATAGGTATGATAATAATAAAACAATTAATATAATAATAATAATAATAATAATAATTAATAATAATAATAATAATAATAATAATAATAATAATAATAATAATAATAATAATAATAATAATAATAATAATAATAATAATAATAATAATAATAATAATAATAATAATAAAACCTGAATGCTGGTAACCTTACTACTGCCATCAACACCTGGGCAATACCAATACTTACCTACTCATTCGGAATCCTTAAGTATTCAGACACGGATTGGCACGAATTAGATAGGCTTACGCGCAGGCTGCTAACAAAATTCAGATTCCACCACCCACGCTCTGCACTTGAAAGAATCTACCTAAAACGAAAGGAGGGAGAAAGAGGTCTCATTAATATATATAACTTGTGCAAGACGCAAGAGACCTCTATGAGAAAATACTTCCAAGAATCGAATGGGGAAATTCTTAAAAAAGTGGTAGCAGCAGACGCTGGATATACAGCCCATAACTTAAAGCAAAACGGATTACCCAACATCATCTGCGCGCCGCCAAGTCAACAGCTTGTAACTTGGCAAGAGAAAGCTCTACACGGCAAATACCCTACTGCACTCCAAAATCCACTCATAGATAGAGAAATGTCACTGAATTGGTTAGAGAAAAGGCAGCTTCACGCTGAAACAGAAGGTTTTATAATCTCTATCCAAGACCGTGTCATTCGAACTCGAAACTATGAAAAGGTCATCTTGAAGAGAAATGTGGAAGATGTGTGCAGAAAATGCAATTGTCCCGGAGAAACGATAGAACATATCACGGCGGGTTGTGGTGCTATGACCCCCAACGCTTACCTGGGGAGACATAATTAGGTGGCTAAGATCATCCACAAGGAACTGGCCCATAAACTAGGGCTAAGGGAAAACCTCCCACCATACTACCAATACTCACCCGAGCCAGTCCTTGAATCCCCTAATTATCTCTTATACTGGGACAGGCCAATAATAACGGATAGAACAGTAGACCACAACCGTCCGGATATTCTTCTCATCGAAAAAACCACCAAGAAAGCTTTCATAATCGATATAGGTTGCCCACTAACACACAACCTCTCTAAAACCGAATCGGAGAAGAAGACCAAGTACTCGAATTTGGCTATAGAGATAAAAAATATATGGAAGCTAGATAAAATAGACATAATTCCGATCATAATATCCGTGGAGGGAGGGAGCTATGACGAAAAATTTCAAGCCCAACTTGGAAAAACTGGGCCTTTCAGGTTATTTATACCAACTTATTCAGAAAAGCGTCATCCTCCAAACTTACCATGAAGTTTCTAAACAGTACAGGTTAAGATGAATTTCTTCTCTGTACTGTAAATAATACCAGCCTTACCAACAAAAAGCTGAGAAACAGAACATAATAATAATAATAATAATAATAATAATAATAATATGTAAGTAATAACTTGATTTCACTATACGGTGCATAAGTTTGGGCAGAAGCAATGGAAAAACGAAAGTACAGGACAAGCGGTGCAGAGAGCATCAAAGTCAGAGGGAAAAAAATCCATGAAAATAAATATTCTGCTCCATTAACATATCAAAAATACACTGAAATTATTTACTCTAACTTCATACAACCCTCAGCCCTCTATATAAAGGAGATTAAATATTGACAATAAATTTAGACTTAGGGTAGGATTCGTCACGCCGCGTCAATGAGCATTCTAGAAGAGAAGATCCAAAATATTTGATATTCATTGTATCCTAACATAATTGTACTGGTCATCCAACCAGGACGGAATATTTTTTTTGTATTCCTAATTAAAGTCTTTTGTCCACCTTGTTGATTAATATTTTACCGTAGAGTCAAAAATTGCCTTTTAAAAAGAGACTTAGCTTCAAAATAAGAAAATGTAGATTAAAGTTGTTGTTTTTTCAATGGAACGCCCCTAAAATTTTTTAATTTTACACAAACGACGCTGACGCTACGCTTCGCGACGCGTCGTTTTGCCTGAGTGAATGTGCACCTTATAGGTGCGTTCCCACTGGGGCAAAGCGCTGCATTGCAACGCATGTTTTGTTCACACATAGAGGTGTTGGCTCACTGGTGTAAAGCGGTTTAAGTTAATGTGTATTAACGCATACATGTAACTTCTCAAAGAAAAAAATACGCTTTGCGACGCCCTGCTGCGTCCCAGTGAAAAACAAAAAATCGTGATGTCGAATGACGCACTACCCAAAAAATATTTTTTATCATTTTATTACTTTTTTTAAATAGGATTTTTTTCTCCTACGCTCATCAGCGCAGCACGAAGCGTCGCGTTGCGTAAACTATAATAGAAAGAAAGTTTTTTATCGGCAGGCGGTCAAAGTGGTGCATCTATCTTTTGCATTAAAGTACACAGAGACGCCAAAGGTAATGGGTTTCCTGGGACACAGGTAGACAATGACAGGCTGTTTAGGCCTTATTAGGACTCATCAGAAATCCAAAACCCGTAGCCACTCCCAGTACAGCAAGACTATTCTTTCAAGACATTTTTAAGAATCAAAATGTGATGAAAACCCAGTAACGCCTGTCTCCTGTCAAATGTTAGCAGTCACGCTTATACCACTTCTCTTCTTACCGTTATTACTATAAATTTTTTCATAATAATATTATGAATTATTATAACTCTTATATTATAAGAAAATACGTGTAGTTGACCTCTTTCTTATCCCTTTTAGGGCGCTGGGCAATAGACCAACGTTCCTTCTTGTTTTCAATTTTTAAATTAGAACACTTCTACAAAAAAAGAAGAAGATTGTCCCTTTCGTTTCGCCACATCCATTTCTAGACGCGTTTCGTTATATCATGACTCATAAGTAGAGCTAGGATCCGACGAAAAGAAAAGGGAACTCGAAGCTACTTAGGCAGCACTTGGTGGGACACACCAGCAAGATGTGGCACGGAGCGCCATCTGTGTCGTTGTCAGACACTCTTGAGCATACCAGCACCTCTAACAACCTAATAGAAATAAGTAAATAATGTTAGGAGGAAATCACCTGTAAAGACATTCGTCACAATTACAGGAGTCCCGCTAGGCAGCGCTTACTCGCATCGGCTTATTTAACCGAAAAAAACAAGTAAAGAAGAAGATTTTCCCTTTCGTTTCGCCAGATCCATCTCTAGACGCGTTTCGTCATATTATGACTCATCCGTAGAGCTAGGATCCGACAAAAAGAAAAGCGAACTCGAAGCTACTTAGGCTTCTACAAAATATAAAGGTTGCTAAAATGGCATAAGTGAAATCATTGCCAGTTCTTCATCTATAATAACTTACTCTTACTAAACTGTTAAATGCTATTTTCAAATTGACTTAAACGAACGCAAACTCTGATCTTTGAAACGCAAATAAAAACTGCTTTGAAGGTTTGATATCAAAAGGAAATAAAATGTATGCATATAAGCAGATTAAGTTAACCACAGCACGAAACCGCCGATGTTGGATGTGATCAAAGAAACGAGAAGGATACAGCTAACAAAGCTTTTTGTGTTCGCAAATAAACTCACTTTTCTTTATATTAAGGGTAATGGTTACAAATATATCTATATAGAAAAAAAAAACAAATATCAAAGGATTGTGGGTACTTTACAGTAGTGGCCCGTGCCTTTTATGCCAAACGGGGCTTATATCCATGTTTAAGTTACTTTATTTTTCAATTTTTTTATAGACTACGAAATAGTATATTACATAACAAGTGATGAAAGTGATATTTTTCAAACAAGGAGATATTTAGCACGAGGCGTCAGCCGAGAGCGGAAATTCTTCGAGTTTTAAAATAATCACTTTCACACGAGTAATATCCACTATTTTTTCTACGACCACAAAAATTTATTAAAAAGACGATGTAACCAAAACAAAAAAAAACACCCTGTATATATCTTTTAAATTTAACTATAGATAAAAATTATGCAAAAATAGGCTAAAGTAGATACAAATTATCAAAAAAACCTACATATCTGAAGAATCACTTTTATCGTTTACACCAGAACATGTTGAGGTGGTATGCTTTGTGCAAAAATAGATCCATATGGAGGATTTTCGTCAATCTCCTGGACAAAATTTTCAACATCTTTATCAGATTGTTCCGAATCTGTATTGCGTTCACTATGTTCACTGGCAGCATCACTTTCGATGTCCTCGCGTTCATCCTCTTCCATAATTTCTTTATTTTGACATCCTTCTTGACGCGTTCATGGTATATTAGCTAACATCTCCTCTCTTTGACTTTCTTCATATTGAATTCGCCCTAATTCTGCAAGCATTCGTCCTTTACTCATTGTTTACAATCTAAAATATTATACTCACTATAGTAGAACACTTTGTACTTTGTATATATAAACAAAAAACAAACTGGCTTACCAAAACTTTACTGGATCAGAATAAATAATATTCTACGTTAGAACTCGCGCGATAAGGGAAACTCTCACGGCGATCTGCAGATGATTAACAAGTGCCCGATAACTAATATTAATCCACCCTAAATATTGCACAAGCTTATGCATATCGACGAGGAGCTGTAAAAAGTCAGGTAGAAGTGGGGGTAGCAGTATATGTGATTTACTGTTCATAGAATGTGGATATTACTGGCAGGCGTGAGAAAAACGCTCATGCGCGAGTGATGCAGGGTTAATATATGGCACTCTCTTCAGCGCGATTTGTTTTTTCTGGTAATAGATCTTCCAGTAGATTATTAACATTTTTTATAATTTCAGATGGCGTATTTTCACACTGTAACTCTAAATCACTCGACAAATACATGATAAATAAATTAAACACATATGAAAAAATGAAAAAGTTAAACTACAAATAAAGGAAAAGCCTATTGACAAACTATGAAACCAGATATTAAGTGGAACATAATCCTTAATTTCAACACTAGCGTTGAAATATTTTTTTTCACAAATCAAAGGCTTTTTTAATAATTCTTTGTGGTCATAGAGAAAATAGTGTATACATTACTGTGAAAGGGATTGTTCTAAAACTCGAAGAATTTACTCACTCGGCTGACGCCTCGTGCTAAATATTTCCTCGTTTGAAAAGTATCACTTTCATCACTATATACAGGGTGATTCACGTTGAGTGGCCTATTAAAAGATCTCGGAAACGAGTAAACTTATCTTTCTAAAAATTTGATAGCAGGCATAATTGGCTTTGAGCTTTTAAAATATTCTCTTTTGAGGATTTTGTTACTTCCGGTTATACCGGAAGTTAATGCCAACTTTGCTATTTTAAATAAAACACCCTGTATATTTTAGCATTTTTGATAACCTTATTAAAATCTAAATAACTTTTGTTAATAATAATCTATTCCTATCTCTAACCGTTTTTGAGATGTGAATTATAAAAATATTTTTTTGTGTAAAAACGCTTCGAGAAGAAAGTTTAGTAACTCTGAAACTAATAAAGGTAAACATTTAAAATTTTGTAAGCTTTCAAGTAATACATAGATCTTTAGTTTAAATTACTTAAGTTTTACGTTTTTTATACAGGGAGTTCTTAAAATTGTGCCAATATTTCCATTTAAATAAATGTGCATAAGTCAATTTTTGCAAATGGAACACCCTATTTTTCAGCTTACTAACGTGAAGAGAATTAAATTTCATATATAAATGCTTTATATGTTACAATCCACATTTTTAGTCGTTTTCGAATTATGAGCAATTTAAATAAAAAATCTTAAAATTTATGTTTATGTTAATGCGACATTATTTTTGAAAAGAAGGCTTCGACTGGGATTTTCGTTTAACTTTGAAAATTAGAAATAGCTAAGCAACGAACATAGGCGCTTAATAGCAAATGGTAACAAATCTTAAAGTCAAACGAAAATCCCAGTCGAAGCCTTCTTTTCAAAAATAATGTCATATCAACACAAACAGAAATTTTAAGATTTCTTATTTAAATTGCTCATAATTTCAAAACAACTGAAAATGTGGATTGTAACATATTAGACATTTAGATAGGAAATTTAATTCTCTACACGTTAGTAAGCTAAAAAATAGGGTGTTCCATTTGCAAAAATTGACTTATGCACATTTATTTAAATGGAAACATTGGCACAATTTTAAGAACTCCCTGTATAAAAAACATGAAACCTAAGTAATTTAAACTAAATATTTATGTATTACTTGAAAGCTTACAAAATTTTAAATGTTTACCTTTATTAGTTTCAGAGTTATTAAACTTTCTTCTCGGAGCGTTTTTACACAAAAAAATCCTTTTTTTTTTCAAAAACGGTTGAAGATAGGAATAGATTAATATTAATAAAAGTTATTAAGATTTTAATAAGGTTATCAAAAATGCTAAAATATACAGGGTGTTCCATTTGAAATAGCAAAGTTGGCATTAACTTCCGGTATAACCAGAAGTTACAAAATCCTCAAAAGATAATATTTTAAAAGCTCAAAGCCAATTATGCCTGCTATCAAATTTTTAGAAAGATAAGTTTACTCGTTTCCGAGATCTTCTAATCACCCTGTATATAATATACTATAACCACAGAAATTATTTAATGACAATACCAGTATTGCTACGAAAACCGCATTACGTTATACATATTCCAAAGGCAAACTATCAATTTTGTTTTTCGTATGTAGGCTACGATGTTGTATATTTTGGGTTATATATTTGTTCACACAAAGCCCGGTACATACAAATATTCGAATGAATAAAACATGTTTCCAATTTGGACTTACGGTATAATCTTAGTTTTATTGGATTTTTCCAGAGAAAAATGTTCTTTGAGAAAATTGGCTTTAAATTTTTATGAGTACAAAAGTAGTAGTGATTGATTTATTTTACGACCTTTTAAGGTCCTAGTTTGTTGCAAATTGGCATTTTATTGGAATAAAACCGCATAAGATATTTCTTTAGTACATTAAAATCAAAAACATTAATATTACTTATACAGGGTGGCGTTTAGTATGGCAAAGTACAATAGCTCCGTTATTGGTGACATTTTGCAAGTCAACAAAATCCCTCTAATTGATTTCTCAGGCAGTAAAATCTTAGCACTGGCTGATACCTGAAACCGGATTCTCGATTCGCTGGAAATAATTATAATTGCCGCTGAATATGAAACAGGTTTATAGAAAATTGTGTGTGTGGATTTCGAGAAAATCACGTTTGTAATAGCGTTTAGGGGGATTTTGTTGGTTTGCAAAATGTCACCACTATTTCAAATGCAACAAAAACGTTAATATAAAAGTTTAAAGTGAAAAGGTATTCTTACAGAACTTTTTTCGTATAATCTAGTGGCGTTGTTAGTTTTTTCGTGTTTAATTTATTTTTTAGTAATGAAGCAAACATCTATATTTTTAAATGGGACACCTTATATCTTTTTAACTAATTAAATTAAGCATATTCTAAGCTTTTCAGAAATATATAATGGTATATATTTATTTTGAAAAATAGCTGAATAAACTACACTTATCTCCAAATTAATACGTTATTTAATACTAGGCCATGGCGCTGATAAAACAAAAGAAAATAATCTGTTACTGGCGATAAGTTAGATCGCTTCTCAAAATAATATTCAATAATGATTTAAAAGTTGTAAATTAAAAAATTTGTATTTTATAGGGTCTATACTTAAATTTTTTAATATCTGCTGTGCCCTACTTGATTACTCCAACTTCTGCTTCAATGGTCCTACACGAGGTTGAATGAGTTACCTCTACGACGGCTAAAAAAAAATTAGGTAATGAATGAGGAAAAATTGTACCTGTTAGGATATATTTTAGAGGCCTGATGCGAATTTTCATTGGATTGTATATAGCAAACTAACATATTATCATACTTTTCAAAGTTCTGATATTCTCCCAGTTCAACCATTTTTTAAAACAAATCCCAAATTTTCAACTTACAACTTTTAAGTCAAAATTGAATATTATTTTGACAAGCGATTTAACTTATCACCATTAAAAAAGTTATTTATACAATTAGCTGCGAAATGAGTGTCTTTTAGGCACGCGACGTGAATTGTCCTACGAGGCGAAGCCGAGTTGGACAACACGTCAAAGTGACTAAAAGACATTGTTTCGTAACGAGTTGTATACAATATTTTTTCTACTGAGGTTTTATAATAAAAAACTTAATTTATTTTACTAACATTTTATTACCTATGTTTTATTTGTCCCTTTCAAAAATTGACACTTGCCAAAAAAAATTAAATTATACCTAGTCTGTGGTTACGTTTTAATTATAAATAATTACCTGCATTACTTTTAAGCACGTTGTTCCTGTTAATGTGCTTAAAATTTTTTTAAGCACGCTGCGCCTAAAAGGAGGTTATTAAAAAATCATAATGACAATCAAAAAGAGGTTATTATAAAACGTCAGTAGAAAATAGCTATTTATACAACAAGTAATGAAATAAGTGTCTTTTAGGCACGCGACGTGAATTGTCCTACGAGGCGAAGCCGAGTTGGACAACACGTCAAAGTGACTAAAAGACATTGTTTCGTAACGAGTTGTATACAATATTTTTTCTATTTCACGTTCATAATAAGCTCATTACGATACGCATTTGCGTATCGTAATGAAGCTGTTTCGATACGCGTTTTTTCTTTATTTGATGTTGGTATCACATTTTGTTTTTCAAAGCCACCTTTGTTTGAATTCCATCTTTTTACCTCTTCGTTCGCTCCATCTTGTGTGCGGGTAAATGAAAATTTAACCTAGAAATATAAAATATTGGAAATACCTTCTCATTCACATGGCTTCGGTGTAAAGGATAAAAACACCTTTCACAAACGTTACCCCTATTCATAGAAATCTGTAAATTTCACCTTCTACTACACCTACTACTAATATGACAATTATTTTACTTTAAAAAACAACAAGATCTAGAGTTTAGTGTTTTGTGATGAAGAATACAAATATTGCTATAATTAAAACTATATATTTCTACTTCTGTTGAATAGTACAATAATTAGTATAAACATTTATAGTAACTGTGGAAGTGTCTTGGGCACTAAACTTAATGTCTGGCATTGATTTGAAACAATGTTTTGCTCGTAATTATTTTCATGTTCAATGACTTTCTCTACTTCATGGGTTGTTGTAGAGGTATGTCTTTGAAGCAGACCTTCATTAGAAATGTATTGGCTTGTTGAAGGTGTGGGAGCAATAGAAGAGCCAGAAGCTACTATAGGTGAGTTTGAAAAAGGGCTCGATACAGAAAGCATTTGTGCTACCTCTATTTTCCTTTGCAGTGACGTGTCAATATAGCCTTCTGCAACAGCTGAGGACTTCCAACCTCCATGTTTCTTAATAGTCACCAAGTCACTTCCATTATTAGCTAAGTGAGAAATACTGGAACGTCTAAAATAATGCTCTGTATAACATTCTGGATTTGGGAAATTGAGGTATTTAGCGATCAAACTAGGAATTTTCCCCATAGTATTTATACCTATGGGTGAATTTATGCAATACCCATTGCGAAAAGTAAGGAAAAACCGTTTATGTGTTGTGTTTTTAGGCCTTAAATTTAAATATTTTTTTATTAAGTCCATCCACAACTTCTCGACTATTACAAAGTGCCTCGGAACATTTGTTTTGGTTTTGGGAATCTTTACTAGAATAATATCATTTTTAATTTCAATGTCTTCTATTAATATATTAGTTAGTTCTTCCCGTCTGCATGCTCCATTATATCCCATAATTAGTGCTACCTTAAATAAAGATAAAATATAAGTACATAAATAATAAGTATTTTAGTATTAGTTTATAAGTATAAGGTAGGTAGGTAGTGTTTTTCTGGTTATTTTCTTCATTGTATATTTAACAACATTCATATTTTAGATTTGTAGATGTGTAAATATTATTTCAAAATAGGTACTTACTTTTACAGCCAAATAAATATTGTCATCCGCTTTAGTTAGGAATGCTTTTAGATGTTCATATTCCAAAATTTTTGATTTTTTAGGCTCGTAACCTTCTGATTGCCTTTTTAAAAATGCCTGAAGTTTAGCATATCTTGAAATATCAATGTTTTTATTAATATTTATACAGGCCCGTAACTTGGAGTATAGGGACTATAGTGTTGATGGCTTATTAATTTTATTCTTTGCATCAAAAAATGCTAATAAAACATTTTCTGTAAGGTTAGTAACACCTTTTTCTTCACACCATTTTAGAAAGTTTTCATAGTCCTTTTCATATACCTTCTTGGACTTTTTTGGCAAAAGGCTGTTTAAAGTAGTTTCTGCCACTGCTCTTAATTCTGGAGGAGTTAAACTGTCCAATATTTAATATATTAATAAGAAAGTACCTAGAGTAAATTTTTAAATCGAATTGAGAGTCGATTTTATTAATTCTTGTTAATCAAATGGCAGCTAAAATTAAACCGCGATTTTCAAATGTTTCTACATTTAAATTTGTTACCAACCTTAAGATATTAAAATTTTTCGCGGGATTATTTTAGAAAATAAATTTACATTTTTCTTGATCATAAAAGGTGAAATAGAAAAAAATGTATAAAGCACAAGTTTCATAAAGCGTTTTAGCGCACGTGTCAATAAAAAAACTCGCCACTTCGTGGCTCGTTTTTTAAAATAGACGCGTGCGCTAAAACCGCTTCTTATGAAACTTGTACTTTAATATACTATTTTCTACTGAGGTTTTATAATGAAAAACTTAATTTGTTTTACTAATATTTTATTACCTATGTTTCATTTGCCCCTTTGAAAAATTGACACTTGCCAAAAAAAATTAAATTATACCTAGTCTGTGGTTACGTTTTAATTGTAAATAATTACCTGCATTACTTTTAAGCACGTTGCTCCTGGTAACGCGCTTAAAAGTTTTTTAAGCACGCTGCGCCTAAAAGGAGGTTATTAAAAAACCATAATGACAATCAAAAAGAAGTTATTATAAAACGTCAGTAGAAAAAAATATTTTCTGTTATTTCATCAGCGCCATGGCCTACTGTTAAATAACGTATTAATTTGGAGAAAAGTGCAGTTTATTCAGTTTTTTTTCAAAATAAATATATACCATTATATATTCTTAAAAAGCCCAGAAAATGCTTCATTTAATTAGTTAAAAATATATAGGGTGTCCCATTTAAAAATATAGATGTTTGCTTCATAACTAAAAAATGGATGACAAAAGAAAAAAACTAACTACACCACTGAAATCTACGAAAAAAGTTCTGTAAGATGACTCTTTCACCTCTCTAATAAGTTAAAAGACAACTGAGATACGGTAGGTGTGCCAAAAGTGATATTTTTCATTTTCACCCTGTATCTTAAAAACCAAGACGGCTATGAAACTTGCAACCCTCTATCTTTAAATATAAGAGAGATACCCTACAAAAGTGTGCAAAAATAGACACCCGGTACTTTGCCACAATAAACGGTCACCCTGTAGGTATTTATAGGCACATACATTCAGGGTAATAGAAGAGAAAGGGGGGGGGGGGGGGAAGGAGAGGGCAATCCACCTAGAAAACTAAAGTAAAGAAGGTAGTAGAGGTGCCACTAGGAAAAGATAGTGTTGACACACGGCAGCGACTATTTTATACTAAGTAATTTTTGTACATAATTACAACAAAAACTGATAAGTATAACATCAAAAGGAATTTTTATTTCTATTTCTGGCTGGTCAAAATGTTATTGTTAATAATAAAAGTTAAAAAGATCTTGGTAATCTTGGCAATCTCCTTTTTAACACCAATATCATAAAATTACATTTTCGATACGAGCATTGAAAAGTCTACTATTAATAGTGTTTGTAGATAAAAGTATATAGATATATGAAGATCAAAAAGTAAATAATATTTGAACAAAAGTTAAAAATCTTAAAAATATCCACTTTGTAATAAAATGTTCACTACGCGAATAAAAGCTACTTCAAAGGAAATGGAGTGTAAGTAAATAACATTATTGAATTTCGGCACGTTCTTACAGTGCATCTCAAGTAAATCAAATACACTGCTAGATTGTATCTTGAAAATCTCACGCACAATAGGACCGGAAATTCTCTTTTAACTTCCAGAATTGCTTTCTTAGGCATTTGTAATGTAATTGTGTTTACAAGACGTATGTTTTGTTAAATTTAAAACAACCCATTAAGTGTTAGTAGCTTGCTTAAAATTATAAACTTCCTTAATACATGCTTAAAAAATAGAAGGCGAAATAATAAGGTGTAATGGAGCAAATAAAATTGGTGTAGAATAGTAGATTCTGTAACGAGGTTGGAATAAACATTTATTTTAATCCGAGTGGAAGATTCCGAACGCGAGCGTAGCGAGGGTGAGGAACCACGAGTATCGAATTTTCATTCTAACCGAGTAGCAGACTATATTTTCTCCACGACCAAAAATACTATTCGCAATATTTGTAATTTCAGGTGGAGTATTATCCAGTTTCATATCTGATTCATCCGATTTTTCACTCATATTTTGACTTGCACTAAAATTTGTCTGCTGACATTGACATTTTCGAAATTCATGGCAACCTATGTCGTTTAGATCAATTACAGAATATTCATTCTGTATCTTGTTATGGAATGAAAATACACGCAAAACGCATAAGAAGCAAGTGTTTCAGAATAAATATTCCAACTCAAGAGCGAGAATTTTTACATTCTATTATCAAAACTGATTTTGGAATTATTACATTCAGTAATGGTCGTGGAGAAAATATTTTCTTATATACCAAGTACTTTTCTCTTATCTACTGATGATTTTCATACCCTAATTGTTTCTTACATCTTCTTCCCAGAAATAGAGTACATTGATAATGGATATACAGGGTAATTCACCATGGAGACATTTGCTAGAACTTTTGGGAGAACTACTGACAATGTAGGTAGTAGTTTAGTTTATTAATACCTCTAATAATACTTTCGTAAAGAGTTGTTTTGGTAAAAATATGAATTACAATAATTATTGATGAGAATTATGCTAGAAGAAGGCTCGTGAGATCTGAAGGGTTACGATAAGACAAAAAATTATGTACACTGATACAAATTGGGGAGGGAAGCTAAGTGACTTCATCTGCTTATAAGTTCCCCGCCCCCAAAACAATTTTTTCTATTGCAAGGGACAACCTATAATATGCGAAAAAAATTTAGCTTGAGACCAAAGGCAAAATATGTTTTTTCTTACTTCGTAGGGATATTTTGTTTTTGAATTTTGTCAATTTTATCTATTGGGGATAAAGTTTTGTTAACTATTTTAAATCAGGAACATAGTCATTGTCTTTCATAGCTGTATATCTATAGCCTCTTTGATATTTACCTTATTAGCATCTAAGAAATAATATATTGTAGCACTCAAAGTGCTATTTAACGAAACGGTGCTTTATTAAGTCTCTCAAAAAAATTTGAAAAGGTCGGTTTATTTCTGTAACAATTTATTGCAGGTTATAAACCCCCTGTCACACTTATAAGTTTAAGTTTAAAAACATGTTGCGTTAAATTGGCCGCGCCGAGTATAGTCCCATCCCCTGCAGTGGGTACCAGGACACGAAGGTAAAAAACCCCATGAACTTGCAAGAAAAAACCCAGAAAACATATTCATTGGTCCATAACCGATACTTGGAATCCCAAGGTGCCCAGCACGAGATGCCATAAAGTGATTAATTAGAAGTGAACAGAAAATCTACTGAAATAATAGACATGGATTGTAACACGTCAAATCTTTTATTGGGAATCCAAGATTAATAAAAGACCCGATACTAACAAAACAGCTGCTTCAAATAAACAGGAATCAGCTAAAAACTGTTACAGGAATTCCTCTACATGAATTATATATTTTAATATTAAAATAAGATAGTGCCGGTAGCATTACCGCACGAGCCCCTACTGACATCTGCTTTCCAGAAATCGATCAAAGTTATATATACAAACTAGCTCTTAATTCTAACTTTAGCTGAAGTGGAGCATCTACTATTTAGAAAGGCAACAAGACGTAAACGCGAAATGCATACATGGCGTGGATTTACATAGAAAATATGAATGTTAATCAAAGCTCAAAGAGAAACTTTAATGCCATTAAAGTTTTACAGCTGTATGTCTGCCACTATATTGCCTATGAAAGGAAGTTGTGTTAAGAATTTTTAAATTTAAAGTATACTAGATATATTTTAAATTGCTATTTTAACTCGTTGGTAAGTTCGGATTTGTTATTGATTTGCAGTGATGGTTTTTCCTTTGGACGCAAAAAAAAAACAGAAGTCTGCACAATTAGGGGGGCTCGAAAGAGTTAGAATATATATGTTATAATTTAAAAAAAATTATGCGTAACATTGTTGGCGGCAAGTCAAGCATTTTTTTGGAAAAATTTAGGCAATTTCGATTGGGAACCTCGGAAATTACCAAACTTGGTTTCATTTAAAAGATGTTTATTAGTTTTATGATTTACATTATATTATATCTGTTTTTTTAAATTTCATATGTGATCGCTAGAGGGCGCCTTTTGAAACATAATTGAAATTTACGGTTTTTCTTAAAAACTTTAAATATGTAAACTTCTGTCGCCGCTTCTTCGGCAGACTCGATATAAAGAATAATATTTACATAAATTAAATACTGGATGTGTCAATAATTCCATTACCAGTTCATTATGGAATATTTCTGCCAGTAATTATCTATAGGATTTTTTCAATGCTAATCCATGTAAATAAAAATATATTATATTACTATTAAACTGAAAATAACTTTGATTTTAACACATAAAATTTCGAACAATAATACCACCAACCTAATTGCTTCGTTCACACTAGGAAATTAATTTTTTATGATCAACGGGTTTTTAATGGTATATTTGGCATTAAAATCTGTATATTTAGTTTATTATATAGTTTGTATTATTATAGCTATTTTTTCAGATGCTATAAATTAAATAACAGCTTTTAGGAGGCCATTTACTTTATAAAATTTAATAAGGCCACAAAGTTTGGGTGTTCAAGGGTCAACGTAACATTGTCTGGTCGGGTCAGGTATAATTACTTTAAATTAAACCTATAAATGAATCGAATGCCGAAAGACATCACCATGTTTATCGCCTTGAGCGACGCTAAACGTAGATCGACAGTCATCATCCACTAAATCGGATTCCACAATATACAATAACAATAAATAATTATATGTAATAAAATGAACTTTTAAAAAATACATTTGAATTACACATAACTATTGGTGACAATAACATATCAGTCAGTTGGTATAAAAATGTATAATTTAAATTAGTATTTATCAATCTAAATATAAGTTTTATAATAATATGTTATCAACAGGTTAGAGTTACATGGTCATATTATATTATAAAGATTGTAGAAAATATTATGCAATTTTTTTGTAATAATTGTAAGTTTTGTTTGTGTTTATATCACCATAGTTTGCAAGCTTTATAGTGGATTGCACAAAGAAAAATCGTACTCTTATAGCTTAACCGAGTATTAAAAAGACAAAATATAATCAGATGCTGGCTAATTTTTGTCTTTTTAATACGCAGTTAAACTAATCAAGAACTATATTTTTTATACAACCCGCTGTTACTTTTGTATTAGTGTCTAAGTACAATTTAAAATAATACAAAATTTCAAGTTTATAATAAGCCTTTTTTATTACATTTTCATATGCCAAGTATTGATCAAAAATGATACCAAGATTTTTAGCTGATTTTATTAAAGGAATCTCATCATCTTTAATGATAACTTTGAAATCAGTGTTGCTTATTACTTTGAAATGAATTATTTTTGTTTGTTTTGAGTTTAAAGCTTCATAAAGAAATTCGTTTAAAATTGTAAAAACTCAGAATCTTTCTTAAATGTTTGTTTAAAATCCCTGAATTTGAAATTTATTTGCTAAATAATAATTATAAATTTATTTAAAAGGTTGATCGGTTCAAAAAAAACTCTAAATTCCAAAAGTACTGGCAGTGATTTATCGCTTTCATATTGAGTGCAGTGGGTTGTACGAAGTTAGAGAAAACAATTCCAGTCAGTGCAATTACTGGCTGGATGCATGTCACAACTCGCAAATACATAATCATAACAAAAATAAAAAATAAGGTAGGTCTGTTATTAATTAAAGGGTCCTGTCAATTGACATAAAATTCGTTTTGACACCTTTGTAATTTCGAAAAACTTTAATTTTAGGTGTTAAAAGTGATTAAAAAAATATTAAGTTGGAACAAATTTTGAAAATATGTCTCATTATTCAGTAAAATCAGCAAATGCTTATTTTGAAGCTTATATAACTCCTGACAGATTTAAAAAAAATATACGATTTAATCATCGCCATGACTCGAATCAAAAATTACGTAATACGCTGTGACGTGCATCCAGCCAGTAATAAGGACTTTATTTTGAAATTCTAACAGAGCAGAATATTTATTTCCATGGATTTTTTTCCTCCGACTTCTTACATCCCGCTGCTCTTCATATGAAAACAATGACTAACAGTATTTTAAACCTGAAATATTTTTCTGAATGTGATATCAGCTAAAAAAAAATGTTGCAATTTACCTCATCCCTATAGTTTTACTTTGTGTGGTAATTTTCTATAATAATAATAATAATAATAATAATAATAATAATAATAATAATAATAATAATAATAATAATAATAATAATAATAATAATAATAATAATAATAATAATAATAATAATAATAATAATAATAATAATAATAATAATAATAATAATAATAATAATAATAATAATAATAATAATAAGACACTGGATATACAGCCCTTAACTTAAAGCAGAACGGATTACCTAACATCATCCGCGCGCCGCCAAGTCAACAGCTTGTAACTTGGCAAGAGAAAGCCCTACACGGCAAATACCCTACTGCACTCCAAAATCCACTCATAGATAGAGAAATGTCACTGAATTGGTTAGAGAAAAGGCAGCTTCACGCTGAAACAGAAGGTTTTATAATCTCTATCCAAGACCGTGTCATTCGAACTCGAAACTATGAAAAGGTCATCTTGAAGAGAAATGTGGAAGATGTGTGCAGAAAATGCAATTGCCCCGGAGAAACGATAGAACATATCACGGCGGGTTGTGGTGCTATGGCCCCCAACGCCTACCTGGGGAGACATAATCAGGTGGCTAAGATCATCCACAAGGAACTGGCCCATAAACTAGGGCTAAGGGAAAACCTCCCACCATACTACGAATACTCACCCGAGCCAGTCCTTGAATCCCCTGAATATCTCTTATACTGGGACAGGCCAATAATAACGGATAGAACAGTAGACCACAACCGTCCGAATATTCTTCTCATCGAAAAACCACCAAGAAAGCTTTCATAATCGATATAGGTTGCCCACTAACACACAACCTCTCTAAAACCGAATCGGAGAAGAAGACCAAGTACTCGAATTTGGCTATAGAGATAAAAAATATATGGAAGCTAGATAAAATCGACATAATTCCGATCATAATATCGGTGGAGGGAGCTATGACGAAAAATTTCAAGCCCAACTTGGAAAAACTGGGCCTTTCAGGTTATTTATACCAACCTATTCAAAAAAGCGTCATCCTCCAAACTTGCCATATAGTACGGAAGTTTCTAAACAGTACAGGTTAAGATGAATTTCTTCTCTGTACTGTAAATAACACCAGCCTTACCAACAAAAAGCTGAGAAACAGAACACTGAAAACATAATAATAAAATAATTATTATTATTTTCTATAATACAAAGTTTAATTAATAACCATACAAAAATTACTAAGAGTTGAGGTCGTGTCAGTATACCCCTTGAGCCGTTTTTGCATACTAATGATATGTTATTCAGTTTTAAGCCAATTTTGGATTGGAATATTTTGTATAACCCTAATGTTAGATAACCATCTCGACGGGCGTTCTATTTTAGTTTGCTACAAACTTGCATTTAATGTAAAATTTAATACAGGAACAGGAGGATTCATTATTTGCGGCAGCAACGTGAAGAAGATAATGCATACACGGTGCAGATTTACATAGTTTAAATTCATAATGATGCTAATCTAAAAGTTTTAGTATTATTAGAAGTTTATGTCCGTAAGTAATTTAATTGGGTTCAGGTTATTAATGTTTAAAAACAAAGATATATTTTTAACAAAGTAGTTATATTGTTAAAAGACAATTTTGCGTCTAACGCTATTAATTATGTTGATTTAGGTCCAGAAAATCGATGTTATAGGAATAAGGAATGATTTTAGAACTAATTTTATTAACGCTGATTGCTCTAAGAATATAATATTGACCTGCCTCTTCACTCTTTATTAAACGATATATCTATATTTGTAACGGTTGGAGCATCCCAAGTTTAGAGAAAGAGCATGGTTAGTACACACTTTGCGTCCTTGGCAAAATACTGCTAATATAACTCACTCAAAAATTCTGCTCACTAGCAACCACAGTTGCCGCCATCGTGACCGACATAATTCTGGCTTTATATGGAAAACATTTTTATTGTTGATTTTACAAAAAATGTTAATCCTGATAAAAGTGTTTGTGTCCCCTTAAACTAAAAACGCTGCTGCTGCCGCTAGCGCTGATTAAATTGAAAAAACTGTAGTGCAACTATCGTGTGTGTACTAAAACAACCTGTGTTCTGATGTATGATAGCAGCTTCCTGATTTCCTCTTTCCCCAGTGTGGTTTCTTATGCAGGATTTTAGTTTCTGTCCAGTTTATATGATGGCCGTGTGTCCAGGCATGGTGAGCTGATCCTGATTTTTCGGTCTTTCCCATTAGCGTATTATTTCTGTGTTTCTTGATTCTTGTTTCAAGTGCTCTTAGTGTCTCATCAATGTAAAACTGGCTACATTCCCAGAGGATCCAGTAGACACAGTTTTCGGCTTATTGAATTGGTTTCATCTTTGTTAGGTGGCTTCTTAAGGTGTCTCTCAAGTTGAATACTGTATTGATGTTGTATCGCTGTCCTAGTATTCTAATTCTCTCAGATATTCCTTTAACATACGAAATGTTAAGTGTTGCTTGTGCATCATCTTGCCTCTTTGCATTTGGCCGATTCTTACAATATCTTGTCCACCAATCTGATGGGGTAGCCATTTTTGTTGGGGTCGGTTTTGATGTAGTTAGTCTTTGAGGGCTTCATCTGAATTACAAATAGTGATTGTTCTATCCACAAGTGTTCTTATTATGCCGTGTTTTAGTTATTGGAGTGATTTGATGTGTAATTGAAATATTGACCTGTATGCGTAGGTTTCCCATACATTAAAGTTTGGAGGATATACTTTATGTTGACATCTAGGAAAGGTAATTGTTTTCTTCTTTCTCCATTGTGAATTTAATTTTTTGTGCGCGGCTATTTATGAAAATATAGGTCCAACAGTTGATAACCAAAAATAATATGCACAAAATAATAGCAAAATTATTTCTTAAAATAGCAACAACACCAATACTGCACTTATTGTTTAACACGTACAGGAATGCATGCCGAATCTATGATATTAAAAAAAACGCAGAGAAGAGTTACACATACTATCAGCATCGATATCACGTTCTGTAACAATAATCTCTTGACGGGTTTTAGCTGATTCAAGAGCATATTGAAGTGTTCAGTGTGTATCCTTGTCGTTTACATATAAATATACGGTAAGTTATGTATCAGGCTCTCATGAATCTAGCCAATGTTTATGAGGAAAAGCCATTTTTGAAATTTTTAAATCACATGTTGGCCAACGCGTTTGACAAGAGAAATGCCAAAACATTAGAAATGTACGGTAGTAGAGTTTTGGACTTGCATTGTCTTTATTTGATTAGAATCACTACGTTTCAACTGGTAAGTATCTCCAGTCGTCTTCAGGTGAATACTGAATAAGTACGGTAACTACAGCTCTATTTATACTAGGCAGGTGCTGTGATGCATGACTAGTGGGCGGAGTCATGCGTGTTGCTAGGTGATGACGCATAGCTGGATGAGTCATGCTTAATGAGTCATGCCCGATGACGTCATGCTCGATGAATCATGCATTTAACTCTTGGGTGGTCTTATTCTAAGATTACATTTACTTAACAAGGGTTTCCAGACGTTTCTCATATCTAATGAAGGCTTACTAAAGCAACCTGGATTTTGGTGTATGGTCGCAGCTTCCTTAAACTTCCTCTTCCTCCAGTGCGGTTCTTTTTGCAGGATTTCCGCTTTTGTCCACATGATATGATGACCGTGCGTCCAGGCGTGGTCAGCTGCACCTGATTTTTCGGTCTCTCCTTTTTGGGTGTTATTCCGATGTTCTTTAATCCTTACTTCTAGTGGTCTTAGTGTCTCACCAATGTAAGACTGGCCGCATTCGCAGGGGATCTGGTAGACACAATTTTTCTTGTCTTTCTGGCTTGCTGGTTTCGTCTTCGTTAGGTGGCTTCTTAAAGTGTCTCTAGAGCTGAATACTGTGTTGATGTTGTATCGTTGTCCTAGTCTTCTTATTTTCTCGGATACTCCTTTGACACACGGAATATTGAGTATTGGTTGTATCTCTTTCTCTGCTTTACATGTGTTTGGCCGATTCTTGCGATTTTCCAATATTGTGTCAATCAATCTCATGGGGTAGCCATTCTTGTTGAGGTCAGTCTTGATGTGGTTAGTTTCTCTTTTGAGAGCTTCGCTTGAGTTACAGAGAGTAATTGCTCTATCCACAAGGTTTCTTACTATGCCGTGTTTTGTGTTGTTTGAGTGGTTTGATGTATAATTGAGATATTGCCCTGTATGTGTAGGTTTTTTGTACACTGAGGTTAGGAAGGTATTACCATTTTTCTTTACGTTGACGTCTAGAAAAGGTAATTGGTTGTTCTCTTCTTTTTCCATGGTGAATTTAATTGTTGGTACGTTGAAACGTAGTGATTCTAAACAAATAAAGACAATGCAAGTCCAAAACTCTACTACCGTTCAAGAAACGTCATTGTCTCCAACCTTTAAACAGACATTAGAAATGTACTTGAAATTTACTATACGAAAAGCCGACTACTTTGAAAAATCAATTTGTAAACTTTTGTATTACACCAATGTTTTAAGGTGTAACGTTTATCCTTTTTCCGCTATAACCGTTTGTATTTATCTGTAAAGGATTACACAAAAAACATTTCTACTAACTTTTGGCCCATAAGAATGCGAAGGATGGAACGGACAGTACATTTTGTGGCAAGTTGGCACCATATGTTCTCCACTAATGGGTCACGTTAAATCCCCTTTCTGTTTTCCGAGGTCAAACTCCAGAATTTAATTTCGAATTTCGGTTTGTTGGATTTAAATTTTAAAAATTCACAATGAATGAATGAATTACCTTATTTAAAGCACTTAGTTGAATTGATAGAATTTAGAAAAATCAAGTTCGTAGACGATAATAAAAAAAAGGCAAATCGATGACAGTGGCAGTTTGTTGGTTTACGTAACATTTAAAAAATGTAAGCAAAAATAAAATAACACACAAATCAAAAAAATACTAATTAATATTTTTTCCTACCGCAGTAGAGTTTTACTTTTCTTGTTGAGTTGCTAAAAACATGTAATACAACCTTTGGGTACAGTTGTATTTTGTGCTGTGTATAGTAAATACGTCAAGTTTTAATCGTAGATTTAATTTAAAGCTATTGTTTTTATTATGGATTTGAATTTTTGGGGAGGTACTTAGGTTTCATTTTTTTTTTCTTAACCTATATTATGAAATCACAGGTCTCTGATCTTAAATAATTGAATAAATACATGTCACTCTTGCCTTATCATTTTTTCTTTAGAAGCACTACACTGGCGGCATGATCAAGCCATAATACCAAAAAAAAATTAAATGTTCAATTTTATCGTTTAAAAATATTTTGCCTCGAATCCCCTGGGGGCACGAGCTTCATAACGAGGTTTAGCGAAAAGAAATATTGTAATAGCGAAATTCTAAATCCTAAACATCACACGGGCAACAATCAATCTCGGTAATGTGACGACATGAGACTACAAGAGATATGATACCGTGCAGATTTTTGTGACGTCACTTGTGCCTAAAAACTGCCCTATTGCGATATTCTACGTTGTTTAAGTTCGATATTGTGTTCCGATAAGGCAAAAATGTTATTTGTCAGATGTAGGATGTATTTTTGTATCAGAAAACTAACTACAAAATTACACGATGCAATACTTTCTAGAAAAAGAAAAATGAAAATAAAAATAACCTAAATTTTTCATGATCACAGTAATCAATCTAAAATGTATATTTCAAGATTTAAGTCACAGTAGAAATTCTAGGGCTAATATGATTTGAAATAAATTTATTAAAAATTTCATATAAAATTGCCTTTTAATAACGTAAACTACGCTTTGCCGTATAATTCGGTGCGTTCAATTTAAAAATTTGTCACAATGTAACGTCACGATCCACTGCGCATCCTGTTAATATCATACCTTGTATAGTTGTATCATGTACCGATTCTATATCCGGCAACTTTTTATTTCGACAAATCGAGCCAACCGAGACTTTGCAGAAATGCACCCTAACTACAGAGGGAGTTTGTTGTGGCAGTTTGTAGGTTAACGTAACCTTCAAAATATTCAATCAAGAAATTTCGTTGATAATACTTTATTAGTTTTCGTATTCACTTATCGTGTCTAGGGTAGTCAAAATTGCAATAATAAAACAAAAAGTTATTATAGACGTTTAGAACTTAAACTAGGACGTCTATCTAGAACTTAAGCTAGGACATCTAGGTATCGGGAAATAGTAGTTTGTACAACAAGAGTAGAAATGATGTCTATATCTCACGAGGAAGTAACTGGAGCACGACAACGTAGGCGGAGTGCTCAAACGTTTGAAAGCGATATATGGACAATCCACTCGAGTTGAACAGTATATTATTTCAACGGCCAAACATACGAACCTTAGAGCATTTTCACACGGCACCATATATTGCGCGCGATAAATGGTCGCAATATTGCTTTACACCAAATTATGTGTTCTCTAATATCGCTTGTGTGTGAAAATGGCTCATTAGAAAACACATGATTTGGTGTAAAAGCAATATTGCGACCATTTGTCGCGCGCGATATATGGTGCCGTGTGAAAACGCTCTTATGATAAAAAACTTTTTAAAAAAGGGTTACAGGCTTGAATTTAGGACCATTGGATTCAATGTTCGCCGTTTTGCCGTTTCGGTTAAATAATTAAGTTAGAAATTATGGTAAAACCAACTCAATAATAATTCTACATGAAGTTAATTTTCTCTGCTATTTCTTTATAAGGACGCTACAGAGGAATCTAATTTTTATAACAATGCTGTCAACTAATGGGATATTTCCAGGAATAAAGATCCGAAACCCAGAGGAATGATACGTAGGCACTGTCTCCAAAGGGAAAAGGGACATTTTTACGCACTATGTTAAATTCGTAAGAATCACTTGTGGTTGTGATCCACTAATACAGACTTTTTAGTATTGTGTGCATTCGCGGAATTTTTCTTTTAACATAGAAAATTTTATTTTTAAAGATTGCAGCACTGTGCAGAACTGACAGTAATAGCGACATTTTGCCAAGCATTAAAATCCCTGTAAAGATTTTTTCAAACGTAATTTTCTCGGAATCCACACAAACAATTTTATAAAAACCTGTTTAATGTTCAAGGGCAAATAATAATAAATATCTAATTATTTTTAGCAAATCGAAAATCTGGTTCCATGTGTCAGCAAGTACGAAGATTTTAGCGTCTGAAAAATCGATTAGCGGGATTTTGTTGGTTGGTAAAATGTCACCAATGAATATGAAATTTTACCTTAAGGGGGATTTCTACTGTGATGGTTTCAACAAATGGAATTTTTTTTCCGAGGTTTTTCGACTCTCTATAGCCTCTAAAATAACCGTGTGTAATCGTTTTTACCAAATCTACTTCAAAAACAAGTTACATCCAATTTTATGATTGCTGGTCAGTTCTCACCACTAGCCGCTTTTGAGTTAGGCGCACACTGCATGTAATCAATCTGAAAAACGGGTATCTGAGGGCGCTAAAAAGGCAAAGCTCGCAAAGAGGCAGGAAGAATCAGCTCGTTTATCGTTTTTTGAGGATGGGGAGGGTGTAATCTACGGGCGCAGACTAAGTGACACTGATACTATTTTGTTGTGAGCCACCGTTGAAACTTCAAAGTTGTTTTTCTCGAAACCCTGTTTTTCGCGCTGGCGGAAAGTACTTCGGTATGTTCAAATTATCAAAATTTAATGATTTTGGTCTTAAAATACTCAGAGTACAAGTGGTTATAGCCCCCTCTAGAATCAAGTATTTTGCGTTATTACAGAAAATGTTACAAAAAAAAAATGGTAAATTTTCAAAAAAAAATTAAATCTCGCGCCATTTTAACAGTTACTCGAATTTTGACTTGATTCTAGTGGGGGCTATAACTACATGCTTACAATTGAAGAATCTGGGTCAATTTTATTTTTGTCATAAATAGAAAAATGTATTTGAATTCCGCCAGCAAGTTACGTTTTTTTGGAGGGGGTAACTTCAGCACCTTGAAGCATCCTCAAGTTTTTCATTTTTTGGGGGTTGAAAATTTTTTTTTGGTACATCTTATCTTTAATAAAAAGAATTGAAAACTTGTTTTTCTGCATTTGTCTTATTATCCCCAGAAAAAAAATCGTAAAGAAAAGATGAAAATAGGACCATCACAGTAGAAATCTCCCTTAAAGTTAACTGGAATAGCCTACTATTACCGTCATTTAAGTGTTATAGGAACACCAAATATCCATGTAGTTCAACTCGAGTTTTTTCACTTAAAATGTACACCATTTTTTACACTATACGAAATGCGAGATTTTTATTTATTAATATTTTAAATTTAGATTTCACTATCAGGCAATTGAGAAATGTATTTATAGATGTCAAACAGACAATTCATTGATTCAAAAAAAATGGTTACTGTAATATTTTAATATCCTTGAAAACAAGCGGAATTTTTGATAATTTTTTATATATGTAAGCCAACTCATTTCTTGTACTTAGATCTTCATAGGCTTAAGTAATGGTCTCTTTCACTTGTTTCATATTTTTGATAGTTTTGGCAATTAAATTATTAAGTCGGTGCTATCTTAGGAGTTTATCATTAATAAAACTGTTGCTAGGTCATACCATGAATGCAGCTCATTGAAAACGTGCATAAATTTGACCATACCACGATGACTGGATGACGTCTATTTAATAAAAATATACAATTAGCATCGTTACCAATTCTGTCACTTGGTATATTGGTGTTTTTGTTTATATTCGAATTATTGTAAAATTTTGAGTATTTTTATTTAATATAACTGTTTTTCTTTACTTGTTCTAAAACTTTCAAACACTGTTTTCGTCTGACAAGCTGGGACTTTCATCTTGAAAATGTTATGAATATTTTATTTGGAAAACTTACTCTGGTACTTGAGAAACCCTTTACAACAAGAAGTGAAAACTATACTAATGGTAGCATGTCACTACCTGCAGATCGATTTCGAACTCTGTTGTCCATAACGAAAGTTTTTATACCAAAACCTATGATATTTATTTATTTATTTATTTTATACACTGTTTTACAGTTTCCCAGTTACAAAACAGGTAGAAAACAGAATTTAATTAAGTAAAAATAAAATAAATTATTTAACAATTAACATAAAGATTAGCAATATGTAAATTTATGAAACTAACAATACGGTAGTAATAATAGGTACCCTACAACAAGAAATAATTAAAAAAAAAAGTAATTAATTACATACGTAGTATAGGTACTAGTGATAAAAATGTCTTTTGACAGCGCTTAAGCTACAATTAAAGATATCATAGGCATGGACATTGTCATTGTAACATGTACACATCCTATTGATGGGAGAATATTTGAAGACATTGGTTCGTGAAGGTGGTAAGTAGAAGGTATATAAGTTACGGGCATTCAGAGAAGGAATTCTAAAGTTCAGTTTGTGCAGCAGCTCTTCACAAATAATATTGTTATTGAGCAGTTTATGTAAAAATAACTGCGTAGAACATGTGCGTCTATCATGTAATCTAACAAACGAGAATCTTTGCAGCAGCTGGTCATGAGGAAAACCTCTGTCAGGATAAACTCCATCAGATCTATACCACAAAGCTTTCAAAAAACGTCTCTGAACGCTCTCAATATTGTCAATGTGGACTTTATAAAACGGAGACCAAATGATTAAAGAGTATTCCAATTTAGATACAACAAGAGAACTAACGGATCAAGTGACCTAAAATCTTTAGTAGTTCTAAGGATGAAACCAAGTATTTTATAGGCGGAGGATACGATGTGATCAATATGAGGAAGAAAGGATAGTTCTCTATCGAAAATAACTCCTAGATCCTTAAACACAGTAGGTCTATCCAGAATCTTACCATTTATGTTATAATTGAAAACAAAAGTGGTGTTTTTGTTTGTATATGTCATAACATTACATTTAGCAATATTTAAATTCAATCTGTTTTTAGTGCACCAATCATACAACAAATCCAGATTACGCTGTAGCTTTAAACAGTCCAATAAACTTGATATTAAACAGAAAATTTTTAGATCATCTGCGTATAGCAGACAACAAATAGTAAGGCTATTGACAATATCGTTTATAAATAATGTAAAAAGAAGAGGACCAAGGATGGATCCTTGGGGAACTCCAGATGTTGCAAAATATTCGATAGATTTGACCCCGCCATAAGCTACAAACTGCCTCCTATTTTTTAAATATGATTCGAAAAATGACAGTAAATTATTAGAAAACCCAAAGGTTTGTAGTTTGCTTAATAATATGGAGTGATCTAGCTGATCGAAAGCCTTGATTGCATTGAAAACCTCAATCTCGTCAAAACTGACAATATCAACATCTAAATCCGATATTTGAGGTTCCGGGGTTTTACTCGAATTAGAGGGTGCAAGATACGAACGGTTAAAGAAATCAGCAAATGCGTTGACTGTGTCTTCAGAATTGGAAAACGTTGCATCCTCAAAATGCATTCCGCGGGCCATAAAGTTCGAACCCCTTTTGGAACCAACAAAAGCCCAAAATTTATTAGGATCACGAGTTACATTATTTTCGATACCCTGAATATATTCCCCATATGAAACATGTATGTCAGACTTTATCTGGCGTCTTAATTCGGAGAAAATTTCATAGTCTAATTGATCACCAGTTCGCTTATATTTACGCCAACAGATAGCTTTTAGTCGAATATCACGTTTAATATTTGGAGTGAACCATGGTGGGTAACTGCGACGATTTGACATGCCAAATCGGGGAACACATGCTTCAAAAACAGTATAAATCTTATCGTAAAATAATTTACAACAATCTTCTGGATTGTTCTTTTGCTCCAAAAAAGTCCAGTCAATATTAAGAAACATGTTATACATATCTGGAAAATTCGCCTTTCGGAAATTATAGAGACCCGTTTGCTTCTTAGGAATACAATTATTTAGACTAACGCTAGTGTTATACGAAAATGAGATAGATAGCGCTGGATGATGTTCATCAATAATTCTAGTAAGAGTGACTTCAGAATTTTTAACGTTGCAGTGTCTACCAAACATGATCAGATCAAGCAATCTGTCGTCATTATTGAGAATGAAATTGTTTTGATTTAAGCCTGTGATGTTTAGGAAATTAATTAAAACATTCACATAATTATCCTGAGGTCCACCCCTCAGATAAAAATTTGCATAATTTGATACGTTAAAATCACCAAGTATGAGTGAATCGGCATTGCATAAATAATCTAAGGACGACAAGTATTCAAAAAAGGTTTCATATTCTTCAACACTTAAACGCGAAGGTACATAAAACAACAAAACATACAGACTATTTCTGTTAGAAGTGATCTTAACTCCCACTGCATCAATAAGCAGAGAAACATTTGCATTGGCCAGGCCAATATCAATTGGCTCACAGAAGAATCGGTCTTGAATCGCGAGCAATACTCCACCTCCACGACTACGTCCAGCAGCTGCAAAGTCTCTGTCACATCGAAATAAATTAAATTGGGTAAGGCATATCTCCGCATCGTCCACCGTAGAATCAAGCCAAGTTTCGGTCATCGCTACAATATCATATTCAAAATGAGTTAAGGAATTATAAATGTCAACGGTACGATTTTTAATACTTCGTACGTTTTGATAATAAACAAATAAGACATCGTTGCCCAGCCCGTTAGAATCCACGGATATTGGAGATGCCGCAGAGAAGCATGGCGGTAATTGCTATTGCTCGGCCAGTACGTCCGATCGGAGCCGATCACAAGCTTGCTTATACGCAGTACACGTTTTTAAATTCCAAGCGGCGTGTCCCGCATCAATAGACCCGTTAAGTTTTACGTTAAGTTTTACGCAGTTACTGCAATTTAGAGATTTGGACTTGCAGTCCTGAACTTTATGGTTTTTTCCGCATAGAGGACATGAAACCGAGTTTTTACAGTATTTGGAAGAATGATGAAATTCGTTACAGTTAAAGCACCGAGAGACATCAATAGCATTAAATACACTGCAACAATCAAACTCCACAAATACGTTACCAAAAGCCAAAGCGCTCTCAAAAGTACACTTATCTACCTGTAAGGTAGCCTGATATACATTTTGTTTTTTCTTGGTAGGACAGAAATTAATTAATGAAATAGTAGAAGAGTCTGTAAATATACCACGATTACACTTAATAATAAGATCAAGCAATTCATTGTCCTTATATTTCTTGGTTATTCCAACAATTCGGATTCTGGGATTAATTCCACGGACCTCAGCAACGTCGTACTTATCCGACATCTTTTGTCAAACAATTTCCCTCAGCTTCTTGTTATCATCAACACTCCTGCACCCCATTAGCAAGCCACCATCCTTGACATTCTTTAATTTAGCAAGCTGAATGTTCAATTTAGCTGGGCATATATTTTGAACCATGTCCGCCTTAGTAATGGAACAGTCCTGCTGAGATTTAGGCTTGATTATCACCGCAGGTTGGGCCTTATTACGCACAACGCTGGCATAATTAGTTTTAGGCAAGGCGATATTGGGCCTTGACGGTTGTGTATTAAGGATAGATTGTACTCTAGTTTCAACGGACTTGAGAAAATCGCCGGCTAGCGACTCAAATGCATCCTTCATGTTGGAAAGTGCCATTTGTACTTGAGTCTCAATTAGTCCCTTGATATCATCCTGGTTAACGGTGATAGATACATTAACGCAATCAACACATCTCCACGACAGACCTCTAATTTCATTCAATGCGCTCGACAGATCCTCTTTATTTGAAACACAATGGGAATGAAATTGTTTTTTGTAAGTGGAGCAAAAAATAGCAGGCCTTCGTGCATTTATCGAATTGTTACAAATTTCGCATATGACGGCCATTTAGAAATCATAAATACCTCCCAAATATGAAACAAAGTGAGTCTGGTACAATCACCATTCGGACACTAGTCACGCTATAGAATCACTTGCACTCCCTGACACAATTAATTGGGTCAAAAACCGTACAAATTGACCGAAAATATACGGATCACTCTTAAATCATTATGTTCATATTTTTCACGGACTTTCTATGTTCTTGGATTGTATATAGCCGTTAGCGCCATCTCTTTGTTGTCCCATACCAAAAACCCAAAAAATTAGTAGTTAAAAAATATTTTCTTTATAAATTCTAT